>OX578141.1:70836494-71436494 GCA_951213105.1 Amaurobius ferox | reverse complement strand
TATTAGGTACAACTTGCTCGGATAGGCCCTAGATACAAGGTCCTCGATCGCTTTCCACCGGTCTACTCAAATCTCCCAGGCCCCCATGTAATGCATCCTTTTACCCTATCGCGACCCTGGTCATGACCTGCTTTATATACATCCCAAGGTCCTTCGAAAGCAGAGGTTTTCAAACTTCACTAACCTTGTCCAGTGGCTTCGACTGAATTTTTGGGACTCCATGCAGCAAATGCGCGGACCCTTCTGCTACCTCCTATTTTGCAAGTTATTGACCTTATTTATAAATTGTTTATGCTACCCGGTCCCTACACCTAGGGCTGACGAGAGCGGGGAAGTCGGAACTGGTGCCCCATGGAGTTAGTCTGCTCAAAAAACCCTGGAGTTACTCAAAGGCAAAGACAGAGAATTAGGTACAACCAGCCGGACAGACCCTAGCCACAGAATCCTCGATCGCTTTCAACGGGCCTACCCAAGTCTCCTAGGCCTCCATGCAATGAATCCTTTTACCCGATCACGGCCCTGTTCGTGACCTGCTTTATATACATCCCAAGACCTATTTAATATGTTATATTTTGGTATATAATTCTGTTGAAAGCATTTGTTTGAAATATCTAAATATTATAAAAGAAATATACAACTGTTATAAATAACATACAGATTCGTCGAATTTTAGTGTTTTTACTTGAACGCTGAATGTATTCTCTAAGACTGGGAAGAAAACACGTGTTTTAGATAAAATATAAAAATTCTAACTAATTTTGAAGACATACAAATACTTAATGCAAACAGAAAATAAAATACAAAATACTTCAGTCCTCGAAAAGTAGTGCCAAGTGCATTGTATATTCCTATTGACTGCACGTAAATACCTGCGCGCTCGCAAAAATGGGTGTAAACATGGGATAAGATAAATGCTTTATGTGCTATAATACTTGAGTTTTAATATGTCAATGCTACAGAAAAATAAATTTCTGAATACTTTAGCGGTTTAGGGGAACACAAACTGTTCGAGTTATATGTAAGAAATATAAATGTTATTTTTAACGCATGTTAAAACGCACGTTAAAACGCATGCGTTTTTAAAGCATGTTATCCAATATAAAAAAAATCAGGTAGAATTTATAACGCAGTTTCTAGATTATTTATAAGTTTTACTTATTAATAAAAATTATTTTCCAAATTTAAAAAAAATCAATATATATAATTGTCCAACGTATTTGACGTGTTTTTGTCTTACTAGACTCTCTAGATGCCCCGGTGACCTACAAGACTGGATTTTTAAACACTTATAATATCGACTACAGTACAGAACCTAACGTAAGTGAATCTTCGATTCCCCCCGGGGGGCGAAGGAAATGGGGATTTCAAAAGACTTTTTAGACACTTCAGAAACTCCCTGGTAACTTGGTGTGTTGGTTCCCCTGATGTAACAAGTCTGCAAAGTTTTAAAACTTTATAAAATAATAAAAAAATAATGATAAAAGAATATAAAAAGGAAAAGATATTGCGAAGGAATATATATCCCAAGGAAAATATGAAATAAAAATGCCTAGATTCATTAAATATAAAAAATTCCATTTTTATATAAAAAAATTCTCGCTAAAACAAGTGTAAACAAAGTTTTAGGTAAATACTTTATGTGTTATAATAGTTGAGTTTTAATGCCAATGATACAGAAAAATTAATTTTTGAATGTTTTAACTATTTTTATTAACATAAACTGTTAATGTAATAATTATATTATTATGTGTTACGTGATCTGTAATAAATATAAATGTTATTTTTAGCAATGTTATTTATCCAAGATAAAAAATCAAGTAAATAATTTATCCCACAAAAACACAAAATAATTTTTGAATTGTAATGAGAAGTAAAATGCAAAATAAAGTATTTCGTACAACAGAACTCGTATATAATGAGTCCGCATTTGACGAGATTCAACATTTGAAATGATGAACTTTTAAATGGTGCAATGTTAATTAAAATCTAATTTGTCCGCTTTTAACGAGCAAAAGTTTTTATTCTCTGGATTTAACGAATCTGCAAAATTGTAAAACTTTATAAAACG
This sequence comes from Amaurobius ferox, assembly GCA_951213105.1. Classification (NCBI taxonomy): domain Eukaryota; kingdom Metazoa; phylum Arthropoda; class Arachnida; order Araneae; family Amaurobiidae; genus Amaurobius; species Amaurobius ferox. The sequence goes on along the minus strand of OX578141.1, from coordinate 71,434,426 downwards.
CGAAAATGAAAAACGATAAAGAGATACAAAAAAAATATATATATATTGAAAAGGAAAGGAATATATCCCAAGAAAAATATGAAATAAAAGTTCCTTGGTTCATGAAACACAAAATAACTTCATTCCTACACACAAAAAAAAAAAAATCTGATGTGGGCAACACATGACTTTCCTTATATAATGTAATGAATTTACTACTTTTACAGTAAAAAAATAGGTTTTTTTTATAGTAGATATTAATATTCTTTCCAAGATATTGATTTTTCGACAATTAGTCGTCATTTTCATTGATTTAGCGTCATTTTTATCCATTTGGCGAGATTTTCGTTAATTTGGCAACATTTCAAAAAGTCGCCAAGTTGGCGACATTCCGCCAAATTCGTCGCCAAAATCTCGCCAAGCGTTATGGACGAAGAAATAAGTTGTTCTTATAGCAGATAAATGACTATTGGCGTTCAAATACAAAAGTATTACTCAAAGTATCTTTTTTCATGAATGGAACGAGCTAGATCCACGAGAATGATTTTACCCAATTTATCGCATGATATTACATATGAAAAGTGAACATGTTTCTCAATAGCAAAAAATTTTTTTTTTCATTATATATGACTTTTTAATAATTTTTTTGAAAAACGTGCAATATCTCGAGAACGGTTCATGTTAGCGTTCCAAAATTTATGTCAATCGTTTTCTAATGAAAAATTACATAAGAAATGTCTATTTGTTTAACTTTATTAGTGGTTTTGATTTTTTGACGATTTTTTCAAAATTTTATTCGAAAATTTAGGGTGGTTCTGAACATTCGATTACGTATAAAAACAATAGGCTTCCAGTGTTGACGGATTGTGATTTTTGTACCAAATTTGGTTCGATTCGATCCATTTGTTCGTCAGTTATCGTCTCCACAGACTCACTGACACACACACACACACACACACACACACACACACACACACACACACACATACACACACACACACACACACACACACATACTTTCACACACACACACACACAGACATCACTTCAAAAATGTTTGATTCGTGATCAGGGATGCTTGAAACGTGCTCTCCCGTCGAACTCGATTTCGAATTTTCGACCCCGTCACAATACTTTCCTTATACATTATGTATATAAGGAAAGTAATAAATCTTATTCAGTGTACTGTTGAGTTACTGTTGAGTTTGTTATTTAAATAATGTAAGAAATGAGGATTTCTGCAAATAAACCAGCAATTAGCGCAAGAATTTTTTGTCTTTTAAGAATCAAACGTAATATGTGTTTACTCTAATCAAAATATGAATGAATGACACAGATTTTATAAATTTCTGCTAAACAGTTTCTGATATACATACAGGGCGATCTGATATACATATTAGACCCGTCATCAGAGGAGGTCAGGGAGTCCCCTGCAAATATCGCATTCCCTATCCCTTTTAGCTTCTTACTGACCTGATACAAACAAGTATCCTGTTCTAATGTACATAGATACAGGTATCCTGTTCTGATATACATACATACAGGTATCATGTTCTGATATACATACAAGTAACCTATTCAAAGCTATACGTACACTCATATGGCAGCCAAATCCCAATTAAAGCCAGTAAAAATACTATTCAATGCGGAAGCGATTTCTATGAAAAAATATCGGCTGCAAAAATAATCACTAGAGATCAATTTGGCGCAGCAAATGGTGAAAATGAGTAAAAGTTTGCATACGACAGAACTTTTAATGGGCAATTTATGAATATATAAACCTATTAGGGACGTTTCATCTTTTTTTTTTATTATAGGAAAAACATGGCATGAGAATTCCTCTATTGCTATAAATATAGTTTTAAAAGCTATTCAATAAAGTAAGCAATGGCAAATATTTTGCTGTTTAAAAAAGCAATTGAGGAAAAACCATGAAATTTATTGATCACACTTCAGGGTTTTTGGTTTAGTTTTAAATTACATACTTACAGGTTAAACATTTGTGGTACGATATGCCACTGTCAAGGTGAAATCTCCCATAGTTTGAATTTTTAAACTATCAGGAACTCCTCCTTCTGCTCATTACGTTCTCCAATCCTGGTGAGCTTTTATGTTCTTACGAGCTCATATGTTCAATTTTCTCACAACCTTAGTAACAGCATGAATGTTCTGACCTTACTATAACTGATTTAAACTTCACAGTTTAAATATGTTAATGTTTGACATCCATCTTACCAATAGTGAACTTTACTACATTTATATAAGCTCCAGAAATTATGTCTGCTGCATATATTTCTGATGGCCTACCTGCCAGAAACTTGAGAGCGTTTTCAATTTCCATTTCTTTTGAAATAAGATTGTTTTTACTTTGGTAGCATTTTACAATAATAAGGAAACAAATCTGAAATATATTAATAGAGAGATAAATATTTAATTCGCTATCATGAAAAATTAGTTTTCGTAATTACTTTGTTTAACTGTTTATAAGAATCTACAATAAGACATATAACTGTTAACTGCATTAGTAATTACATTATAATCGTAATTGTTAATGACAATTATAGTTGTGAAATTCTCCTAAATAATCATTAATAAAGCATATAATTATTTAGTCCTCGGTCATCTTTGTGACTTTCTGCCAACAGCCAATCATAGATAATTTAGAGGTCGTTTCAACCAACAAAATATTTGCCCATACTGACAATGCTAAATTTTTAATTAATGATTGTTTAATTAACTAAGGTTTAAATCAAAATTCTAAGCAAGTCTTGCACATGTACTGGTTCATATATACTATTAGGGAACTGTACTCTTTTCCGTCTGTTTGCAATGCAAGGGGGCAAAAATTCGTTTTTTTTTAATGTAAAAAAACTCTTTTTATAAAATAACTTTCGGTGGTTTCGAGGGATATTCCAACTGAATTTGATTAACTTTTGTCCAATAGATAGCTCTGAAAAGGGCTTCGAATTAGAGACACATTAATATATATATATACAGGGTATCCCATAAAGATTGAAACGCGCTTTTATTTTTTACCTGTTGGAGATAAGTGGGCAATGTAAATTGCAAAAATGTTGAAAGTAAGGTAGGAAATAAGACTACGTTAATGAAAATAGTCCTGTTATTAATTTTCAAAAGGTTACATTTTTTAAAGTTTTATACGACCCCTTAGACAAATTTGGTCAATCAGAAAATTTTTATTTTTATGCAACAAGATCATTAAAAAAAACGCATATCTGTATCCTTAAAATTGAGCGAGTTATATTTAATTGAAAACTGAACATTGTAAATGGGGACCATATATCCAATTAGAAATGTAAATTTATGACATATCCCGAAAAAGGTAAAACTGGATAATAATACATAGGAGACATTTTTGCGAATTCCGCGTAGGCTCACGATGCAATCACGGATTCTTAAGTACTTTTCACATTGAGACATGCCATTTTTTATTTGAAACAATTAAAATAAATAAGTAAACAAATGCAAGTATATATTTGATTTTGAATGTATTTGATTTTAATTCTTTACCTGTTGGAGGTAAGTGGGCAATGTAAATTGCAAAAATGTTGAAAGTAAGGTAGGAAATAAGACTACGTTAATGAAATAGTCCTCCCCCATTTATTTTCAAAAAGTTACACTTTTTAAAGTTTTATACGACCCCCTTAGACAAATTTGGTCAATCAGAAATTTTTTATTTTTACGCAACAAGATCATTAAAAAAACCGCATATCTGTATCTTTAAAATTAACTGAATTATGATGAAGGAAAAAATCTGACTTATGAAGAAAGTCAGATTAGAGAGTCAAACTTTAAACTAATTTTTTATACCAAATAAGATTTAAAAAAAAAGAGAATATAAAATATATACTATTTTATACAAACTTAATTAAATAATGACAAAATTCCACTTTGCAATTATGCAACAAATGTGAACTTATGTACAACGAAGTTTAGGTTCTTTTTTGAATCTCCAACTGTATTAGATACGATAATAAACCAATTGGATGAGAAGATTGGAATAGGAACTCAACAACATCGATGGACTTGTCGCTGTTATTAGCATTACATGAACATCAAATAATCATTAACAGCTCTGAAAGTGACAAATCCCTGATGATAAAGATGTATTGATGACAAATCATTTTACAAAATTTTCGAAGTTCATTATCATAGATGAAAGCAATTGAGGGCATTTGGTACAGTAAATATAATTGTAATAGAATTAACTTTAAATGATGAGGATTTTGGTGAATTGAAGAAAGCTGAAAATTTGGAATACCCGTGTAGGTGAATATAATAGTTATTAATTGAAACAAATCAAAGTTTTATGAAATATCTATGAACCTAACGGAACCAGATTTTCGATTTTTCTCCCAGAATGGACAAACTGGGATCATAAGCGTATGAATGAGGGGGAGGAGGAAAAGCTTCGCAGAATACTTCCGAAGTCTCTCACCAGGAACATGAAAGGCTGAAACTCGACTATATCGGTATCTAATAATTGAGACAAATTTCAACTGAGACAACTATTTTCGTCTCCAAGCTCTATATATTGCTAAACAAAATAAACTTATTAAAAAAAAATTAAAGCTTAATTTTTTAGCGTGTTCCCTGTAAGTTTCCCTGTCTTAAATATTAGTAGTAAATATAATTCTGATAAAATTAGTTTTGCATAATGAGGATTTTACTGAGTTTTCTTTCTTGATACGCTAATTTGGAGCAAGTTGCAACTTAGAATGTTCAATTAGGCTTGTTAAAAAGAAGATAATGGATATCAATTGAAACAAATCAAAGTTTTATGAAATAATCTAAGAAACATGTCCTTCGGCTCTTGATGAAAATTAATGAACCTCTCCAAAAAATCCTCAAACAAGATAATTCTTACATGATAAACAAGACGTTGAAATTAATTGACGCTTTTTGTCATTAATTATTGTGTAAGTATTGCAACATAGGCTTGTGATGGCAGCAATATCAAATGTCTTAACAGACAATTTGCTAAAGTAATTTACGAAACTAATATGCCTAGACCTGAACCGCCCGCCCGTAAGTTAGAAGTAGGAGTGGCCGAAACATGCTTTCATGAAAACAAAGAAAAAATCAAGAGGTGAGTTGCTCACGTTATAGGGGTTCCACTGACTTTAGGTTTCTGTTTTTATTTTACCACAGACCAAGATATGCTTTCCCAAATTGCTATTAAAGTAATCCACAAACGAAATTTTTCAGTTTTAATTTCTTATATATTCTGCAATACATATACAGAATGCTCTAAATTTCGAAATATATTTTGATGAAAAATAAGACAGAATTCAAAGAAATGCTTAAATACATTCTACTAGCAACTATTCTATGCAAAATACAAGTGTTTTAATTATGAATTATTAACTTTTATATTTTCAAGTTACGTTTAAGTGCTTTTACGGTAACATAATCTATGAAATAATTTTTATATATGAATTACTAACATTTTAATATATATATATATATAATTAATATATAATATATATAATTAATATATATATATATATATATATATATATATATATATATATATATAATAGTTTGAAAATCCAATGATAGAATAGAAAGAAGTTGCAGCTCAAAATCTTAAAAAAATGCCTACATAATAAAAAGAAATATTAATTAGAGAACCATCAATCAAATGGGGAAAAAATGTAAATTGCAAGTCATCAAGCTAAAGATAATCAACAAATATTAATGGAGTGGAATTGATAATTGAAAAACAAATAAAATCCGAGCATTAAAGCTATACATGTGGATAAGCGCTAGGCTTAAATAAATGAATTGTTCATTTTGAAAAACTCTTCATTAGGTCCAAGTATTTTATAAATTTGAACACAAATGTGTGTTTCTGATTTTAGAGATAGAGAATATCTATAAACTCTAAAAACTTGGACTACACATATAAAGATAGAAAAATAATAAAGAAAACAAGAATGCCTGGAATAAAAAACCTGCAAGTGTACTATATATATATATATATCTCTACCACTGCTAGTAAATTATTACTAAATTATTTAAATGTACTAAATAGCAATTTACGAGATTCTGGTGATAGCTATATTATTCTAAATAACAGTAAGGAATTAAAAAATAAATTAAAAACGCATGGTAAAATAATAGGATTTCAAACTTTTGATTTTAAAGATCTATTTAATAATATTAAGATCACTGATCTATATGATGTCATTTTAGCTTTATATAATGCTTATATTACTAAACATTCTAATCTTACAAAATTTACCAATTTTCCTAAGCTTCTCCATTTTGTTCTTTTCAATAATTATATCTTTCAAGGTAATAAATTATACTTACAAGTCTCAGGTGTTCCACAAGGTGGCTGTAGTAGCAGTATGTTAGCTAATTTATACCTATATCATTATGAAAAATTCTTTACTTCAACTGATTATAAAATTTATAGATATGTAGATGATCTGATTTGTCTTGTATTTACTGATAACTATGTCATAGATATAGATTTCTATCCGGATAATTTGGAATTAATACCTAATGAAACTTCTATTAGTAATAATGTTTATTATTTGGATTTAAATCTAATTATAGAACCTGCTCATGGGATAGTTACTAAATTATATGATAAAAAAGATTTTTTTAAATTTAATATTAATAAATTATTACCTTTTAATTCCTGCAACTCGATTCAATTGTTTAGAAATATTATACTTAATCAACTTTTTAGAATTTATAGATTATCAGATAAAAAATTTCATGCTTTGCACATTAATAACCTCAAAATTACCAGTAAAATGTATCAATATCCTGCATATTTAGTCAATAGTATAGTTAATAAGTTTCGATTAGCCTAAAATTCTCATATTCTCCCCTTATTATCTTATTTTAGCCGTACTTCTTCATTCTCCTGCAATTATATTTTCATCTTTTTATCTCGAAGCTTTAACAGTTGAATAACTCATTTTATTGCTTTTGCGCAGTACTGTTTTTATTACTCTCTTTGGCAACAGCAAATCACATCTTTTCATTTTGGCATATGGCAAAGATGATCCAGTCATATTTTGCTCGTCATGGTTGCGCTGAAGATGTGCGTTTTGAGGTATTTATGTTTCCTTTATTGTTCCAATCTTTATGCTTGTCGTCCATATAACATAAGTTTATAGATAAAATCTATCTTGTGTTTCAGAAACAAGCATTTTTGTGTTCATTTCGAAAAGATATATGGACCCGATGAGAATTTTTTCGAAATGAACTTTTCGTAAGCCTAATCTCGTAAGCCTAAATCTCCTCCATGTGCAAGCTTTTTTGCTTGATTTTTTTGTTTTCTTATTTGCATTCCTCATTTTTGAAATTTGTTGATTGTCTTTGTCCTTATGACTTGCATTATGCTTTATTATTTCCTCTTTTTGTCTTAATTTCTTTGTATTTGTAGAAAATTTTGGAATAGTGTATTATGAGTTACTACATACATTCTAACTTTGGATTTAATAATTTATTTTATATATATATATATATATATATATATATATATATATATATATATATATATATATATATATATATATATATATATATATATATATATATAATATATATATATATAATATATATATATATATGAGAGAGAGAAAGAGAGAGAGAGAGAGAGTGAGGCCTAGGGCTCGTCCATGTGTAAAGCTTTAATGCTTGGATTTTGCTTGATTTTCTATTATCAATTCCTTTCCATTTATGTTTGTTGTTTGTCTTTAGCTTAATGACTAGAGGTTTGCATTTTATTTTCCACTTGATTGATGATTCTCTGTTTGATACTTTTTTATTTGTTAGGCATTTTTTAATGTTGGGGTCTTTTGAGTTGCAACTACTCTCTATTCTATCATTGGATCTTCAAACTATTTATATATATATATATATATATATATATATATATATATATATATATATATATATGATATTATTTATATATATATATATATATATATATATATATATATATACCATAATACTAATACCAAACCATCAAAGAAAAGCAACAAAACAATAAGTTATCCAAAACAGTTAAAACACGACCACCATGCCTGAAAAGACAGGAACAATACTAGTCCTAATTTGGAGGTTAATTCAAATTAGATTCTTTAACAAGTTGAGCATCCAATTTAAATTAACCAAAAGATGCTTTTTTCGTATTAGGGCGATATTTACTACAAGTTACACTATAAGCAATTTACACTACAAGTTACGCTGCAAGTTACACTACAAGCAACAAATACAGAGGATTAAGATTGAAACGTTAATAAATCAAGTAATTACCATGAACGATTTGCAAGATGTCCAGGAGCCATGTGCAAGTTCATAGTGGAGGAAATTGTGTAGGAGGGAGAGAGTTGAGTTGTGTTCAAGAGGAAGGGGAGGGGGAGATATGAAGTAGACCATGGATACTAGAGGGGACACTAAGAATTGAAGGAACTTCCACTGAATCTCAACCCACGAAATAAGTGGTGGAGAAAGATAAATAGAGTGAACAAGAATCAAAGATCATTACAAAAATCAAAGACAAAAAAATTTTACTATAATAAATTAGAGGCACAAGAGAATTGAATAAAAGAGCATGTCACAAATGTAGATAAAATGCGCAAAAATAAATAAAATTCAAATAGTAGACAAGAGATCAAAAGCAGCTGGCAAACATTTTTCTAGTGGTGCAATACTACCAAGAACAGAAGTATTACACAAACAGCCTGGTAAAGACAAAAATTAACTTTTATTGGAAAATAAAAGAAAGGGCAATTTTAATTTAATCAGATTGCATTTAATTCTCGCCCGCAAAAATCAGAATATTTATTCAATTTAAATAGCTAAATTGTAAAAATCCTCTAAGATGAAATCAAGTATCAATTTTGATATCTTAATCAGAATGTATAACGCATAAAAGTTGTAGTTCACCAAATTGTAGTTTATCAGTTCTAGCTAGAGTTCATCCGCTGAAAGTAAATGAAAATCGAAAGAAATTAAAAATAATAATTTTAATAGATATAGATAACCTATATGAAACAAAAATATCCTTATATGGTGCTCTAAGAAAGCGTTTCCTAAAATGTTGATGCTTCCAAGTAGTAAAAAGTTACGGAACCCTGCTCTTATGGATAAAATCCCACATTCAATTATTAAGAACAAAAGAAATACTGAAATTTTTCCAGTGAAAATCCTTCTAGTACGAAAAATACTACTCAGAATTAAGCAGTATACCGTTATAAAACTGAGCATATGCAACTACATGCAAACAAAAATAAAGAATAAAATGTGCACTGCGAAAATGTACATTTTATTACAGAACAGTGGCAACATAAATGCCATATGGCAACACATAGTGAACTAGCTTCTAGCAGCGATACATGCCAATAAACGGCGCGGCGAGGAATTAAACAACAATCTAAAGTTTTCTATGGCAGCTTCCGCCAAGTGTTCTGTAATTGCTCGACTGGTTCCTCAAATTTTGTGATGGCTGCAACTACCATCTTAGTATATACCAAACATGTTCGATTAGTTAGAAGTCTGCAAATTTGAAACACTTAGACGGTACTCTAGAAAGACGTGTGCTATGTGTGTATGGGCATTTTCATGTTGGAAAATGGCTCCCATAAGAAGTAATAGCATGTGAAACACAATTGACTGCAAGATATATTGAACTTATAAGTAATCTGTTAAAGTACCATGTAGCAATACCAGGGAAACTAGCTCTTATAGGAGATGACTTTTAGGCCGCTTATCACCTCAGTATCGCGTTATCATAGCAGCTATTTGTATACGTTGGGTATCTACATTTCTTTTTATGCTTGTGTCTGCCCTCCTGATCCATTCCTACCAACATCGTCATATTATCACATCTCTCCAAGATGACGATCAACACGACTACCTGACCACCCATCTGTCTCCTTATAAGGCTATGATTTATAAGCCTAGGATACTCTAGGCTTATAAATCGCGGAGTTGTTCGTACTGCCGTTAAGGGCATCGTTTGGCCATCTGTAGCGGCTACTGAAGACAATAAAATTTCTGCAGCGGACAGATTTTTTCAGATGGCAGGCAATGCTTCTTATATGCGCCCGTGAATACCACTTTGTTTGCTTTTGAGGGACGAATAAAATCATTTACACTCCTGGATAGGAAGGACTTGCATGTCATGATTCGCATTTGTTGAAAAATATTTAAGCGTGCGCTGACTTTCGTGTGTGGCAAAATGCATTTTAAAAAGCAATTACTATTATGATTACATGAGATACAACTAGAGAGTAGCGAGAAAACTAAGTAGGATTACAGTCTATTAACTTTTTATTTCTCAAATATAACTCTCGTTCCATAACTAGCTCATTTCTGCAGAACAGAAAAAAAGACAAAATACCAGAAAAGTCGTTGTGATTAATTCAGCAATGACAAAAGTCAACAAACTCGACGGACAGAAAAGAATGTTTAAGGTCTATTAAAGAACGAACTCTTTTGACCCAGTAAATTCATTATTCTCAACAGAAAGGGAACAAAAAATGTCATGCGAAATTAAACAGTTGTTGGCCTCCCAAATTCACGCAAGAAATATATTAAAAAATCTGATGTATCCAGTACATTTAACATATCGTTGTAAAACAATAACACAAATTTAAGCTTTCTTGTAATAGATCTCAATAAAATAAATGACTCTATTGTTGAGAGAGATATAAATTTTGAGATCTGTTGTGGTCATATTTAAATTTTAAAATCTATTGTGGTCATTATTTACATTTTGAAATCTATTGTGGTTATGTTTAAATTTGAGATTTTCTCAATTTTTAATAAAAAAATAATTATAAAATTTAATAAGTATAAAAATTATAAAGTATAATTTCGATATCAGGAGCATAAATTCGCATTACATATTCCACTGTCTACGAAATATCGATTGGCAGCACTTTTAGATAACTATATTTCGTAATGTAGAAGATATCCCATATACTCAAAATACAGTTAATGGAATTCTTATAAAAAATCCATTACCAAAATCCAAGAACTTATTTATAAATCTGTCTCTGTGTGTGTTTGTTTGTCTTATCATCCCGGGAGAATGGCTACACTGACTTCCAATAAATTTTGCCGACAGAGATGAAATAGCCCCACTTAAAATTTAGTCCATATTTCGAGTTTCTAAAACCAGCGGTTGTCGTGATATTAATAAAAAACAAATCTCTTAGCTTAGATAACATTACGCAAACGATATTTTATCCGCAAATTTATTTGGAAAAAATAAATGTTATGTTGCTAAGCAACGGAATTAAACCCAATGAGTTATACAGCAGACAATTTTTATTAAATCTTTTCCAATTTAAATGATTAAGAAATGTATATAAAAATAAATTCTATCTGAATTACATTTTTGACTAAATTATATCAATTACAGCTTTCGAGTTAAAAGATTACGGGGATTATTGATATTTTCAATTTCTTAAGTCATCTGTTTTGTTTTGGCAAATATTTTTCAAGCCAATTGTTGATACAAATGGTACGAGTTCAAATACTATTTTAGCTCTTTTATTTTGGCAGATGATGATTCAATTTTATAGGGCTTTCATTTCGGCATATATTGATCCAATTTCATATTTTCTGCAAATTTGTTTACAAACGGGACCAGGAAGTTTTATTCTTCAGATCCGCCCGTGAAGATAATTTTGTGTAGCGAAAACAAAGATTATTATACTTATTTTTAGGAGAATTAAATTAAATATTTTAAAAGAATGTTTTGAATAACAATGTCCTTTAGAATTCAGTAATCTTTGAATTGTAAAGGACAATTTTGCACATAATTGTAATTTTTACGTTTCTTTATATTATATATTCCGTACGAAGAACGAGTATACTGCTAGTTTTGAAATAAAAGTATGAGATATTTAACAGACTTTGTTTTGAATCTGTTAAGAGTGCTTATTACGGTCACTGTCATGATTGATGCTACCGATACGTGATATTAGTTTAAACATTGAGTGATAATTTAGCAATCAATTACTATTCATTATGACTAATAATCAATCATGAAAAAGTAATTGTTTTTAATAAAATTGTGTCATTTCCGACTTTAAAAAAATGGCATCATCCCAGAGGCCTGATAGATAAACCATTGTATGTAAAGAATAATATAACACTACGGGTGAGATATAATAGATTACTGGACTCTAAAAAATAACGAATTTCAAAATTCTCCCTATAATTTATGACCATTTTAATTTCAAGAGTGTTACGACGAACAGGATGATATATGAAAAAAAAAGTTTCGACCAGGTCTCACACATCTGAAGTTTCACCCAGCTCTAAAATCTGAAAGAGGAGAATATGAGGTCCACTTCAATCAATTACAGAAGGGAAAACTATCACCAAGGTGTCTCAATGGATAAAGACTACACAGGCAGCAATAAACGGTTAAAAGGGTCGTTACCAGAAATGCTAACCTTACAGCAATATTAGTTTCAGTTATTCACTAGTCTGCTGAAATTATGAAACATTTTTACTTTCCATACATACATACTATAATGTGTAGGGAAAGTATTGTGACGGGATCAAAAATTCGAATTTGATATTTTAACGGAAGAGCACGTTTTAAGCATCTTTGAATTCGAATCAAACGTTCTTGAAGTGATGTCTGTGTCTGTGGATGCGACATCTCCCGATCGAATGGAACGTTTCCGACGTAATTTTGTGCGATTATTGCAATCTGTCAATACTAGAAATATATTAATTTAAAACTCGATTGAACGTTCAAAAGATAACCCCCCCCCCCCTCAATTTTCAAATGAATTTTTGAAAAAAATCAGGATATTCAATCATGTTAAATAAATAATCATTTTATAAGTAATTATTTTTCTAAAACGAATGACACAAACTTTAGAACGCTAGCTTGAACCATTCTCGAGATATTGCACGTTTTTTAAATAAATGTACCTAAAACATTACATAAAAATGGACAGTAGTAAGTATAAGGAAAACTTGAGCACCGTAAATAAGCACAAATGACAAAATAAGTTTTCCTTATCCTTCGCAAAAAGTATATTTCACTTATAGTAGTAAGTATGAATAAATATGTAGCACTTGGCGACTAACTTGGTGAAATACCGCCAATTTTGAGACTTTTTTAATGTAGTGCTAAATTGGCGAAAATGCCACCAAAAATGATACTAACTTTAAGTCGGCTGGGGAAACAGTAGCAGCATAAGTTAAAGCCACAAGTCTGGGTTGCGGATACTAATGTTAATGAAATGACAAATTGATGAATTTAAATAACGTATTTTAATATAGTCTGATGGAGTATTAGTAGAAGTTAGTAATGTTTCCAATCGTCAAGTTATATTTGCGCAGAGTATAAGCTAATTGGGTACTTCAATATAATTTTATATGTTTTCCATCCATTTTACATATAGAAAAGTACCAAATGTGAGCGCAATTTTCATCGTTAAAAACATCGTGCCGTGGGTCCATCATTATTTCATATTGAAAGAAATAAAGTACTTGCATTGTGTGGGGAAAGTTATGTGCTGCCCACATCATATTTTTTTAAAGATTAATTGGATTTCTGAATGCAGCACCTGATTGCAACGAATTCGTAGTCTCATGATTTCCTCCCCAAAACATTAATCCGCCCCGTGTGTGGTACTTTTCACCCAGCCAAATAATTTGAAAAGAAACAGCCTTAAAAAGTAAAAATCAACAAATGGTAATGAGAAAGCTAAGTATTTCCGGTGTTTGCGAAATAAAACATTTAATTGTGCAAAAATTCTGGGGAGTGGACTGGAACAACCGCCCTAGTTGAAGCAATTTTCAACATTTTTTGTTGAGGTGAAAATAGCAATGCTGGGAAGGTAAACCATTAAGAGACAAGCATTTCTTTCAAACAATTTAAAACATTCTGAACACTTACATACCGTAACAACAAGTATAAAATGCTTAAACACAAAAAAAAAATTGCATGTTATAAATAAAGACCAATTATCTATCTTTGGTTCTGGTAGTAGCTTTAAAAAAATTAGAAAAATAAATCTGCATAAAGCCTTTAATGAATAACTTTTATAATAGTACCTTATTTTTATATATGGACTATATTGTTTATTGCAGATGCCATCAATATTTTAACATTGAGGATTGTCAATTTAGAATTGCACGACTTATAAATTAATTGGGTACTTCGAAATAGTTTCACACGTTGTCATCCGGAAAAGCGTTAAATGTAATATTAAAAATATTGTACCGGAGATATTATACATCATTTATTCACTGTGAAAGACGTAAAAGAATTACATTATATAGATAAATTCATGTGCTGCCCACATTAGATTTTTGATATTAGAATTAATCAAACCAAGAAATTTCATCCATTTAAAATGGTTTTCAATAGGAGAAAATGTTAAACAAATCATACCTGGAAACTTTAATATAATTAGAAGGAATATGTTTTAAATATTTATATACTTACAAATTAAATTCCTGAATAAAATAAAAAATAATTAAATTTAATGGAATATCTGAAAAGAATTCTAATACATTTTACAATCATTACTTTTACTTTCCCTATATACACAGTACAGGGGAAGTGTTATGATGGGGTCGAAAATTCGAATTCGAGTTTTCGACGAAAACTGGATTTCTATTGATTTTAAACGCAACAGAATGTTCGAAAGGACCCCCTCCCCAAAAAATTTAATGAATATTTGAAACATTCATTAAAACTCCAAACTTTTAATAATGATAAGTAAATAATTATTTCATGCGTAATTTTTCATTAGAAAACAAAAAGTACAAACTTTAGAAAGCATGCATAAATTATTGAGATATTGCACGATTTTTGAAAGAATTTTTGAAAAAATCATTGACAAGTATTACGTATTTACGAGATTAATTCAATCTCAAAAACATTTTGCCGCGAAACTTATACATCACAATTTTGCTACGAAAGAAGTAAATCCATTGTATTATTTAGGAAAAGTTATGCGAATATTTTGTATTTCACAAAAAACTTCGGTCGGCTTCAGATCTATTGGAGCGTTAAGTAATTAAAATATGTGCAAATTAAAATATCGGTTAAAAAGTAATAACTAAGGGAATTCGCAATAGTGAATTTATCTGAAATACCACTGTATTAACTTTCTACGAAGATGCTGAGTTTTGAAGTTGAAAGAGAAATCCATATAGTTTCCAGTTGAACAAATCTAAAAAATTTCTTGCAAAAGATATGACGCATAATTTAGCGGAAAAATTTTCCTCGTGCACATTTCAATCTTCTGCGTGACTGGTTGAAACGAAAAATTTGCAAATTGCCAGAAAGGTCAACCTTTCCGCGGTCAAAATGCACTTCCCATCTCGAGGTGCTGTGTGAAAGACCGGCTATAGCTGAGAAGAAACATCATATTGCGGTGACGTAACATGTGAGTGAAGGTTTGCTGTAAGAAGAGTATAATCGCGAATATGACCAATATATTATAAATATGATAGCAGAATACTTTTCAATATTTCTTTTAATTTCTGGTTGCACGTTTTTCTCCTGAAGAAACATTTTTACTATATCTACATACCGCTATATAAAGTACTTATAAGACGTGCATTAATATATGCTACAGACACCTGGACTATTAAAGGACGTGATGAAAAAGCTGTCTGTATCTTTGACCGAAAGTTTTTGCGCAGTATTTTTGGCAAAATTCAGAAAAATGATATTTGGAGAAGAAGATTCAATATTGAACAATGCCAATTATACAACTATTCTGACATAATTAAATATTAAAATTAACAGAATGCAATGGACAGGGCATTTGCAAAGAATGGATAACAACAGAATCGCAAAGAAAAATGTTATGTCTACACCGATTGGGAAAAGACCTAGAGCACGAAACGAGGTTAAGATGGGTCGATTGTTTAGACGAGGACTTTGAGGTGTTAAATACTAAAAATTGGAGAGGCATTGCTCCAAGGAGGACAGATTGGAAGAATCTTCTAAGGAAGGCCAAGGCCCACTGTAGGCTGTCAAGCTATTGATGATGATGATGACAATACAAAGTATTGTCATCAAAGTAAAGACTACATTATGATGGCATCAAAAATTCGAATATTGATTTTTAATAGTTTTGCGCTTCAAACATTTTTTACACTAATGGACTATATTCACATGATATCTGTCGGTTAGTATGTCTTCCGAGAAGTGATGGGTTAGAGGACGGATTGTATTGTCCCTGTGGTTGCCTTGCCACCCCCCTTGGATTACGATCAAAATTGGATGGCCCTGGCCTGGTCGTCCAAACAGTTATTTTACACCTTCGAGTAGATCGGACAGTCTAAGTAGGTAGGTAGGAAGAATGGAACGAAGAAGTCATTATGTCTAGAATGGAATTCTATTGGAGAAATTAAAAGAATAAAAACTTTCAAAATAAAAAATGACTCAAAAACTTATAATTAAATGTTATTTTTTCTAAAAAATCATAAAATTTAGCCTTATGTATTCTCAATAGACTATAATTTATTAGTATAAAAACATTATTTTTACTTTAATTCATTCAAATACAAATAAAAAATTTATAATAAAAAGTTATTTGCTTTTATAATATCGATTCGCATGTGCATTAATTATCTAATACATTGAAGATAAAGGCCCATGGAGTATATTTTTTATTAGAGAACTTGGTGAACGATATTGTACTCATATTATAGCCATGCAGAAGTAGTATAAGGACTAAAGAAATATTTGTTATTTTACTTACTATTTTAATTCAAAGAGTTTTTCATATGTATTGTATTTCAATTGATTATGATCGTGCATTCAAAGGAAATCATATCAGTATTTAAATATATGTTTGTACAATTTTTGTTACTCTAGATAACCGGAAGTTCATGTAAAAATTTATAAATTCATTACATTCATCTCTCTAATTTTAAAACTAGTTTCCAAAATCAATGAAAGTTTTACTTAATATTTTGCATTTTCTAACTTTTTGTAAAAATTTATACCAAAACATATGATGTTTAATGTAACCCAATATAAAAGTGGAAGCGCCTGTTTTAGAACTATATTAATATCCATGTTAAAATTCTCAATATTTTTTTATAATCAAAGCCAGTTCTCTTATGACCTATGTCAACTTTCTATGTAACCATTTGTATTTTTGAATTAATATACTTTCGAGAGGTAGAAATCATCTAATTCTTCAAACCATTCTTTATGATTCTGTGATTTATCTACCAAATTTTGTGAAATTTGATCAATTAGTTTTTCAACTAGAATATATGCGTACAATTATTATGGGCCATTTAAAAAAAAAGGCTGGTTCTTTTTTCGTATTCATACCAAAATCTAATCAGCACCAGGGTAACCCACAAATGATTAATCTATCAAATTTTGTGAAATTTTGTCAATTAATCTTTTAGATAAAGTGAATACATACATTGCACAAACAGACACACACGCAGTAGTCATGTTGAAAAGAGGTTTTTTGGGTTCTACAGTGCTCGAAATGTGTAGAACCGTCGAAAACTTGACTTGCGATTTTCGACACGATTCCAATAATTTCCCTATATATTACCATGTATTGTGGAGAAAGTAATAATCATGTATCAGATCCGGAGCACAATGTTTTTGACATTGAATTAATACCATTTAAACTTAAATTGAAGCTTTTGGCAGCATAATAGTCCAAACAGAAAGACTTATTCATATTCACTTCCATTCACTTCCATATCCTTATAAAATCGGAATTTATATTTAATTAATATCCAGTGAAATACAAAAATATTATTAAAAAAATCTTGTCTCGTTAATGGAATGAATTAAATCCAATATAATTATGTTAACAGGCAGAGTTATGTTTCCATATGCAGTATACGTAATATTGCATATGGAAACTTTGCATATTTTATGATACTTACTATTTTTTAATTTATGCAATTGTTATATATATTTATTTAAAAACGTAATATCTCGAGAACGGTAGATTCAAACATTTTTTTAAGTTTGTGTCATATGTTTTTTAATGAAAAATTACATATGATATAATTATTTATTTAACAGAATCGATTGTTCAAAGTTTTTAATATTTTTTAAAAACTTAATTTGAAAATCGCGCAATTTCTCAAGAACGGTGCGTGCTAGCGTTCCAAAGTTTGCTTCTTTCGCTGGCTAATAAGAATTTGCATCGAAAACAATTATTTCTTTATCATTACTGAAAGTTCTGATCTTTAATGATTTTTTTTTTCTTCAAAAATTCATTCTAAAATGGGGGTGTCTTTCGAACACTAGATCGCGTTTAAAGTCAATAGGGTTCCACCAGATATCAAGTCAATAGGGTTCCATTATAGATTACAAAATCATACCAGATTGTCTTCGAGACTCTTTATTCGTTCATGAGATATCGCGTCTACAGATCTACGGTCACACACACTAACATACATGCATGCACTAATATACATACAGACTATATAGACTAATACATACAGTACATATAGACTAATATATACACACACATTAACATGCATACATACATACACACTATTATACATGCACACTAATATACATACACACTAATATACATGCACACACACAGACATTCCCTCAAAAACGTTCATTTCGAGATCAGAAATGTCTTTAAACGTGCTCTTAGGTCGAAAACTCGATTTCGAATTTTCCACCCCGTTACAATACTATATGTTTGTAGGAAAAACTGTTGTTAATGCATGTGCAATATGCTATTACATCTGTTTTTACAGTCAGCCTCTATATCACACCATTATTAACTACCTCAATCTTCGGCATTAAATATTTATTAATTATCTAATTCATGCAATAAGCCAGAAAAAACAGAAAGAAAAATATAAGGATTTGGGAATGTAATTTTGAATTACTATAATGTATTATAAGGACTCTTTTAAATAACATACTATATAATAGCAACTCATTCTGAACTATTTAATACTGCTTTAGTCTTGTATAACAGTAGTCTTTAGTATAATAGCCTTGCTCCATTAAATCGATGACATCACTCTCCAAAACAATTTTGATATTAATACAAAACCGAAAAAACATTATTTCGTAAATCAAATAACGGAGACAAATACAGAAAATTGCAAATTAGAAATGTCTAAACCTATTTTAACTTTCTCATACTATGGAATTTAGCACGGAGAAAGTATTGTTGTTACGAAAATTTTCGACTTTGAGATTTTGATGCCAATATGTGGTTTAGGACCTCCTGAAAAATGTTCTGGTCATTTTTGGAGTGATGTCTGCCTGCGGTCGATTTCTTGTGCATACGATAGTTGCCACAAATATTAATGGATTTTCACGAAACTTTACATCCGTCCTTATTATCGAAAAATCTAGAACTCGATAGAATTTTTTGAGTGAAAACTTATATTTTGAGTGAAATTTTATATTTTTTAACATGGCAGCATAGGACATAATTTGACATAGTTATGCATAAATGGGTTATGAAATATTACACCAATATTAACTACATCAATCTTCGGCATTAAATATTTATTTATTATCTAATTCATGCAATAAGTTAGAAAAAACTGTTTGAAAGAAAAATATAGAGAATTGGGAATTTAATTTTGAATTAGTATGACTGATTATAAGGACTGTTTTAAATAACGTACTATATGACAGGAATTTCTTGATCAGCCTGTCGCCACCTCAAAGATTCTTTCCAAATGGTACCTCAGAGCCATAAAAAACTGTTTCGTGTCGATAAATACCAAAATGAAATTCTGAATCGCAGAAGATCGCTGGAGAACGTACTTCATACACAGCGCTTGCCACGCTTATTTTTATGTATGTAAAGATAATTTTGGGCAGCAGTGTAGATTGCAATTAAAATTAATTTCTTCAATTATCATATTATGATTAAAATTTCAAAATGAACTCTACTATATCTTTCTCAAGTCTTTTTAAAAGGTAAATAAGGCATGTAATGTATTATTATTTCTGCACAACAGTGTTGAATACAAAAATTATTTTTATGAAATTAAATATATTAAATACGTTTAATTAATTTAAATCAAACGATAGTAGTTATAACAACCAAACAAACATCCGTTAACCAAAACGTCAACCAACTATGATTCTGATTCTGGAAACAAATGATATGGATTGCAATAGATGAAATTTACTCCACATTTGATGTAAAAAAAAAAAAAATCATATTACCCAAGCTTCCATAACATGAAAAAATATTAGTTAAAACGTAACGAAAAATATCAAGATACCATGGAATAACTCTTAATAATCACATAATAACTCTTCAAAGACCCTTAAAATTTCAAAATTCAGAGTTCTCTATATCAGTGATCTGGTTCTTTTTCATTTACACACGTTTATTTGGCCTTCCCGGACACTCAAATGGCTACGGTAAACCCTAGGGTCAGTCCAGTGATCTGGGTCTTCAACACGTTTATTTGGGGTTTGCGAATTACCAACTGAAATAGAGTGGTTATATTTTAACACGAACAGCTATACAAAATGATGCCAAAACCTCGGGAAAATTAAAATTCCAAGCGCATTTTTATATAATTTCATTAATTGGACCATTCTTATGAAACAAGAGGAGGGAATCTATGGCAAACTCTTCACGATTCCCCAAACGCTTTTCTCCTCTTAACTCAAGAAGCGGAGGGGAAAAAAATTGCACACCTGCTTCTTTTATAACTACCAAGAAAAAACCTGTGAATGAGGGGTTACTAGATAAAACTGGCGGAATTCCTAGTATTCACGCCAAGTGTGCACCGTAAGGTTACTACTTCTTTCTCTATTTTTCTGTTTTGTTTTTTCTTCTTTCCGGAAGTTTAGATATTTTATTTATTTATTTTTAAATAATTACAAGAGCATAAAATATTTATATAAATATTGTGCATATCCAAATTTCTGCATTATTGTTTTTTCTTGGTATATTTTCTCTGTGCTGAATATAATTGAACTTATTTTTCCCTATCCACCAACCAACATTTTATTAACACTTACAAATTTACTTATTTATTTACAGCTTCATAACAAGTAACATTCACATAATTATTCTTGTACTTCTTTTATTTTTATTTATTTCTTTTGTAAAAGAAACAGCTATGTCTATTAAACCTTATATATAGACGTGATCCTGGGTTTATCTAAACAATTTTAGGCAAAGTGTAAATTATCCGAAAACTTCGAAATTATTAAGCAAACCTAGGTTTTAGAAAAGTGTTAAATAACTTGTTTCGGACTTGTGCATAAAACCCCTAAGCAAAATTTTGTCTTGCCTAGCAATATTTATGTAAAGTTAGAAATTTCGATATTAGGTCCCCCGTTCAAACAAACTCCCGTTTAATCCGCCTCTTCAATTACAACTCTGCCTGATATTAATTGCGGTAACACTTTCAGGTATCACTAGTTTAAAAACAGCAGATTAACCGCTATTTTGTAATAAATTTTGTAAGAATTTATATAACGTTTAGTGTGTGATAAGAAATTAATAAATCATCTTACTTAAACATTCTTCAATATTCTGCACTTACGATATGAATATAGTAAACTTAACAGTGCTGGCTACCAAGAAAAAAATTCGACACGAATTGCCTACCAATTTGTCACCAATACATTATCATCACAACAATTTCTGTTTCACCCATGAAACAGAAAATGAACTGCAGTTGTGGAACAGCCGCATAATGAAGCTTCAAAATGTGAAAATACGATTGTATATCAATATAAAAATACTTCTACATAATTTCGGTAATTTATTTTGTACAATTATTTATCCAGGTATATACATGAATATAAAATTACATGTTAAAGTTATTATAGAAACGGTGCTTTCAGTATTGCTTTTACGGCACAGAATTTAAAATAAATAGGATTTTTCTCCCCGATACCATTATCTACGCTACCTATCCAATCTATGACAGTATTAATAAAAAATTTGATGTGGGCAGCACATGACTTTCCCTGCAGACTTATATCCACGTTCTCTTAATTTTAATTAAATTTAATTCAATTTTAATTCAATTTTCGTTCTCATTTGGTAACTGGACTTATTTTCAAAGGTGGCATAGAGAAAATACGAAAAAACCATAATATCTCGAGAACGGCTAGTCCTAGTGTAATGGGGTTGATCTTATTCTTTTCTTCGTTAAAAATTACGTATAAAACAAGCATTTAATGGATATATTTGAGCATACGTTGTTTTTTATTTTAGATTTTGAAGATCTTTGTGGGACCATTTTGCAAGAAAAGGCAGGTTATTTTTTTCCGAATCGTACCAAAATCCAATCAGCACCATGGTATCTCACATGCGACATATCTACCGAATTTTGTGAAATTCGGTCCATTAGTTTTTCAGCTAGAGTGGATACAGGCAATTTTTGAGTGCCATTTCGCAACAAAAGGCGGGTTCTGTTATCCCGAATCGTACTAAAAACTAATCAGCACCAGGGTCATACCCAAGTGACTTACCTACCAAATTTTATGAAATTCGGTTCATTAGTTTTTGAGTTAAAGTGGATACATACATTTCACAGACAGACAGACACACACACAAATGTCAGGCTAAAAATAGTTTTTTCGTATTCTAGAGGTCTCGAGACGTGTAGATCCGCCGAAAACTCGATTTTCGGCATGATTCCAATACTTTCCTTATACATTACCATGTATTGCAGAGAAAGTAAAAATATAATCGTGATAATGATAAAGCGGCAATTTAATGCCACATTTATAGATTTATATTTGAAAAAAAAAAAAAAACTGTAGCTTTTTCGCAAAAAGTTGGGGATATAAAGAATATTTCAAACAAAAGTAGCATTTTACAAATATGGGAACACAATAGGATAGGCAAGTATTACCCGTTAGACAGATATATGCAAATGTTATCTTCTGACGGAAAAGCAAGTGCTTTACAGACTGCTTTAAAAGCAGTGTTGAAAAATGAAAAATTTCCATAATAAAATTAAAGGAAAAAATTTATGCAAGAGTTTATTTTAAGATGTTAGCTATCGCTCTCTTGTTAAAAATGCTTGTTTATTGATAGGTTTTCTGAACATCTTACTCTGGATGTATATCAGGGTTATTCTTTGGCCTTGGATAATTTTTCCATTTGTTTTTGCAATATCCCTAAATTTTTGTGACGAGTGTATGAATCTTCCACTGAGCATTTTGGATATCTTAGTATCAATATAAGCATAATTAGGTACAACAAATTATTGTTATGGATATATAAATAGACTTTGGAGGAAGAATACTTGATTAAATAAAACAAAGTTCTGCCCAATCTTCAATAAATGAATTCATGGCTAAATGGTTTTGAATACACGCATCGAGTGTTTTGTTTGAAATCGTGCAGATTATTCTTACGAACGGTGTGGCGGAACATTTAAGATGATTTCCGTTTATCTTGATCGGGCGGATCAAGATTTACGGACAGCATCGAATCGGACATTGTTAGACAACGAGAGCAAGCTATCAATGCCAAACCAAAAAGAAAATCAGCTTTCGGCTAGGCGAGAGCTCCATAAGCTTCAGTGAAGAGATAGCTGAAGAAAAAGCGGCAATAAAAGTCGAAAAAAACCTGTCCACCTCATATACCCCCAGAGCACAGGCCAGATAAAATATAAAACAAGAAAAAAAAAGTCTTCCAAAAAAGCCCAGAAAAAAAGTTCTTCATCATTCATTTTCAGCAGCAGCACCGCAGGGTCAAAGGAGGGGAAAAGCGCCGAACCAGTTTGCCAGAAGACTTCCCGCGGTTCGTAGCCAGCTAGTCGGGTTTGGAGTTGTTGGCCAAGATCTCTACCTCTCTGCTGATGCTGATGGAAACAGCTTGTTGCTTCTACCATGATGGTGTCCGGCACACGCTTATTCGAAGTGTTTACTGAAAAGATTTCTCATTCGCAAGCACACAATCATGAAAACTAAATTAAATGTTGTCTTCAATCATATTTATATAAAAACTACAAGTTTGTTAAAAGTTTCGAGCGTGATTTAAAATATACTTTGCATTTTTCACATACATCTATCATCACGCCCACCAAGTGACGACCTGCAATAAGGCCGTGATATATATATATATATATATATATATATATATATATATATATATATATATATATATATATATAAATATATATATATATATAATAGTAAGGTACCACAAATCGGCTCGAGGGGGAGGTGACCCCCACTCCCGGGTTAAGCTGGTACATTACACTGGAGCTGGTACATTATCCATTAATGATATAAGATCGTAAAACTAACATCAAAATACAAGACCTCACGATAAGAAATATAAGACTTACTCGCTATAAGAAATATATACTACAATTAGACACTACATTAAACTGCTTAAAGGCTACTAATATATAAATACATATAGTACTAGTCTTTAAGCGTGTTTATATAGTACTAGTCTTTAAGCAGTTTAATGTAGTGTCTAATTGCAGTATATATTTCTTATGGTGAGTAAGTCTTATATTTCTTATTGTGAGGTCTTGTATTTTGATGTTACTTTTACGATTTTATATCATTAATGGGTAATGTACAGACTCCCGGGAGTGTTGCCGCGGCGTAAAGCATGCTAAACCAGGGAGTGGGGGTCACACTCTCTCCCAGCCAATTTGTGGTGCCTTACTCTTCAATTTGTATTGTATTCCATTTTTCATTTGGATAGCTATATTAGTATTCGATTGATCTCGGCAGCTTTGCTCCAACATTTCGAATATTTATATTATTATTTATTCAGTAGCATACTAAATTATATTACATTTGAATAGTATATATATATATATATATACATATAATAGGGACAGTTTGGCCCTTGAAAATGTACATGGTTTCGGAAATATTTTTCACCTTTACTAATTTATATTTTCTTTTTCGTGTATGATACTCAAAAACTTTTGGGAATCAGGAAAGGCCTAGCTCCATGTATTGTTTTATCAGTTTGATTCTTTTCATCTATTACACTAGTCATACACTTACACCATGTATATTAATGCAGAGAATAAGGGGTTTAGTACCTTTAGTACCTGTATTACATATATGATTTATAATGCTTTTAAATATTAATTTCATTATTGGGTGTAGTTACAGGCTTATATTGACCAGACTTTCACAACATGAAATTCAATTTTCAATTGCTTACCTCATATGTGGAACAATTGCCTACAAAAATTTGCCTACAAAATACAAAGAATTAAAAAAGAAATTCAACCATAAAGAGGAAATTTAAACACAAATTACTATTCATCAAGGTAAAGATAATCAACAAATATCAATGGTGTGGAATCGAAAATAGGAATACAAAAAATACCAAGCAATAAAGCTTGCACATGGAAAAGCTGTAGGCTTAAGAATTAATTGTTCATTTCGAAAAAATTCTTATTCAAGTCCAAATATTTAATCGAATTAATCGAAATGAACGCAAAAATGCTTGTTTCTGAAACACGAGATAGATTTTATCTATAAACTCGTGTTATTTGGACGATAAGCATAGAGAGTGAAAAAATAGGTAGGAAACATAAATACCTGAAAATACACCTTAAATGTACAACCATGACGAGCAATAAATGACAAGACCAATGTTGCCATTTGCTAAAATTTATAGTAGAGATCTACTGTTGCCAATTGTGAGTAATAAATAACAGTACTGCGTAAAGGCTGTGAAAAGTGATATTTTACAGTAAAAGCTGCAATATATATACAAATACATATAAATATAAATATATAAATATATAAATATATGTATATATATATATATATATATATATCATTGAAAATTTTTAATTTATTTGTATTATATATACCTGAGATTGATCATTTATTGAAAAGTTCTGTATAGCAAAAATGAAAAAAAAAATGAAAAAAAAATATATGTATATATATGTAGTTTGAGAATCTAATGATAGAATAAAGAGAAGTTGCAACTCAAAAAACCCTAACTTTAAAATATGCCTACATAATAAAAATAAGTATTAAATAGAGAATCATCTATCAAATGGAAAATAAAATGCAAATTTCTAGTCATCAAGCTGAAGATAATCAACAAATATCAATGGAATAGAATCGATAATTGAAAATCAAATAAAATCCAAGCATTAAAGCTATATACGTGAATAAGCACTAGGCCTAAATATATGAATGGTTCATTTTGAAAAAACTCTTCTTCAAGTCCAAGTATTTAATCAAAATGAACACAAAATGTATGTTTCTGATATTAGAGATAGATTATATCTATAAACTCTAATAACTTGGACTACATACATAAAGCTGGAAAAATTATAAAGGAAACAAGAATACCTGAAAAAAACTCGGCAAATGTCCTATCCATTGGAGCCCAGAATGAAGAGACCAGTGTTGCCAATCGCAAAGGATAAAAGTAGAGAACTACTGATGCCAATCGTGAGAATTAAATAACAGTATTGCGAAAAGGCAATAAAAGGTGATATTCTACAGTAAGAGCTACAAAATAATTGGGCGTATAATATAATCGAAAACAGTGAGGCTAATGTATATGGGGATGTAAATACAATGTAATGTTTATTCAAGAGAATGTTGATGTCTGGCTTAAATAAGATACTAATAAGAGAATTCAAGAAAATTCAGCTAATCCAAACTTTTTAACTATACCATTTACTAAATATGCTGGATATTTATATAATTTGTTGGTAATTTTTAGATTATTAATATGCATAGCATGAAATTTATTATCTGATAATCTATAAAATCTAAAAAGTTGATTAAGTAGAATATTTTTAAACAATTGAATCGAGTTTCAGGAATTAAGTGGTAATATTTTATTAATGTTAAAATTAAAATAGTCTTTTTTATCATATAAATTAGTAACTATTCCATTAATAGGTACAATAATTAGATTTAAATCCAAAAAATTAATATTATTACTACTAGTGGTTTCATTAGGAATTAATTCCAAATTGTCTGGATAGAAATCTATATCTATGATATAGTTTTCAATATATATATATATATATATAGCATAGTAAATATATTAAAATATTAAAATATTAATATTTTCTATATTATTATATGAAATTAATCATTTAAGTATAGAAAATTATTTAATTTACAATTATTATACTGCAAGTTATTAAATTGAATTACATGAATTAAATGGTAATACTTTATTAATATAAAAATTCAAATTGTCTTTTTATCACATAAATTAGTTATTATCTTATTGGATGGTTTTATGCTAAGATTTAAATCCGAAAAACTAACATTATTACTAATTGAAGATTCATTAGGTATTATCTGGATAGAAATCTATTTAAATATTATAATTGTTGTCTATGTTATAACTAAACAAATCAATTCATTAATGTATGTTCATAAAAATACCATTTAGCCAAAATACTAATATATATATACATATATATATAAAATAATTATAATAGTTTGAAAGTCCAATGAAAGAAAAGTAAGAAGCGCATTAATGCCATACACGTGGACAAGGGCTAAGCTTAAATCAGGGATTTGTTCACTTCTCCAAAACTCTTCCTCTGGTCCAAGAATATATATATATATATATATATATATATATATATATATATATATATATATATATATATATATATATATATATATATATATATATATATATATATATATATATATATATATATATCATTTTAACGTAATTTCGGTATCAGCTACCAGAAAGGTATAAGGTGATTGTTTGGACGGTCGGAAGTAAACATGGATTGGACAGTCACTAAAGTATTGTCAGCTATAAATAGTTTTAAAATATAACAGTATGAATTTATTAAGTACTCTATATAATAGGACTAAACCAATCAGAGTTAATATATTCAAAGAGAAAAAGGAAATATTAGTTATATGACATACAAGTCAAGGACATACATAGTAATTATTTCATAAAATACAAAAATTAATCAAAAGCAAATAATACTAAAATCTTTAATAAAAATATTTAAATTTGATTGCGGTGAATTAAGTAGAAAGGGTTGAGTAGAAATTAAAAATCAAGAGGAATATTCACTTATCAAACAATAGACGAATTAGACTTAGAAGCCTCAAATCAAAACTACGACAAGTAAAATATTTAGTAATACAAATGTAAAAATAAATAATGTTAAGAATGGCATACATAATATTAATAGTATAAAATGCTTTAAAACACTGAAATAAGATAAAAGCATTTAAGCTAAAAATACAGAGAGCAAGCACATGGCTAAAATTGGAGGTTAATTTAGAAATGAACTCTTAATCAGAACAGGCGTTCATTCTAAATTAAACTGATATAATAGCCTGCCTCTGAATATGGTGATAATATTACTACTTAAACCCCATATGCACTGTCTATATATTTGATTACTTAACATAGCATTCTTAATAACATTTTATAATTAGTCTTCATAAGGTGCTTTAAAATATGTCTTATTAAAATATTCATACATACATACATACATATATATATATATATATATATATATATATATATATATATATATATATATATATATATATATATATATATATATATATATATATATATATATATATATATATATATATATATATATATATATATATATATATATATATATATATAATGGTGTATAGTGGCATTCTCGTTAATCCAGTTTTCCTATGAATTACTTGTTTAGTAAGAATTTTCATCTTTGATTCATGTTCATATTCAGTATTGCATATATGGGATGTTCATATTCTGAATTGCTTGTCCGGTCTCCTGCTTAGACTCACTGGACGGGTCTGGGAGTATTACTGTGAACGTTCGTACTACCTCCCTGGTAGAATTTCGACTTTTTCATTCCGGTGCATTCCGCACTTTATGGAATTATTGAGTAGAGCGACTAATAATGCATATCCCCCCAATTTTGTTATTAAAATTATCAACTCAGTGTATCAAATTTCACTCGATAACATCCTAGAAAACATTCCCGATTATAGTGACTAAAAAAAAAAAAAAAATATATATATATATATATATATATATATATATATATTTATGTGTGTGTGTGTGTGTATATATTTATATATATATATATATGTGTGTGTGTATGTATATGTGTATATTATATATAATTAATTATTAATTATATAAATAAATAAAAATGAAAAATAATAAACTAAGTCAAAAACATTAGAAAAATCAAAAAATCGGAAAATAAGAAGCATTAACATTAATGTTTTGAATTTTATTTTCGCAAAAATATGTAACTTTTGTCAGTATTGAAACTACGTTTTGAGCGCCCTTATAATGGTGTATAGTGGCATTCTCGATTATCCAGTTTTCCTATGAATTACCTGTTTAGTAGGAATTTTCATCTTTGATTCATATTCATATTCAGTTCTGCATGTTTGGGATGTTGTATTCTGAATTGCTTGTCCGGTCTCCTGCTTAGACTCACTGGACGGGTCTGGGAGTATTACTGTGAACGTTCGTACTACCTCCCTGGTAGAATTTCGACTTGTTCATTCCGGTGCTTCTAGATAATTAAGCTGTTGAAGTTAAACGTGTATACACGTGGTGGAAGAAGAAGGGTTCATGCCGCATGGTAATACAAATTTTCTTAATGTATCCTATTTTCATTTTTTCATTTTTTGATGCCTGTAGTCTGGGTTGGAGTATTTATAGTAATGTACTATTGCTCTATCTGAAACAGGCATGTGTTTGGGTTAGTTAGATTTAAGTACTCAGACCTGAGGAGGAATTTAACTCTGACTAATCATCGAATTTGGGCTGGTGCTTAAATTGAGAAGGGATAAGAGAAGAGATTGCCGATAAGAGAAGAGAACTTCTCTTATCGGCATTATGTCCGTGAATTTGCTTCTATGGTGATGCTAATATTTCTTGAATTTTTTTTTTTAATTATTACATAATTTTTTTATTATTACATATTTCTAATATATATATATATATATATATATATATATATATGTATATTACTTGTAATATAGATTAATGCTTGTGACTTATCCCCTATTAAAGGATGGTGCATATAGAGCACATGTAAAATAGTGTTACCCAAATAATTGCATGAGAATTGGCCGGTTGCATATAAAACAGGTACTAAACCTCTCGTTCCCTGTTCTACATATAAGATAAGTTCAAGAGAAATTATTTGTAATATATCAAGCAGATATATCCACGATAGTAGTTAAGCCTGAAACTGCACCCAATTGAAATAATATTAAAATCCAACAAAAATTCTGATATGTAATACAGATACCTTCTTCCCTGTATTTCTCATGCATGGTGAAAGTAAAAGAAATTGTAATATATAGTGCCACAGCAGTTACAAATAAAATGGAAAATTATCTAATAAATTGTCATACCGGATACAAAATCTTCACGCCTTAGGCAATAATAAGTACCAATTTACCAATTTAATCATAAAGAATTTTTGGAATTAACTATTTGCTTTGAGCCGTTATCAAGCCCAATCACAAAGCAAACAAATCCAGGCAATATCTGGGATTGACCGATATATATCAACATGAATTAATATAAATTATTAACCAACCATTGAACGATTGCCTGCAAAAGTCAATTTCTATAACAAATGGACATGAAATGAATAAACTCTGGATATACAGATGAGCAATCAAATATATTTGGATTAATGAACTCGATTCAAAAACGATATTATATAATATGAACAACATATAATGTGATGTTGACATCCCTAAACATAACAATGGATACTTATAACTAATATAAGCAATACGAAAAATCAATTCGGTACTTGAATTCGAGAAAATGAATGTTCAAACTTTTCCGAATTATAAAAGATTAATAATTTACCAATGGATCTAAATAATACACAAATCACTATAATCAAGATTCGAAGCCTCTACTGAATATATATATATACATATATTGAATAATTTTATTTACTTGTATTATATATATATATATATATATATATATATATATATATATATATATATATATATATATATAAATTGAAATTTTTTAATCGAAAATTATGCATAAAATACAGTAAGGGAAAAAAACCCATCTCTATCATATCTGTTACAAATAAGTAACTATAGACCAAAACTAAGGATAAAAATAGTAGGTAACTTATCACTATAATGGTGTGGGGATGAGGGGAATATTAGTATACCAATTAAATAGGTATATATATATAAATAAATATAGAATGAAAAAGAAAACACGACAAAAATGAGAAAAGATAATAATAATTAGCTCAAGATAAAAGATCAAGACATGGAGAGCAATCAGTTGAAACTACATAAAAAATGGGGGTTAGCTTGCATTTTCGTTAGGATAGCCATACAATTAAAAAAACTGATGGAATAGCCAGTTTCTGACAATGGCGAAAGTATTTGACTATGGACACCATTGAAACTGTCTACTGGCTAGTAGAAGGAGAAATAATATAAACCAAATGAATTAAAAATTAGAAATACAAAAAACAGAAACTTACAGGTACAGTCACCACGTGTGAGTCGAAATATTTGCAGAGGATCATACGACAGAGCATTTCACATATATCTCTTCGTTAATGAGAGTGGATATCGGAATGAATATACTATTGAACGTGAACGAAAAAATTTTGTGAATGAAGACTTTCAAAAATAGTAATCAGTATAGGACTCAGGACAAGTGGAAAGTAGTCTTTTAAAAATAATAAACAGTATCAGACTCAGGCCTAGTGGAAAGTTAGGTGATAAGAATGGGTGAAATTCACAGAAATGAGTTATCCAATCAAGGATAAATAATGCAATTGTATAATTACTACGTGGTGTATTTGAAATTATTAATAATATTATTTCCAAATACTTCCGGATATTGGTAATTTTGACAAATGCGTTTAAGATTATTGATGTGGAGATAGTGAAACTGAGGATCAGAAAGTTGATGTATTCGAAATAGCTGGTTTAAAATGATATTTCTAAACAATTGAATAGAATTACAAGATCGATATGATAGCAGCTTGATGATAGTGAAGTTATAAAAATCTTTTTTATCATATAGATTAGTAATAACATGATTATGGAGGGTATCTAAATTTAGGTCTAAATAATTTACAGTTTGACTAACACTAGGCACATTAGGGATTAATTCTAAGTTAGAAGGGTAAAAATCAATATTAATTGGATAAGAATCTTCAATGATAATACAAATTAAGTCGTCAACATATCGATATATATTATATGAATGAGAGAAAAAATGACATTCATAATAATAAAGATATAAGTTAGCTAGAATACTACTACCACAGCCCCTTGAGGTACACCAGATGTTTGTAAATATGTGTTATCACCTTGGATAATATAACTGTTGTATAACACAAAGTGCAATAGCGTAGGGACGTTTTTGACATTAAATGGAACATTATTGGAAGAGAGATAATCATGATAAAGAGAGATAATAACTTTATATAAATCTTTAATATCAGTATTATTAAATAGATCTTTAAAATCAAAGGTATGAAAACCAAGAATATGTGAAAGCTTGCTAAGGTGATTAACTAAATCAAAACTATCGTTCAAAATGAAATATCCTGAATTCTTAAATTTAAAAGATTCATTAATTCTATTTAAACAGTTTAGCAAGTACTTCCTAGCTGTAGTGGTAAAGGTATTATGTCCACAAGTGACCGTTCTAAAACTGAGAGGTGATTTGTGGAATTTTGGGAACCAAAGTAACATATGGAAATTTATAAAATTTAGAATTAATATTTAAGTGTGTATATAATTTTAGCATTTTAGTTTTGATTTTGATAGACTGATGGGTTTAAAAATATGATTATTTTTCAAGTAATTCTGTAGCAGAGAAACACAATATTTTTTACAAATAATAGCATAATTATTAGAAGCTTTATCTACATAAGTTATGACAAAATGTTGTTGTAGTTCTTTAATAACAGATAGGAGTTGTTTATAAGGATAACTAGGCTTCGTAAATTTGATGTTTATAATAACATTTTTAAGAAGACGTAGGATAGTATACATCCATAAATGGATTGGTTCAATAGAAACGGAATGTGAACAAGATTGTTGATATCTGAATTTATCAAAATCAAAAGATAAAGACTGAAGAAGTTTGGGGTGATGCAGAATGGAATGCGAAATTTAGACCTTTTATTCATAATATCCCTAAGTATATCATCCTGAACTATACTAATATCCCCAGTAATAATGTGTCCATGAGATGAGTTGACATAAGGAGTAAGATTCTTTTCTCTGCATACGCATGATGTAAGATGATCGGAGTTTAATGATCTCCGATATATATATATATATATATATATATATATATATATATATATATATAATAATAATAATAATAGTAGTTTGAAAATCCAATGAACGAAAAGTAAGAAGATGTAACACGATAAACCTAACTTTTTGAAACACCCACAGAATAAAATATAGTACAGCAAATCATCAATCAAATATATAAAAAATACAAAACACAAGTTATCAAGTCACAGAAAATCAACAAATATATATATATAACGTGTTTTTGTCATTTCAGGTCCTTCAAAAGCCACCGATGACATAGAAGTCTGAATCTTTGCATTCTTATAGTGTTGACAACTGTGCAAAACCTAAGAGTCGGACTCCTGGTTTTTCTTCCCCGTGAGGGTAAAAGAGGGCAGGTTTCAATAAGCCTTTCCATTACCACCCCCTAGTGACCTAGAAAGCCGCATCTTTGCACACTGATCGACACATAGTATCGACCACAGGACAGAACCTAACGAAGTCGGACTTTCAATTACTTTCTCAGGAAGGCGGAGAAAATCGGGACTCGAAAAGTCTTTCCAGACATTTCTAGAGGCGCCCAGATGACACAGAAGTCTGAATCACCCTGGCATTGACAGGCTTAAATACAAACTATAGATAATGTTTGCAGTAAAAATGGGTTTAACGAGCGTCTGGATCCAACTTGCAAATTAGTAGGCCCCGGGTTGCTCCATATAACTGCGGCCGACTGTTCAAGAAAAAACTACAACAACTCAAAACAATGCAATTATAGTCTGAATTACATTTTAAACCTTTCGAAAGCATCTTTAAAACTACTGACACACGGACAACGGAAGTCTCGGCTTATTGATGAATCGCACTGAATGAAGATATCCAACTAATTTAATAATTAAAAATATAAAGCAAGCGCAATATAGATCCGTGTTGCACTTCTCCTGGAAAGTAAAAAAGGAGCCTTTAATCTTTTCAGAATACTTTTATCAGCTAAATATCTTCATTGGAGTCTCTCAGCTTATCCGTCCAAAAACATGTTTCAAATGTAGCACATTATATGCAAGAGAAGTATAACGCGAGGCGTCCAGCAATCATACCCGACGCCCACTTGCTTCCATATAATTATCATTTTCCTTTTAGATTCATGAAGAAGCCAATAAAAAGAAAATCTCTAATGACACCTATGTAACATTTTAATGTTTCCGTACGCGCCTTACATTGCAATAGCGTCGTAAAATGGTCATGAAGGCTGGAGTACAACTCTTTCACGGACAGTGTGGTATATTGGCTGCTCTCACAGCCCGAGAAAAGAATAAAATGTTTCTCTAAGATGCGACCGGCTGATAAACGCTGAAACTACTGTCAAAACAAACTGCATGTATCACTTTCTCCTTTTCTGCATTTTAGAACACATTTTTTACTTTACAATACATGGGGATGCATAGGGAAAGTTTTGGAATAGCGTCGAAAATCGCAACTCGAGTTTTCAACGGATCTACAAGTTTTGGGACCTCTGGAACACAAAATTCTATTTCAGCGTGACGTCGCTAAAATAGCTTATTCGTGTTCTTTTTGTATGCCGGTTTGTGTAATGCATGTATCGGCTTTAACTCAAATGCAAATTGACCAAATTGCATAACATCTTATAGATAGGTCACTTGTCGGGTGCAATTTTTATCCGTGTTATTTTGTGCGTTTAAATTGAATTTAATGAATATCAATGAAATAAAGAGAAAATGGGCTTGAGACTGTTAAAAAAGTCATGTGCTAACCACGTCAAATATTTTTTTTTTCAATTAACCGGACAATAAAAAAAATCCCCTTTCAGTCGTATTTATTTTATACAACACATTTACAATTAAATGGTTACAAATATATGAATATTTAAATAAATTGCGATACTTTATAAGGAAAAGATCTAGTCGTCGGAAAATTTAGAGATTGAATTTACGGCCCTGTTAAGGCTGGATTTTCAAGCTGATTCTAAAAAAAAATGTCTTTACGATGCTTGCCTCTTACGTTACAAATTTTGCCTTCATAATTAACCGAGAAAGTTAAATCATAGAAAAGCAGATTGAAAGTTTTTGGATCGATAAAAGAAAAATAATTTCCTCGGAATTGGCAAGACGCAGAGCATAATGAAAACGCTTTCCGTATTTGAGAAGCATGTTTGCATGAGGAAAACTAAATTCCGCGAAAACAACAAATGTGTAGCTGTCGGTATAATGGTTATATACCTCGTTTTCTCAGATGTAAAATTACCGTCATCTGAACCCTATTCTTGTGTTATATCACAATTTATCAAACACTTGTTATATCACAATTTATCAAACTAAAACGTGGGTTGGTGTTTCATTTTCTGATGCATGAAGCCATCTTCACATTACCTTCAGTGTTTGGTTGATAAATAACCACACATAAACATAAAAAAATACAGAAGCATAAATAATGTCTTGCTATTAGTAGATTCGCCTGTCATTTTCTAAAAACTATACACAATACTAACATTTAGTAAAATAGTTAATGTGCTTATAATATGTTATCAATTAGAGGATTATGTTCATTTTCAATTAAAACTATGCATTTGTTTATAGTACACATCCAGATTTATTATTCGATGAGACAATTTCATTAAAAAGGTTTCTTAATTGACAATCATATATTATTCCTACCGCCTTTACATTACACTCCTAGAAGTTTAATTTAAAAACATTTATACTGATAAGCTTGCTTTTGATGAAACATTTTATATTTTTAAACAGAAAGCCTATATTTAATTCATCATTAATTTTTTAAATAATTTTGAAGTTTCACACAGGAATTTTCTATTAAGAAACAGGATCGTACAAAAATATTTCCAGGCTGTTTTTATTCTCTAGCTAAAAATTAAAGAAATAGAAGAAAAACTACGCAAGTTTTAATACGCAAGACATAAAGGAACTATTGAAAAAGAATTTAAAATCTGGCCTTAATATAATGAATAATTTAACAACCTAAAAATACCATATCAAACTAGCTAAATGTTTTTACTTTCCTTATATACATAATGTATAAAGAAAGTATTACGACGGGGTCGAAAATTCGAATTCGAGTTTTCGACGGGAGAGCACGTTTCAAGCATTCCTGATGACGAATCAAACCTTTTTGAGGTGATGTCTGTGTGTGTGTGTGTGTGTGTGTGAAAGTATGTGTGTGTGTGTGAAAGTATGTGCGTGTGTGTGAGTGTGTGTATGTCAGTGAGACTGTGGAGACGATAACTGACGAACGAATGGACCGATTCGAATGGAATTTGGTACAAAAATCACAATCCGTAAACACTGGAAGTCTATTGTTTTCATACGCAATCGAATGTTCAGAACCCCACTAAATTTTTGAGTGAAATTTTGAAAAAATCGTTAACAAATCAAAACCGCTAATAAAGTTACGCAAATAGACATTTTTTATGTAATTTTTCATTAGAAAACCATTGACATAAATTTTAGAACGCTAACATTAACCGTTCTCGAGATATTGCACATTTTTCAAAAAAATTATCAAAAAGTCATATAAAATAAAAAAAAATATTTCCTATTGCAAAATATGTTCACTTTTCATATGTAATATCATGCGATAAATTTGGTGAGACCATTCTCGAGGATCTAGCTCGTTCCATTCACGAAAAAAGATACCTTGAGTAATACTTTTGTATTTGAACGCCAATAGTCATTTATCTGCTGTAAGAATAACTTATTTCTCCGTCCATAACGCTTGGCGAAATTTTGGAGACGAATTTGGTGGAATATCGCCAACTTGGTGACTTTTTTAAATGTTGCTAAATTATCAAAAAACTCGCCAAATGAATAAAAATGACGACTCCTTGACGAAAATTATCTTGGAAAGAATATAAATATCTACTATAAAAATGATCTATTTTCTTTTACTGTAAAAGTAGTAAATTTATTGCATTATATAAGGAAAGTCATGTGCTGCCTACACCGGATTTTTTTAATTTCTAATGATCGACCACCATTTATCATAAAACCAAAGCAAAATAAACTGGACCGCTTTGTTTCATTGACAACCTACATAATGCCCCAATAGTTTTCAGGAAATAAATACCAAGTTCATTATTTTTTCAATCATAAAATATCTTAAACTTCGTTTACTTCAATAGTTTATGCATTAAATTGCACTTATGTTTATGTATTTCAAATGTGAATTACTTAATCTCATTATTAAGCATATGCATATTTGATATTGGATACAGATCCCTACTGTATGACCTTCATTGATTTCCAACTACCTGAGCTTGTACTCCATATGTACCTGAGCTTATCTACATAATTATAAAGAGCTTATTGTTAACATATAAAAGAATTTCAGTCAGCAGAAAAACAATTCTCATCTAGGCAACAATTTTAAATATCATGTTATTTTAAAACAAACTATTTTCCACAGATATTAATACAAATAACTCAAAATAATTTAAATAATTTTACAATTATGCATCATAGTTCACACACCTCTAAAATACACTATAAGAATAACAAATCTTTGGATAAAACTGAATGTACTGATAGAAATGTCATATAAAAACCATTGTATCCACCCAAAAACTCCAACAAACCTATTTCTTTTTTCAACAACTCCAGGCTTTAAACAGTGATTTTTATTGTTATACCAAAACCATTTCTTTAGTTTTCATTTCAGGAATTGATGAGAAAACATAAGGTTCAAAACGAAACTCTTGGTACTTTCCTCCTAAATTGCAACCCCTGTTAACATCTAAAGAATAAATGATAAACGACACCGGGGAAAACAGTTCCATCTTTAAACTCTATTCTCTTAAACAGCACTAAGAATTTTCTCCGGACAGAAATGAAAAAGATGCACGATATAAAATGACACTGATGAATATTTTTATTCTAATGGCGCAGAACTAGAATGAGACTTTTTTTCATTTTCTGGTATGATGGAGTGGCCATTGTCTTTGGCAAAGGCCTACTTTACAAAAGCATCGAAATGGCATTCTTTTTGCCAAAACAAACTTTTTTTGCTTTTCTAAAAGTGAAAATGCCGCATATGGCCTCATTACACATCCAAGTTGCGTCTCAAGCTCTTTTTCGTGCATTTTTAGGGATCTTAAGTCGCATCCAGAATGTCTAGATGCCCATCAGTCTAAGAGATCCAAAAACCGGTATCAGGCAAAAATCAGGAATGCTGGAGATAAACCTCCATATTTTTTCTCTAACAGTGTATGATGTGTCGCAAGCGTTGAAAGTTGTGTCACATTGTGAGGAAGAAAAAAATGAATCAAGTGAAAAAAAGAAAGTTCGTTTTCCTGACAAATAATTTATAACCGCTCGTGTAAATTGTTTTGGTGTAAGTATAATGAGAATACAAGTTTTTTTAGGCTGGGTTCTGTTAAAAGGGGGAAGTTTACCGTCAGCAGAAAATATTTCATACAAAATAAGGGAGATGCCATCAATAGAGATAAAATAGTCTTTAATATAATGCATACGCTTGATTTATATTGGCTTTGTAAAAGCTGCTACTAAGAAAAACTACTGAAAATAAAAGTTACTTCAATTAAAAAATGCGTATCAGTATAAAAAAGTGAATTTGTATATAATTTAATTTTGTTGTCGAGAAAAGAACACGACTGACTGATATTGCATATCAAAAGAGAAAGGATATACAAACTACTGCATTTTATCAAATTCTTCTCAAATTAATTCTTCGAATTAAAGAAACTTTACAGTTTTTATTTTCATAAAGGGATTTTGAGCATCAAACGTTCTTCATCTGAGACATCAAGTATAGCACAAATACAAAGGAAATTTATACACAACCAAACACGAACCAAATTTGCCCATTACTGTTAGATAAAAGGCATAAGCGGATTCAATAGGAATTTTATAAATATATACATATAAATGTAAAATATAGAAAAAAATAAAATGTTGAAAAAAATGAAATGTTAAAAAAAATGAAATGTATATAAAAAAAAAGGAACTATACAGAAAAGGCAGAGATAGCAATTTTTAAATTATTAGTTACGTGCACAGTGGTTGCACCTCTATGGAGTCAAGTATGACACGCCAAGCAAAACTAAAATTTAAACCGAGTTAAAAGTGCAAATAGAATCGATAGAGATAAATAGACATAGATTAAAATAGTAGAATGTTTCGGGGTTATTACATCGGGTTAAAAAAAGCTTTGTCAAAAAAGATATTAAAATATTCAGTGAAAACGGTTTGAGATAAAGCTTTAGAAAGTTTCTTTGCTTTTAATGTTACGAGAATACTCATATAATCTACTACTAATAGTTTTTTTACTACTACCAATATAAAATTTATAATTTCTATCCCGCGAGTTAAATCGAAGCACAGCAATATCTGCCAAGTGGTAATAATATACTGTTAACGATTAAATTTCAATACATTTCTT
Source organism: Amaurobius ferox (assembly GCA_951213105.1). Taxonomy (NCBI): domain Eukaryota; kingdom Metazoa; phylum Arthropoda; class Arachnida; order Araneae; family Amaurobiidae; genus Amaurobius; species Amaurobius ferox. The sequence goes on along the minus strand of OX578141.1, from coordinate 71,394,780 downwards.
TTCTTCCCCTTTTCCAAATTTACCCTTACTGCAATGATAATCTTTCTAATTGCATTTCTACTGTAAAAGTCATTGTTGCACTTAACATCGAAAAGTAATTCTAAAGCTAAGGTAGTTTTCATGGTATACTAAAAACAAACCTTTCTTCAACTACAACGAAAACGATAGATATTTCCATGTGTTTTGTGATCTATTCGTATTATGAACTTGCATTCGAACATGAGAAAAGATAAAAATATCAGATCTCACATCTCGAAGTAATTGGGTTAATGAAAATAAATCAATAGATCTCTAATCGAGAGATATTTCCTTCAGGCAACAACAGATGAATCAGCACAGACATTTGAGACGATCAAGCTAGCGTGCTTTACACCACTAAAAATCTTCTAATTTATAAATTTGCACTTTGGATTGGGAGGAGATATCTATCATTAGAGAAAAGACACCCAGATCCCACCAAGACACCTTAAGGCTATGACTTTATCACGCAAACGCGTGATATTAAAACAATTGCAGAGGCTTAAATTTACATCATTGAATTTAAATAATGCAGTTTTTAAAGTGACATGCATCTAGATTTAAGGGTGTTATTCAAATGAACAGGTTCTAAGTAAAATTAAGCAATATAAGCTCCGGAAAATCCCATATAATTATGGCTTGCTAATAAAAATGAACGTTATTAGTGTCTTATGAACGTTGAATCTTAAGGTTTGAACAGTATCATCTATATATCATCTATATTTCTGTAGAAAAAAAATAATTGAATATTCATTTTTAGAATTTAAGGAAAAGGTGTAGATTTTCAATTGTTTTAGCAAACCAGATTACTTCTATTGAACATATAGACAAATTTCAGAAAATACTAGATAGTTGTTTTTATTTCACAATTTATGCAAAATTTATTTTCGCAAGTAAATCAGTCATTTTAGAGAATTTATATTATCTAAACTGCTATAAAATTTTGCTAAAATAAAATTTATTACAACCAGATTGTTATTCCAATCGGCACGTTGTGTTTATTTTTGAGTACCTGAAATGATTAAAAGAAGCAATTAAAAGAAATTCATCTTAGAGAGATATAGTTATTACTTTCCCTATATACATAGTATAATGTATAGAAAAAGTATTGTGTCGAGGTCGAAAATTCGAATTCAAGTTTTCGACGGTAGAGCACGTTTCAAACATCCTTGAACTCTAATCGATCGTTTTTAGGTGATGTCTGTGGGTGCATATGTGTGTGTATGTGTGTGTGTGTGTGTGTGTGTGCCTGTGTGTGTGTACCAGTGGCTCTATGGTAATGATATCTCACGAATAAATAAAGCGTTTTGAAAGAAATTTGGTAAAAAATTACATTCCATGAATACTGGAAATCTATTACTTTTTAAACGCAATCCGATGTTCGAAAGAACGCCCCCCTCCCTCCTCCCAAATTTTCGAATAAAATTTTAAAAATATCATTATAAAAACAGAACCAATAATGTTAAGTAAATAATCATTTCGAACGTAATTTTTCATTAGGAAACTATATCTTTTGAACGATAGCATAAGCCGTTCTCGAGATCTTGCACTTTTTCAAATAAATTTATTTAAAAAAATCACATAGAATTAAAAAAAGTATTAATTATCGTAAATATTGGTTTCCCTTCATATGTAATATTGTGCAATAAATTTTTTAACATCATACTCGTGGATCTAGTTCGTTCCATTCACGAGAAAATATACTATGCGTAATGGTTTTGTATTTTGGCGCCTATCAATTCGCCAAAATTTATATAAGAAATGCTCTTCTCTCCATTTGTCTGTAACACTTGGTGATCAATTTGATGAACTTAGAGACTAATTTAGCTAAATAATGTTAACTTGGCGATATTTCGCCCTAGATTAAAAAAATATCGTTAAAATTGCGAAAATGAAGCCAAATTGATGAATTAGTTATTCAAATATTTTAATATGTGAACTATATTGCTCATTGTGAACGCTATCAATGTTGATAATTGTCAATTTGGAGTTGCGTGAAATATAAGTTAATTGGGTGCTTTGAAATAGATCTACATGTTGTCATCCAAAAAAGCATCCAATGTACAATTCAATATTAAAAACACTGTGCCTTAGTTTTTATACATCATTTTACCACTGTGAAAGAAATAAATTCATTGCAATACTTAGGCAAAGTCATGTGCAGCCCACATCAGATTTTTTTCCCCAATATTTCATAGAAAATCCTAAAAGTTTCTTTCTTCAATTTGGTAACAGCTTAGTAACGCATATGGATGCATTTAGCTTATTTCTGTTAATAAAAACTATTTTAATACCTATGGATCATTAAACCAAAACCTACTGCTCATATCATCACTCCCACAGGAGGGGAACGACAATACTGACCATTTAAATTGCTATTTCTACACCTCAATGGTCCGATATTGCTATATTCGATGTGGGGATAAGTGTCGTTGACACAGGAACCTCGAAAGTATGCGTTTTGTTCTTGGTATCTTAATACCATTAATATATAGAGTAGTTCATATTATCAGTACCACCCTCTACTGTATACTACTATCAGGGAAATATTGCTTTCTATAAGAAATAAAGCTACAAAAATCTTGCTGAAAAAACGATGATTTGATGGTTTTTATGGGAATGAGATTAGTCTTTTTTTAAAAATTAAACAACGAAATGTGTATGGGCATTTAAACACATTATAAAAATTACAATTTGGAATTTTTGGAATCGAGCGGATGCTAGCTATTTCTTTAATTGTCAAGTTAGATCTGTGCAGACTAAAAATTAATTTTGTACTTCGAAATAGTTTTATATGTTGTTATTCAGAAAAGAGCCCAATATTAATATATAATTCAACACTAAAAACATTGTGTGGTGGATCTTGTCACATAGAATTTATTAATCTGTCAAAGAAGCAAAACCATTGCATCATGTAGGGAATGTCATGTGCTTCCAACGTTAAATTTTTTTTAATTATCGGGTTCAAACCTCACAAGCACATACGCATACACAGGGATATTTTTAACTATGCCATGAGGATTTGAAGCTCTTTCGAGAGCAGATAAAATGCTCATTGGGAGCAGGTCTTAAATGTTTGGGAAATAGAAAGATTTGAAAATTAATATATAAAATCACAATATAAAATACTAAAGAAATTAAAAACATAAAATATATACTGAATCAAGCTCAAAAACTAAAAGAAAAGAAATTTTATGTAATTGCTTTGATTTATTTAAACATTCCAAAACTTATAATTTAAATTTAATAAAATAATTATTATTTTTAAATATCTTAACCTAGTACTCCAGAATAAACACAAAATATTTAATTCTTTTTTATTTTTATTTGATATAACTCTCAAATATTGAAATGCTGATGGGTAATTTAGGAAATATTTTGATCATAAAAATGCAAATATTATAATAATATTTTTAATTTTATATACAGAAATTTGTAGTGACGACGTCCTAAACAAGTTTTTGAAGCAAGATGGAAGCAAATTCTTCAAAAGAAAATTATTTAGGAGCAATTTGGAGCAGGCATAGTGATTTATTTGGAGCAATTTTGAACAATGGAATTAACATTAATGACACACTAGACTTCTTTATACAATAGTATCAGAAAGTAAAAAATATGTTGCAAAAATGATTATGAAATTTATATAGCACGAGAAAAGTCATTTAAGATTTCTAACAAATGAATAACTTATAAGGGCTAAAAGAATAATGTACATTCCCAAATTCTTTTCTAAGTATTTTTTACTAGCACGACAAACAAAGTAGTTCCATCCTCTTTGAAATTTCCGAAGAGCACGATATTCCAATATTTTACGTGAATTTACATCGCTCGTTCTAAGAAACCGGTCGTAGAACGTAAAGGGTGCTCTTTAAAAAGAGAGCTCCGTAACAAGGCTACAGCTACGAGTAATTCATTTGCCCAACACAAAGCTTTCTAACAGCCTTTGTCATTTGAAAAGCCGAAAGGCTGTGACTTGACTTTCGTATTTATTACTAATATGCTTTTCTTGTTCTACGAACTTAAGTATCTAAGGGGTAATTCTCAGTTCAAGATTTCAGTAAGTGACGGCTTTTCGTGTCTGAGGCGTCAATAAATAGTTTCTGATCCTTTAAGTATTTCTGGATACATTGAATAACATTTCACCGCTTTTTAAACTATAATAAACCATAAAGTGGCAAAACAAACCTTTAGGTGGAATTCTTTTACTAATATCTGCGTGACTTTGGCAGATAGAATCAGTACCAGATCTTGAGCTTTCAAGGCCCTAGGCCAGCTTCATTTGGACGCTCCTCCTCCCCCCCAAAATTTCTTACAGATTTTACTTTCCCTATACAGGGTATTTTGAAAAGATTGTACGACTGAATAAGTCTTGGACGATTGGTCATAAACCCATGGTTGCAGTTTAAGAAATGCTTCAATTAAAATAGACTATCATCTTATGCACATTTTGATCATTCTACACTTTTTAGCAAATTTAACTTTTGTTATAAAATATTTTCCTTAGACCAATTAGTCAAAGAAAAAAGTCCCATTGTCATACGATCAAAATTAACGGAGTTATCATTAATTAAAACTCTCGGCGGATAATTGGGACTGTATAAAATTGTTACTAAAAACTGGGTTTTCGAATCGAAATTTTGTCCAACGTAATTCAATTTTCGTACGACCCCTGAAATCTATGTTCTCGCCGCTTCTTTTAAAGTCCTATTTTTTTAGAATATTTTGCGGCTAATTTTGCATATTAAAAATTTTGCATATTAGGGTTTTTTTTCCTTCAAAAGATCTTTAAATGAATAAAGAACAATTTGTTAATTGGAGCTTCCTTTGTAGAGGGCCCGTACAAAAAGTTGTATCTTGAACTTTTTGCTGAAAAGTGTCATGTGGCCCAAACTGTCTTACAAGAGAAGGCTTTGCAATAGTTCTCTCGGATTGCAATCTTTCATGTCCTATCTTGTAAAGGACCATGAATAATGATAAAACGCCAAGGCTTTCATCTGCTAAGTGATAGGGGGCGCCACAATAACAATCTGAAGTTGTCATGCAAGCGTGCTCTACTGACGTGTATTATTAACATTTTAGTGGGAAAATATTATCCTTTTCAATTATTATTATTATTTTGAAATAAAATGGACAATAATGGTAAGTAGTAAACGATAAATTTATTACTAATTTAATTTATATCTTATTAATTAGCTAAACAACTGCCAAGACATGGTCGTAAAAGTTGATCAAACACAACAAAGACAAAGGCTGAAACTTTTGGAAACTAAAACTGAATTAATCAACAAAACTATTGACTGTATTACAATGAAAGTCAAAGCAAATGAAATTTGTAAAATAATGAATGACTTAAATTCTTTGTAAGTTTGAAATTATGAATGGGAATGATTAAATGTATGATCAATGCAAATGAAAACGTTACAATGTGCACATTTAATAAATGCATAATCATTGCAATTTACAATGAAACAAGTTGCTGAACCAATATTAAATACAGTTGCCATTACCTTGCTAAATTTTGTAATGTGTTTTTCAACAGAATATCCAACTTTTTTCCAAGAATATATTACCATATCTTAAAATATATCAGCGTCAAGTTAATTGTACACAAATGAATGCATTTTTAAAATAAATAATCTGTCATTTAACTTTCTGTTGGCCTCTTCATCGATGTTGGTTCAAAATTCATCGATGTCTTCAATATGGACCCCTTCAATGCATGCAGCTCGAATTTTTATGTAGTCTTCGATACGTTTTACAAATGCCTTATAAGGATTGAAGAAGTAACAGTCTAACGGCTGTGCATATTTTGTTGTTTTTTCAGGCATTATTTAATAACAATAACTGAAAAGGATAATATTTTCACACTAAAATGTAAATAATACACGTCAGTAGAGCACGTTTGCATGACAACTTCAGATTGTTATTGTGGCGCCCCCTATCACTTAGCAGAGGAAAGCCGTGGCGTTTTATCATTATTCATGGTCCTTTACAAGATAGGACATGAAAGATTGCAATCCGAGAGAAGTATTGCAAAGCCTTCCCTTGTTAGTATGAAATCTATCTTACTTAAAGCCTTTCTTAAATTGAAGCCATGGGTCTGCAATCCATCGTTCAAAAGATATTTAGCCCTTAGAAATAGCCTGCATATGGCAATGTATAGGAAAAGGAAAACTAGAGCAACATAAATAAGTGCAAATTGTGTTACTTGTGCTTCTTTACGTTGCTCTAATTTTCCTGTTGCACAAATAAGCAGAAATATTGAACACAAATAACACACAATTATGTATTATTATTATTATTACTATTATTATATAACACACATATATTATATCACGCAGTTATTCTGCACAAATAACACAAGAATTGTGTTATTTGTGCTTACTTACGTTGCTCTAGTTTTTCTTATCCTTCGCACAAAGTGCATTTTACTTATTGTATAGGAAAAGGTTTAGAACAGAGTCGAAAATTGGAATTCGAGTTTCCGACGGATCTATACGTTTTGAGCACTCTTGAATAAGTAAAAACTATTTTTAACGGGAGATCTGTGTGTATATAACTACTCTAGCACAAAAGCTATCTGTCGAAATATTTCCACATTTAGTGGTTACGCCACTTATGGATTATCCTGGTGCTGATTGGATTGATTGGTTAAAAAAGAAATAGGCCTTTTTTTAAATGACCCACAACATCGAAAAAAAAACGCTAAAATTAATAGGCCTAAATTTATTGATTAAATAATAAACAGTTTTTGAGATATTTTTTGAGTTTTGGCGACTTGGCGGCATTTTAAAGTTAGATAAATCGTGAAATGAAAGTAAAATATCTTAAAAATGATGTATTTAAATGATCATTTAAACACCATTTTTCAAAATGGTCATTTGCTGTAAAATCAGACTAATCTGTCGCTTTATTACTGATTAGATTTTGGTATGTTAGGAGGAATGAACATTGAATTGAACATTTGGCATCTTTTCTAGATGACAACATGTAAAACTATTTTGAAGTACATATTTTGAGCAAATCTAATTTGACAATTATCAATACTGTTAGCCACAGCAATAAGCGGTATAGTTCATATATTAAAATAGTTCAGTTAATTCTTCAGTCCGGCGGCATTTTCGTTAATTTTACCGTATTTTACAAATTTGCCCATTCTCCATCCCAAATTCGGAATATAATTGGACGCAAAAAATAAATAAATGAACGCAAAACAAAGTCGAGTAGTGGTTCACACTCCAAAGATTTAAACGTGCTTTTGCACTGTATTCGTAATCGGGATTAATTTAATTTTACATTTGAAGTCTGTGGTCATCAGTTGCTGTAGAACGGATCTATAAACTCCCTCTTCGCATGACTTGAACTTCCTGTCGAAGTGCCTTTCTTTTTCACCTGAGAAAAACAGTGTATTAAAAGAATCTCCAGCGGTGGCGACAGTTTGTTGTAATTTGCGACATTGTCCTCTTCTGGAAAGACAGAAACGCGCCAAGGAAAAGAGACGCTGAGATTAATGCACGTGCAGGTTTTTTTTCCCCCCCAAACCCAGATTTGAAATGGTGGTAAAAAAAAGACATCTTTTAAAAATTAAATAATTATTGAAATAATTACTGGAAAATACTTAGTTACAAAAATTAGGCCGGCACATATGTTAGTAATATTTTTATAGGCCTGTGCATTTTACTTTCTCTAACATACATTGTAATGTATAGAAAAAAGTATGGAATAGCTTCGAAAATCAAAGCTCCAGTTTTCCATGGATATACACGTATCAGGCACTCTAAAACACGAAAAACCTCTTTTTAGCATCACCTTTGTGTGTTTGTCTGAGTGTCTGAACAGTGTGTGTATTCACTCTAGCTCAAAAACTATTCGACGAGGTTTTACAAAATGTGGTAGATAAATCACTTATAGGTTACCCTGATGGTGATTTTGGTACGATTAGAAAAAAATAGAACCTGCCGTTTCTTGCAAAATCACTCGCAAAAATCGTCAAAATCTGGCATATAAGACTAAATATGCTGATATGTGTTCATTAAATGCATGTTTCATACGTAATTTTTAACGACCAAACTAACAAGATCAACCTTATTACTCTAGGATGGGCCATTCTCTAGATATTAAGGTTTTGGGACTTTTGAGGAGAAGACAATGGTTTTCATTTTAGTTGAAATACTGGTGCTGATCAGATTTCGTACACTGGTGCTGATTAAATCTTATCACAATTCGAAAAAATAAAATACAACTATTTTTAAAAATTAATTCGAAAATTTGGGTTGGGGGATTTTCAGAACATTTGACTGCGTTCAAAATCATTGCAGTCATTGAATAGGGTTCCAGTATTCAATGACAGCAATAATTGTAAGAAATTATTTTCGACACACTTCATTCGTACATGAGATATTGTATTCATAGTTTCACAGACACACACACAAACATAACTGACATACTTACACACACACACACACACACAAATTATTTAAAAGAAAAAAAACGCCAACTGAAATTTGCTATCTCCAATTGAGATTTGCTACCGCCAATTAATTAAAATTTGCGCCAATTAACATTGAACAATTTTTGCTTTGCTGATCCCTAGCAATCGAACGAAAATTATTTAACAATAATAATTATAATGCCTCAGCAAATTTTTCCTCAAAATGTACCATATAAATATTTTCGCCTCTAATTAAGCACGGTACAAATTTTACTAATTAACATTTGCGGGCGGACGTATAAAAATTAGATTTCGCATTTATATAAAATTATCAGTTCCTGGGGCTGCAACTATCATATTTAAATTCTCCTCCGTTTGCTGATTATTTTTAATATTTCCCTTGACTTCTAGGACCAACCATTGATTTTATATTCCTTTCGAACACCCTTTGTAAAACACCCAGTATAAATGATAAAGCATTCTTGTAGACATAAATGACCAAAACATTCGTACAAAGAAAAATTCCAAATTTAAAGCATCGAATGTTTATATGGAAACTCCGTTCTCGGATAAATGTCCAAAGGCTAAAAACAGTTCCGCTAAGTAAGTGCGAGTATATTTATAACGTTTGCATAAAATCTAAAATCGATATGTAGTTAAGGGAAGTAAAACACATGAAAAATTCTATGTAACACATAAATTTCCCTACAGGATCAAATTAATTTTCTCTCTCTTTTTTTTCTTAATTCGTTAAATTCGGTTTAATTGTACAAATTAAGACAGATAATTGTTTGAAATTACATTTAATACGTAGTTTTAATTCAATTTTCATTTTCATTTGACAACTGGACTTATTTATAAAGGCGATATGACAAAAATCCCAAAAATCTTAAATGTCTAGAGAACGGTTGGTCTCAGAGTTATGGGATTGATCTTATTGCTTACGTCGTCAAGAATTGCGTTTAAAACAAGCATCTGTAATTGATACATTTGAGCAGACGTAGTCTTTTACTCTATATTTTGACGGTTTTTGCGGGTCGTTACAGAGGAAGCAGATTGTTTTTTTCCGAATCATGCCAAAATCTAATCAGCACTAAAGTGACCCACAAGTCTATACATTGCACAGATAGATACACAGCCGCGAGCACACACAAAGAGAGAGAGGTGGAGAAATAGAAAAAGAGACGTCACTCTAAAATTAGTTTTTTCTGATTCTAGAATGTAAGAAAACTCGAGTTGTGATTTTCGACACGATTCCAATACTACAGATTCCAATATTTATTATGGATTACCATTTATTGTAGGGAAAGTAGAAAATGCATGTTATACTTATATTTTTATATTGCTTTATTTTATAATAATAAAGGTGGTATCATGTCTATTCTAAATTCAGTTAAAAAATCAACGACACAACATCATAAATAAAAGGTCATTTAATAAAATCATTCTATAAGACGTGCATAGCTTTAAAAATCCAGAGCGTTTTCGGACATTACTATACCCTTCGAAAGGTACAGTAATTAGTAAGACATTACTATACCCTTCGAAGAGTATAGTAATGTCTTACTATACCCCTCCTTGAAGGGTATAGTAATGCCCGAAAGCGCTCTGGATTTTTAAAGCTATGTACGTCTTGCAGGGAAGGGTATAGTAATGTCCGAAAGCGCTCTGGATTTTTAAAGCAATGTACGTCTTGTAGAGAAAGGTATAGTAATGCCCGAAAGCGCTCTGGATTTTTAAAGCTATGTACGTCTTGCAGGGAAGAGTATAGTAATGTCCGATAGCGCTCTGGATTTTTAAAGCTATGTACGTCTTGTAGAGAAAGGTATAGTAATGCCCGAAAGTGCTCTGGATTTTTAAAGCTTTGTACGTCTTGTAGGATGATTTTATTAAATGACCTTTTATCTATGATGTTGTGTCGTTGATTTTTTAGCTTTATTTTATATTAATTCCGTCCCAGACCAAATGCTCTGGGCAGTGATTTAACTAATCACGTGATAGTTTATTTTCAGAAATCTAAGCAGTGGTACCAAGTAAACTTTTGTTGGCACGGACTAATCATTCCTTGCGTGCACAAAATAACTGCAGATCAATGAACTATCGTATGGCATACCTAGGGATTAATAAGCAACGGATTAAATTCGTTAAAAAAGTGAAAAATAAAAGAAATAATATAAACTATTGAACGCTCTTCCCGCCAGTAATCTTTATGTACTATTCTATCTCATTCTATCATCCTGACATTCTCATAAATTCTTCGATTATAACTTTTAAATTTAAAAAGGTCATGGAATGAGATTTACAAATGTCATTATCACTCACCTATATCGTAGGAATTTGTTCTTGTGAAAATGAATTTATAAAATAGAGGTACTGCAACGAATCAACCAAAACCATTTGATGGGAAATAAGATCAAAATTAGAATGAGATGCATAGATTTTTGATTCAAGAATATTTTGATCTGTAAAAAGTATTAATATATTTTCTTTACTTTTAAATAACGATTTTAATCAATTACAGTTATCTAAACACTATTTAAAAATAAAAAAATTAATAAAATAAAATAAATTAATAAGTATTTAAAAATGATTAATTAATTAAAATTTAAATTAAACTAAATATTTACATTTTTAAAACTGATTTAACTTTAAAGCTTTGTAAAAGATTAAAAAAAATTAATTTCTATGCAGCAAATCTAGCGAAAAGTTAAATTACAAATATTTTATCCATGCTTATTTTGTCAAACTAAAACAATTTAGATCTCAAAAGTGCAAATTCAAAACGAAATAAATTATCAAACTTTTTTGACTTACGCCACTTTATCGTGGCTTTACGATACGATTGTAATCAAAGCAATCCATGAATCAAGGGGCCATTCGCAAATTGAATTGATTCACAGAAATTATTTTATAGAACGCTTTTATTTTTAGCAGTTTGTCTTTGAAGTTATTAATAATAAACAGAAGATTCGGGTTAAAAGTTATTTTAACCATTAAGACAAAAAAACCGATAATTGTGATTTTGTTGGTCCGTCATACATTTTCTAATAAAATCTATGGAAAAATAAGCGTGACTTTAATTTTTTTTTAATTTGTTGGAGATTGTTCACATTCGGAATTAGGAGATTGGTTGCATTTGTCGTAAATCAACATCCTCTCACAGTGTTCAACATTACTGAACAGCGCTAAAATTTAAACTTTAGTTATGTAGCAGAATGCTTAGACGCTTAAATACAAACTGTGTGTCAACGAAATGGTGACTTAATAGATGTACTGAAATATTTGCATAAAATAAATTTCAGTAAGTAGTAAAAGTTTTAGTAACTATTTACAACTGAATTTGATTTGTGGATGCCCCCTTTATTTGTCAGTGAAAGTTTTAATCAATGATGACTAAGTCAAATATGATCCTATTGCAGCCCAATGTGTGTCAGTTTTACTGAATATGCTATATGTGTAACATTTTTGTAATTTGACTTTTTTCATTAGAAAGGCTGTAAAAAAGGGTAATTTTTTTTAAATTCTTAAAATATTTCACATCATTTAAATTACTATTTCATAACTTCCAACCGTATTTGAAACATTTTTGTAATTGGAATTATATATCTACAACCAACGGTTCATATAAACTCCAGCTGTTCACTATTCTTAAAAAATACCCTGTATAGCAGTAAAGCTAGAATAGTAATAATATTTACTGCTATACATACTAAAATTTTATATAAAATTTATCTTCAAATTATATATACATATATATATATATATATATATATAATTGCCAGAATACATAAAATGAGCCATCATTCATTAAAATCGGATCAGTAGTTAAGTATGCAGGTTCGTTAAGACTGATAAAAAAAAAGCCACAACGCAATTGTAAAAAGTACCATTTTAAAGTTATTTTTTTCCTCTTTTTAACACTTTACAACAAAGTTGAAAAGTGTTTATGACTTTGTTCACTCTGTCTGTCTGTCTGTCTGTCCGTTAGCACGATAACTGCCGTAAAAATGACTTAATCAAAATGAAATTTTAGTGTGTTGTTCAGACGGTCTGTAGGACCTATGGGAATATAAATGAATAATATCACCCAAATAGTTTTGGATTGAACCCGGGTTGAAAAAATAAAATACATTGAGCCCTATGGGACCTAATTTTTCAAACATTTTTTAAGCGGATTTAAAATTCACAAATTGCTTCGAGAATTTTAGGTAATATTCAAATTGTTCCATAAAATATATAAAAAAAAATTCAGCGAAATATATTCAGTAGTTTTTTAAATAAAAATTAAAATATTAATTATACCTCTTATATGAAACGATCACGTGACCATGATATAAAACGATCACATGATCCACTTAAAAATGATATATGGCATCCATCTTGTTTCAAAATCGTGATTTTTTAAGTTCTTTTTAATTCATATTGAGTGTTGTATCCGTCCTAAAACTACTTTATTTTTGCTTAAATTCTGTGCATCTACATACTGAAACAACGCAAATACAATATATTTGAGTTTAAATGATTATCCAAATTTGATTATTTCTACAACGAAGCCTATTTTTCACCTATGTAAAATGTAAACAGCAAAATATGTAGAATGAGTTGTATTAGAATTGCTGTATTTCTTTAACACAAAATAATTTAGTCCATGGAGTCTGCATGGCTGATATGAATGAAATATTAATTGATTTTATATAGAGAAGGACGATTTTTTTCGATGAAGTTTTAAGCATAGAGTTTAATTACTTGTAGCTCCATGGTCTTAATTCTTAAATAAAATAAATTATTATAGTATTGGAATGAATGAAATGAATGGGAGAAAGTTATGAATGAAATCCTGTTTTTATAAAGAGATCCAGGCGTGTTATTTTTTCTATGACGTCATTTGAATAAATTTCAGTTGTTTTCGATGAAGTTTTCAAATATAATAAATTATTGTAGTATTATGATAATTTTAAAAACATTACCGAGGAATGTATCGCATTTTAAAGATGTTTAAACCAGGCAATTTACATTTCAAGGCCGTCATTTGAATGAAGTTCATTTTTTTCGATGAAGTTTTAAATTTTCAAATATAATAAATTAATGTAGTATTGTGATAAGTTTTAAAATATTAGCGTGGAATGTATTGTTTTTCGACTTTTTAAAATAAAATTGCATTGAAGTTGGAAAGTGTTTCATAATCAATGCTTTAAGCATGATTGATCTTTCCTGTTTTTTCTCAGATTTGTGATCAGATCACAGAGAAAAGGAATCAATACTTTACGTGTATTGTATACTGAGCTACAGAGTCCTAAAAGTCGGAGTTCGTCACAAATATAGTATACATTTGCCAGTTACGGATTCGGAAATAACGACTTAGCCGGACGGAACGCTGACGAGTTCCTAAAATATGCTATTATAAAGAATCAGAAAATGAAGTGTTTTATTAATCTTAAAAAGCTTTCTAGAACAATTCTTAAGTAAGTTCCCCTCACATAAATGCGTATTGATTTCTGTTATAAATTCTGATCATTATTTTTATTCATTTCTGAAAAAGATTTTCCTTCAAGATATATGTATTTTTTTAAATTTAGAAATGCAATGCTACAAGTCCAAACCTTGCTCCATAATCTTCATTATTCATTCATACAGAATAAAGTGTAAGTTCAGGAGGAAGTCAGATTACTTTGCAGTGTCAAATCTGCTAAGGATTGCTTAGTGGGTAGTGCAACAATCCATCAGTCTCTCCGATACAAGTGCGTTCATAAGAGGCGTAGACAGATTTTGGTTTAAATTTCCCACCAATCGATTAGCACACACCAGCGAAGTTCCGTATTTCATTAACCACTCAGAATTAGTTCCGTATTGTTTCATGTAATACATAAATGCCAGTAACTTAGAATGTTTTTTGACGAGCAAACCCAAAACATAAACCCATTATTTACAAATTGTAAAGGTTCGCTCTCCAACTGTGCCCAAGCTAATGGTTGGGTGTGTTCAAGTCGGGAAAGGTCTTTTTGGTCAAGGGACCACCCAAAGATTAAAAGAACACAGTTATGAACTTTCAACTCATCAACAGATCTGTGATGTGTCTCGTCCTTCTTAACGGAGTAAGTGAAAACCCGGATTCAAAGCAGCAAAAACAGACGTAGGCAAAATAATTCACTGTATGTCACGTATCCTTTTGAAAGGTATATGTATGAGCCTAAGCGTTGATGTTCCGGGATCAACACTTTAAATATTGCTTGTAAAATATGTAAATGATAGCACCAGTTCTTGAAATAAAGAATCTTTCTTCTAAGAATTGTTCGATATAATGTTTATTCTCAAACTAGACAGCCAGCAGCTTTTTACTTTCTCTTCAATACATACATAAAGTATTGTAATAGGACCATAAGTCAGAAATAGAGTTAGCGATGTTTTTAAGAGTCACAAGAGTACCAATCCTTGAAATAAAGAATATCTTTCTTCTAAGAATTGTCCGATATAATGTTTCTTCTCAGATCCAATAACCATACCCTTTTTTACTTTCCCTGCAATACATGGTATTGTATAGGGAATTAAAACTCGAATTTTCAACAAATCTACACGCTTCGAGAACTCTAGAATCCGAAAAATCTATTTTTAGGGTGACGTGTGTGTGTGTGTGTGCAATATATGTATCAACTCCATTTAAAAAACTAATAGTTCAAATTTCACAAAAGATATGATATGATTGGTAGATAAGTCCCTTGCGGGTGACTCTGGTGCTAATTAGATTTTGATACGATTCCGGGAAAAAAGAACCTGCCTTTTTTGCGAAATAGTCAGCAAAAATTGTTAAAATCTAAAGTAAAAGACTACGCATTCTTAAATGCTTCAATTAAATTCTTTGCTTGTTTTATACGTAATTTTTGAAGGTAAAAACAATAAAACCATTCCAATAACTCTAGGACTAAATGTTCGAGATATTTTAGTTTTTCGAATTTTTAACACGCCGCCTTTGAAATTATGTCCAATCGCCAAATTAAAAAGTAAATTGAATTAAAAATATGAATTCAATGTGATTTAAAATAATTATCTATGTTATTTTATGCAATCGAACTCCATTTAAGGAATTGGTAAAAAAGGAGAAAACACATTTGTGTCTGCACGGAAAGTCATGTTCTGCCCACATCAAATTTTTACTTTCCTTTCTATAGCATGTACATAAAGAATTGTAATATGTCCCAAAACCAGGAATAAAGTTTGCAATGGCATTTAAGGAATCCTAGAAATATACAAATATGCGTTATTTGAGTCTTGTAACAAGGATTGAGTGTATTTAAAGTAATATATATTTGAGTGATGCGTATGTGCTATGAATGTAACCATATAGCATAAAAACTAGTTAATATTTTTATGTAACATGAAAAATTATATTCTTGTTTCATATTAGATCTTACTGCACATCAAAAAATGTCAGAGATTTATTTTCTTTTCTTAAAATACCCCACTTAAGCATTAAATTATAAGCAATTTAAAGATACTTGAATTTGCGTTTAGATGAAGACTGACCCACAGCTAAAACTTCCTTTTCTTGACAGTTAAGAATTTATCGTTCAGTCACATACAGTTATTAAATCTCTGAGAGTATGCAATGATCATAATATCTTCTTTTAATCGCGTTTCTAATCCTTGTCGGGAATTCCGTTTTGGCCCAAGACACATTGAGTTTTAAGATGAACTGACAGATTCTGAAGAAGAAGAAGAGACGGAAGATTAAGAAAAATAAGAAGAAAAGGAGACAAAAGATTCTCAAGAAGGAGACAGAAAATTCTTAAGTAGAAGAAGAGACAGAAGTTTCTCAAGAAGAAGAGACAGTAGATTTTCAAGAAGAAAAGACAGAAGATTCTCAAGAAGAAGAAGAAGAGACAGAAGATTCTCAAGAAGAAGAAGAGACAGAAGATTCTCAAGAGAAAGAGACAGAAGATTCTCAAGAGAAAGAGACAGAAGATTTTCAAGAGAAAGAGACAGAAGGTCCTTAAGAAGAAGAGGCAGAAGATTCTCAAGAAGAGACAGAAAATTCTCAAGAATAAGAAACAGAAGATTCTCAACATTTTTTCGAAAATCCAAATAAACGTTATAAAAATGTATATAAAAAAATAATTACAGACATAGATATTTTATATGCGGTTTGGTATTTAAGAATGAATGCCATCATTTAGAGGACGTTGACATGTAACTAACTTTCTGGAGAAATTCCAAATTTTTATCTAAAATGGAAAGAAAACCTTATAAAATTAGTCTTTATCATCAAATGGGTGAATACTTCGTGAATACTTTTAACCAGAAACGAAGTGAAACTGTTTTTAGGATTTATCGCGAACCATTCTTGTAATATCAGAAATTTTGCTATCACCAAATATTTTAAGGAATTTTGTATCTTTGCTTCCTGGAAAACAATGATAATTTCCATATAGTTGCATATAGTATAGGGTGGTACTGATAATTTAACCTACGCTATGGATATTAATGTTATCAAAATAATTTTAATTAACACAGATAAGCCAAATGCGTCTACAGGCATCCCTAAGCTGTTGCCAAATTGAGAAAAAAAGTGTATTTTAAAGAATTATTTAGAAGAACTTTCAAAGAATAACTTGGGTAATAAATGTGAAAATGAAACCTTTTTTTTTACTTTTTAACACTTTACAACAAAGTTGAAAAGTGTTTATGACTTTGTTCATTCTGTCTGTCTGTCTGTCTGTCTGTATGTCTGTCTGTCTGTCTGTCTGTCTGTCTGTCTGTCTGTCTGTCTGTCTGTCCGTTAGCACGATAACTGCCGTAAAAATGAGTTTATCAAAATGAAATTTTAGTATGTTGTTCAGACGGTCTGTAGGACCTATGGGAATATAAATAAATATTATCACCCAATTAGTTTTTTATTGAACCCGGGTTGAAAAAATGAAATACATTGAACCCTATGGGACCTAATTTTTCAAACATTTTTTAAGTAAATTTAAAATTCACGGATTGCTTCGAAATTTTTAGGAAATATTCACATTATCCCATAGAATATATAAAAAAAAATTCAGTAAAATATGTTAAGTAGTTTTTTAATTAAAAAAATTATTTAATATAGGGAAAAAAACAAATTCAATTAAATTCTGACTTTGGGATATCTTCCAGAAAGAAAAGAAATAGATATTATATAATAAATATCTCTCCATTTGTTTAAACGTTTTGCATATGGGAGTGGCTTCATATTTTAAGATAAATTTGGTAGATAACAATTTTTCATTTTTTTTAAATTTTATATAACTCTTCATGATAAATTTAATTGATGGCATTTTAAATGCACTTTCCTACGTCCTAGAGAGTTAAAATTTGGTACACAGCTTAAATTTGTTGAACATTTTATTCGACAAAAATTTGATGGATCTTTAAATATAGATTATACATTTTTTTCGAAATGGCCTGAAAATAATCCCCGTTCACTTCTATAAATCATTGGTGTAATATTGTTAAAAATTCTGATGTGGACAGCACATGTCTTTCTCTGCAGACTCATATTCGTTCTCTTTATATATTCAATGATAATTTGAGTTTATCTGCACAACATAAGTATTTTAAATGACATTGAATTTACACGTTAAACTTAAATTTGGTTCTCATTTGATAGCTGGACTTATTGTCAAAGGTGGCGTAGCGAAAACGCGAAAAAACTAGAATATCTCAAGAACGGTTAGTCCTAGAGTAATGGGGTTAGTCTTATTCTTTTTGTTGTCCAAAATCACATATAAAATAGGAATTTAATTGATATAATTGAGCACACGTAATCTTTTATTTTTATATATAACGATTTTTGCTGGCCATTTCGCAAAAATAGCCCGTTCCTTTTTCCCGAATCGTAGTAGAATAACCTACAAATGATTTATATACAAAATTTTGTTAAATTTGGTATATAAATCACTTGTAGGTTATTGAAATATTATACTCTAAATTTTGTTAAATTTGGTTCATTAGTTTTTAGCTAGAGTGGATAAAGGCAATTTCTGCGGCCATTTCGCAAAGAAGGCAGATTCTTTTATTACGAATCGTACTATAATCTAATGAACATCAGGATTTCCCACAAAAAACATACCTACCAAATTGTATGAAATTCGGTCCATGAGTTTTTCAATTAGAGTGGATGTAATATCCACACAGACACACAGAAACATACACAGATACACCCTTACACACACAGACGTCTTCCTAAAAGTAGTTTTTTCGTGTTCTAGAAGTCCCAAAACGTGTAGATACTTTGAAAATTCGAGTTCCGATCCTCGGCACGATTCCAATACTTTGAGTACATACACATACACATATATATTATCTGTGTATTATCTGTGTATCTAAATTCCGTGCCTATGCAATTACAATAGTTGTGATTTTAAATGATCCCTAAACTTTTATTATTTCTTCAAGGAAGCCTAATTTTAACATATGCAGAATGCAAATATCTCAAGCGATTGTAAGATGAATTACATAAGAATTGCTGAATTCTTTTCACACAAAATTATTTAGCTCTGGAGTCTGGAATACAAGTTATATGAATGAAATATTCATTGATTTTGCATAAAGAATCAGATGATTTATATTTCGATACAGTTTTAAATATTTAAGTATAATAAATTACTGTAGTTCTGTGATAATGTAAAAGATATTACCACTGAATGAATCACATTTTAGAAATTTTTAAATGAAATTACATTTCAGTTGGAAAGTGTTTCATAATCAATGCTTATGCATGATTGATCTTTCTTGTTGCATTCTGTTATTGCTTAGTTCGGGTATAAATGGAGCAAAACACTAGAATAGGACGGCATGAGAAAATCAAGAGAATACCCACAGTCTAAATATTTTAAATTCACAACTGTACTGTTATAGATTTATCATTTTTATTAACACTTTACAACAAAGTTGAAAAGTGTTTATGACTTTGTTCATTCTGTCTGTCTGTCCGTTAGCACGATAACTGCCGTAAAAATGACTTAATCGAAATGAAATTTTAGTATGTTGTTCAGACGGTCTGTAGGACCTATGGGAATATAAATGAATAATATCACCCAAGTAGTTTTGGATAGAACCCGGGTTGAAAAAATGAAATACATTGAACCCTATGGGACCTAATTTTTCAAACATTTTTTAAGCGGATTTAAAATTTACAAATTGCTTCGAAAATTTTAGGTAATATTCAAATTGTTCCATAAAATATATAAAAAAAATTCAGCGAAATATATTCAGTAGTTTTTTAAATAAAAATTAAAATAATAATTACACCTCTTATATGAAATGATCACGTGACCATGAAATGAAAAGATCACATGACCCACTTCAAAATGATATATGGCATCCATCTTGTTTCAAAATCGTGATTTTTTAAGTTCTTTTTAATTCATATTGAGTGTTGTATCCGTCCTAAAACTACTTTATTTTTGTTTAAATTCTGTGCATCTACATACTGAAACAACGCAAATACAATATATTTGAGTTTAAATGATTATCCAAATTTGATTATTTCTACAACGAAGCCTATTTTTCACTTATGTAAAATGTAAACAGCAAAATATGTAGAATGAGTTGCATTAGAATTGCTGTATTTCTTTAACACAAAATAATTTAACACATGGAGTCTGCATGGCTGATATGAATGAAATATTAACTGATTTTATAAAGAGAAGGACGATTTTTTTCGCTGAAGTTTTAAGTATAGAGTTTAATTACTTGTAGCTCCATGGTCTTAATTTTTAAATAAAATAAATTATTATAGTATTGTGATGAATGAAATAAATGGGAGAAAGTTATGAATGAAATGCTGCTTTTATAGAGAGATCCAGGCGTGTTATTTTGTCTATGACGTCATTTGAATTAATTTCAGTTGTTTTCGATGAAGTTTTCAAATATAATAAATTATCGTAGTATTATGATAGTTTTAAAAATATTACCGTGGAATGTAACGCATTTTTGAGATATTTAAACCAGGCAATTTATATTTCAATGCCGTCATTTGAATGAAGTTCGTTTTTTTCAATGAAGGTTTAAGTTTTCAAATATAATAAATTAATGTAGTGTTGTGATAAGTTTTAAAATATTACCGAGGAATGCATTGCATTTAAACATTTTTAAATAAAATTGCATTGAAGTTGGAAAGTGTTTCATAATGAATGCTTTAAGCATGATTGATCTTTCTTGTTTGCTTTGATATTGTTTCCTTTATAAAAGGGTATATTCATAATTATTGATTGATCAATAATGGATTTTGCTATTCCTTTGCAGCTGATATTTGCAGTTGATGTTCAGTTGTTGTTCAACGCGCATACCTCTTGTACTTATGATTATTAAAGATATCTTACGTTCAATTACCTCGAGTTGAATGCTTTCACCTATAGTTCGAAACCATTTATTGATCAAATGGCATGTGAATCAATCAATTCCCTAAGTATTCCATTCCTTTCTGAACAATACCTATATTTAAAAAAAAATACGTATTCTCACAGGGAAGATACGGTTTAAATAAAGAATCTGAACAATCAAGGAAGTTGTCATATAATACTTCAATCATCATTACTGAATTTAAGATTAATCCCTAAGCTCATGAGATGCTAAAAAGATTTAAGTAATTGGAACCAAAGAATTTTTGTAACGTAAAAAAAATTCACACTATAAAAAAGGAGACATTCAACCTAATCAGATACCTTGATTTCTCTTATGGATAAAGATTTAATAATGAGAAAAATTTGGACACAGTTACCTCGTGGAACTCTTTTCCACATTAATCACTAAAAAAGGTACATTTTTTCTCTCAAAGTTGTATTCAGTCTCATGGAATAACAAAAATCTCATTCATCGTTTTGTCAGAACCAATCATCGAATTCTTTATCTACGCTTGTCAGAGATCAATTGATTACTTTGGATCTTCCACCCGAAATCGTTTTCAATGCATAAGAAATGGCTGCAGCCGGGTTGAAATATAAAACGTAACGAATATGCTTAAACGTATTCATTCCCTGAACGTAATTATTTCTGAGCTGCAACTTTTTAAGCCTGTTCAATGCCAACACACACATTTTTCAATTCATATAAAATGTCCACACGCACACGCATAAAAATAAAAAAGAAAGGTAAAATAACATTTTTGACATTTGTGTGGGAATAAATATTGAAAAAGTCTGATGTACCCGACATATTTCTTTCTGAGCGAGTAAATTTCGATTTTGTGGGGAAATGAACAGGACTTGAAGGTTTTCGAATCGACTTTTTTTTATTTTGGCAAAAATTTTTCAAATTTATATATTATGTTTAGCCAATTGTTGAGACATAATAAAAGTAGTACGGGTATATCTTATAATACCATTTTAGCGCTTTCATTTTGGCATATATGGATCCAATTTGATATTTTTTGTAAATTTGTTCACAAACCGGACCAAAATATTTCAGGCTTCAGATCTGCCTGTGTAAGCAATTTCATATAGCTAAAACAGATATTCTTATACTTCTTTTTAGGAGAATTAAAATAAATATTGTAATAGAATCCTTTGAATAGCAATGCCATTTAGAATACTACAGAAAATTGCGCATAATTGTGAATTTTAAAGTTTTTATATTATATATTCCGTACAAAAAAGAGCTATGCTGGTAGTAAATATATATATATTTCTTTAACGTATAAAGTCAATGATTAAATTAGCATTTTTTATTAATATTTAAAAGTTCAAATTAATTTATATGATGTAAGGATATGAGCATAAGCGTGGCTATCTTATTTGGTTTGGCATAACAGTGTTTAAGTTAAGTTGTCTTCTAAATAAGCCAATTAATAAGAAATACTAATCCATTAAGCGTATCAAACACACTATGTATATTAGGAGTTGCTAATTTTTTTTCGTTATTGAATGAGTAACGCGCTTATTTAACAGATAGTTGTACACCTTCGTAAATGAATTTATTTTCCACAGGCTTTTTAGTCAATATAAAACTCTTTTTCAACATTTATTTTTAAAAATAACAGAAAAATCATTTTTCATGGAATACGATATGAAACACTGTAGTGTTTATATAGAATAGAGAATAAATACATCACGGAATATTTAAATTTTTATATGTAATACGGAATAATTTGCATGGAATGCTACAGTTATTTAAAATCTTTGTGTGTATGTGTGTGTGAGTACAAGAACTAATGCCAGAACAGCTATAAATTTTTATCTGCATATACATTATGCATAAAACAAGAATTAGATAGAATGTTTATCAATTATGCCGAATAGAACTTTAGAAATTTAAAATTTCACTAGCATTATTTCTATAAAGAAATATGTTAATAGTGACAATAATGATAGTACTGTCAATGCAAAAAATCATGGTTTCAAATATGATATGGATGTAAAATTTATAATATATCATAAGGTAAGTGACCCAAATATGGGCACTACACCTAATATGGACACTGTTGTAAAAAATACACAGATATTCATCTATTATCTATCTAAGATATTTTAAAAAGACCAACAGAAAAAAGTCTTTAAATTATCGAGTTGTAAGACTGGTGAAATCGCTTTTTTCAGAAGAAAAGGTACCGAAGCATAAAGCAACTGGCAAGTCCAAAATAGCAGCTAACCCGAAACCAGCACCCAAGCCTAAACCCAAGACAAATTTAATATCAACTGTTGCAGCTCAGCCGTCCTGCACTGGTGTATCCAGCTCAAAAGAGTCCTGCTATTGTGTACTGTGTCGTCAAGAAAAACAATTGGACATGATACAGTGTAATGCGTGCCGTGTTTGGGTACATGAAGAATGTTGTGACCTTACAAGTAAGGAAAAATTTTATATTTTTGTATCTCCATCTTGTGCCGACTCTGATTAAAGTTTTACGTTGATTTAAGGTTTTTTTAGCATAATTTTTAAGGGTGCCTATATTAGGTGCAAAGGTTCCAAATATGGGCATAGGTTCCCAACATGCACACTGGCCATTATTAGCACCTATCCGATGTTTTTAACTCAATTATCATTTTTTCCCTGTTACCCCCAGCAAGGAGAATACATCCACCAATTTTCAAATTTTTATCTGCTAAAACAAACATTATAATAATTAAAATGCTTAGAAGTGCCCATATTTGGGTCACTTACCTTATATTAAAACATATGCGTTCAAATTCGTTCTATTTCTCAAAGTGACAGACATGTTGCTAATTTTAAAAAAAGTATTCTTTTTTAAGAATTTTTAAAAAAATTTAAAAGATAACTTGCGAGTAAAAGTTAATAAAGAGATACAATCTTTATTATTCTAGCACTATGATACAAGCAAGCCTCAATACTACACTGTTAAAAACTACTGCAAATATTTACCTCACAGAGAGTGCGTAAAAGTTATGCCAACACTCAACAATGTAAATCCACATATGATATATTTTTTGTGCGTACTGCAATTTTATTACATCTTGAATTGATTGAATTTTCCTTCAAAATTATGTTTCAGTAGAAGCATATGGCTGAATACAGCAAACATGTTGTCGTACACGCAATAAAGCAAGCATAAAAATTCTCAAGCGCATACGCAAATAGTAGGATTTCACTGGAGCGATGTTACAATGCAACATACGTATTGTAAATATCTATTACATCACAGGTGATGCGAAATTTACAACGCTTCATGTTGTAAAAATGCTATAATTATACAGCAATCATTACAGCGTATGAAATATAAATATATAAGAAAGTCAACTGGAGACAATACAGTATTCCCTAAATATTTTCTTTTAATTTTGAACAATATTTAACGCGCCATTGAAACTGTGCTATTAACGACAATAAAAGTGCCATTTCTATGTTATTTTTATTTGTGTTGTTTGTAATTTTCTGCAATGACACTCATTCTAATGAATAACGATATGGCCCATTAGTCTGTGTTAACCAGCGATTATTTTTTACTATGCAATTGAACGCAAATTTTCTTTTCAGTCTTCTCAAATACCATTTGTCTCCAGCAAAACAGACTATATAAACAAAACTAAATCAATATAAGTGATTATATCAATATAAGCAAAAACAATTTTTCTAATTTGAATCGAATTCGTCCCTCTTCGAATAGTTAGGAGGCAGGAAACCCGGACGGACGACCGATTAAATTTCAGAAAAATAAAGAAAATCTCAGTCAGCAACAAAAATAAACTCTTAGGCTAAGAGCTAGACAGAAATACTCAGCGCAATAAAACGAATAATGGAACTCAAATAAACTCATACAGGACAGAAAGTAAAAATGAATGATGACGGATGAACAAGAGCGGTGCGTGATTCGATCTGGTTGAGATGGAAAAGACCAATAAAAACACCAGAAAGAAGATGGATGGAGAAAATCATAAAATATGAAGCTCTCTGAATTGGGTAAAATAAACGGACAGAATCCTCAGTGTGAAACCTTTATAAGACAGAAAAAGTATAATGGATAACTATTTTGACCTCCAAATATCTCGTTTTTAATCTCGAGTATTTTTGCTACCTTTGTGTATTTGACTTTAAGGGCAAAACCTATAAAAAGTTTAATCTCAAATCGGAATTGTGATTAAATCTCCGGGAATTTAATTAAAATAGAATTTTAAAGATTAAATCAAATTGATCTAACTATAAGGGTTTTTTGCCGTGTGTTGTGATAAAACGTTGCAGGTTCGATTTTTAATCATGAAAACTAAATAATTTTCATTTTTAAAATTTCATTATTAAAATTTCACTATTACTTAGTTAGAAAAAGTAAAAAAAATAATCAATTAAAAGTGTTCATCCTGTTATTAATTAATTATTTTTTTAATAATAGTGAAAATAGAAGATATTTCCTTCTGTACTACAAACATATGCTCAAAAATAGCAGTATTGAATTGATTTAAATAATATTTATCTCGACTGCTCATAAAATGCATTTCTTGTGTTTTATTTAGCTTATAATTGTTTCAACATATTTTTAAGTAACAATAGCTAAATTGTTAGAAAGTCATCGTTATAAAAATGGAGGTGACTTTTTACTGGTAATACAGGTCAAACATGCTATACAGTTCATACCTTCGGATATAGACTAGAAAAATGGATAATTAATATAGGACAAATATGTATAATAAGCAAAATTCGATTTGATATTTTCACTTACATTTACAGCTTTAGAGAATCGTTTCCAACCTCGGGCACGTGGAGCAATTTCAGCAATGATGTATCGGAACAAATTTATGTTTATTTATCAGAGTATTTTATTTCAATCTGACTACGAACAGAAAATAAATATACATTATATTTATGTGAAGCCAAATAGCTATTCAATTTTTGCTAAATGATGCTAATTAATCGGACGAAGTTTTATTTGCGCTTCACAAAATTGTGACAAATCTGGAAAAGTATATATTCCTATGGGGGTTTAAAACAGTTTTTGCTTTGGCAATAATCGGATCGTGTTAAACCATAGTGAACTAATTCACAATTTACAGTTTCTGAGTTAGTACAAAAAAATAGGGGCACCAAGTCATGATTTGGGTCAGCCAAAATCAACGAAGTTGCTAAACTATCACAGACAGACTAAAAGCACTATGGACAAGACTGACAGCACAGTGAGACGAGTTTTAAATCAGTAGTTTGTCAAATATACTAAACTAAATCAGTATCTAAAATGGCTTTCAGCATGTGAAAACATAAGGCTGTTAACAAAAAAACTGGCATTTATGGGGTTTTTACATCAGATTCCAGTAAATTGGCAGAAAAAAGTGATGAAACATGTTCCTAGGGACAAGGAAGATGTGCTTGTTTGAATATTTACTGGTATTAAGAACAAAAAATAATCTTATGTTGAGCTCAGATCGTTTTTAACACTTTACAACAAAGTTGAAAAGTGTTTATGACTTTGTTCATTCTGTCTGTCTGTCCGTTAGCACGATAACTGCCGTAAAAATGACTTAATCGAAATGAAATTTTAGTATGTTTTTCAGACGGTCTGTAGAACCTATGGGAATATAAATGAATAATATCACCCATTTAGTTTTGGATTGAACCCGGGTTGAAAAAATGAAATACATTGAATCCTATGGGACCTAATTTTTCAAACATTTTTTAAGCGGATTTAAAATTCACAAATTGCTTCGAAAATTTTAGGTAATATTCAAATTGTTCCATAAAATATATAAAAAAAATTCAGCGAAATATATTCAGTTTTTTTTTTTTTTTAAATTAAAATAATAATAACACCTCTTATATGAAGCGATCACGTGTCCATGATATGAAACGATCACATGACCCACTTCAAAATGATATATGGCATCCATCTTGTGTCAAAATCGTGATTTTTAAAGTTCTTTTTAATTCATATTGAGTGTTGTATCCGTCCTAAAACTACTTTATTTTTGCCTAAATTCTGTGCATCTACATACTGAAACAACGCAATGACAATATATTTCAGTTTAAATGCTCTTCCAAATTTGATTATTTCTACTATTAAGCCTATTTTTCAGCTATGTAAAATGTAAACAGCAAAATATGTAGAATGAGTTGTATTAGAATCGCTGTAATTCTTTAACACAAAATCATTTAGTCCATGGAGTCTGCTTAACTGATGTGAATGAAATATTCATTGATTTTAGAAGGAGAAGGACGATATTTTTCGACGAAGTTTTACGCATAGAGTTTACTTACTTGCAGCTCAATGGTCTTAATTTTTAAATAAAATAAATTATTATAGTATTGTGATGAATGACATGAATGGGGGAATTATTCATGAATGAAATGTTGCTTTTATAGAGAGAGCCAGGCGTGTTATTTTTTTATGACGTCATTTGAATGGATTTCAGTTGTTTTCGATGAAGTTTTCAAATAAAATAAATTATCGTAGTATTATGATAGTTCTAAAATTATTACCGAGGAATGTATCACATTTTAGAGATGTTTAAACCAGGCAATTTATACTTTAATGCCGTCATTTGAATGAAGTTAATTTTTTTCGATGAAGGTTTAAGGTTTCAAATATAATAAATTAATGTAGTATTGTGATAAGTTTTAAAATATTACCGAGGAATGTATTGCATTTTAGACATGTTTAAATAAAATTGCATTGAAGTTGGAAAGTGTTTCATAATCAATGCTTTAAGCATGATTGATCTTTCTTGTTAGTTACTGCAGTCTTCAACCAAAGTGAATTAAATAGCAGAGTCAAAACAGTTTAAAATATCTCTATGAGTACATTGAAAATTCAGGATATTTATGAATGTAGCAGATTGTGTAAATCATTAGGTATTAATGAGTAGGAAAATAAATTGAAACGTTTGAAATGATCTAGACCTAATTTTAAAGCAACACAGCTAGCTCATTTTTTTTTCTTCTTCAATCTTGGCAATATTTATCATTTAGATATTCAGAATCGAGATATTTTTAGTGCACTATGAAAGAAGAAAAAACTTATATCATAGGCATTTTACTATTGAGTAGACATTTTTGTGGGCGATTCGAAGGGGGAATAATAATAGTAATAGGATTATCATATGCTGACTTTTAATTAGTTTGATGAAACGATGACTGTTGATTTACAAAAGACTTTGTCAATGCCCAATCTCTCTACAGAGAATTATATTGCAAGCGTCAGTTCTCCGTTTACAATCTAAGCATGCATGAATGCAATAATAATAAGGCTACTATGCATATGTGGCATGAAGAATTTGCTTCTGGTAGCCCAAATGAAGCCTACTGAAATACTTAGTTTTAACAAATTTAATTGCAACCATCTTGTGATCTGGTCCGACTCTTGCAGTGGACAAAAACCGGAACATAAAGATGGCAGCCACAGTTTGTTTAGATGGATAACATCCCGATCGACATTGTCGAACATAAGTTTCCAGTGCCAGGACATAGTTTTCAATGCACTTAGTAAAATTTAATTCGGAGATTAGAGCTATAGAAATTCTGTTTAGGTTGCTTAATGGTTAGCGTGTCATATAGCTAGTTCAAAGATTCGTGGTTTCGAATCTCGATTAGAGCAGTTCTTTACAATGGAGTCTGAAGAACTTAACCCTGCAGGTGTGACACAGTGAACATGGAAGTCTGAAAAAACCCTCTTTTAAATTTTTAGCAGATCCTACAAATTACGGTGCCGGTTTCAAAATCATTGCTAACCTGTACTAAACAAATAGAAATGGAAGATAGTCGTTCAAATTATCAGTTTCACGTCAACTGACATCCGAGGAAAAAGAGTGTAAGATCCATTTTGACGATAAGAGCTAGAAATTATATCTCAGTAGCTCAACTCAATGGTTAGAGCTTCGTCTGACTGCCTCGAATCCCATTTGAGGCAGTGAGTTCTTTACAACTTGTATACGATACTTGTTGTGCTTCGATACAATAGCTTTCTATACATATTGTATCAACTATTTTTCTCAATTTGTGATCATATTTTCTTTTCAGAGATTTCTTTTTTAAATTTTAGATAATGATTTTGCTATATTTATAAAGACAATTCGACAAATTATATGTTTTGGTAAGAAGTATCCTTGATGATCCTATAGGGGTAGACTGTACTCAAAACGCTGAAAATAATTACATCTATATGTTCAAAATAAGTTCAATATAATAATACTTTCAAAACCGATGGGTGGAATACAAATATTTTTCTTGTCTAAGTTAATTGATTGATTTATGTTCATAAATTTCTACAAATAAAATATGCGTATTATTATTATTAAGTAATTTATAAATCATTACATTTCAAGGTCATTGGGAATTTTATCCATTATTTATTTTAGTTTTTCAAATCTAATCATATTATAATTATTACGAATGCGAATTATGTTAGAATTATATATTATATAATTTTGATATAGTTTGCTAAAGTAAAAATGATGTATAATTTTTAATTTCTAATCTTTTCATATTTCAACTTTTTAAATTATGGAAAGTAAAATTCAGAAAAATTTAATCATATAAATCAAAATGTTAATATCGTCAATACGATACTGCACCAATACAATAAGGAGCAATATTGATACACTATTAATATATCACAAAAACGATATACAAATTTGCATACCACTTCTCAGCATGTTAAACATCTGCCAAGAAATGATGGTTATTTTCTTTTTGTTTCACTTCACTTATCTTGATGTTCTACTTAATACCGAAAATAGGGAATCTGAACCAGTTTGTATTTGAAAAATTCAGACACAAAACTATACTCAATGTAAAGTTAACAGATATTTGTATTTTGCTGGCGAATGTTCGCTATATCCTTCTACAAAGAAAGAAATCATGGTCGTCGAAAGGCGTTTAAAGGGCGTTACCGACAATTCCGCGAACGAAATGTACCAAAGGAAAAGAGCACACACACACACAAATATCGGCCATCACGGCGCCATATTTACTCAAGGTGGTCTAGAAATTTTTTGAAGTGTCATATATGAGTAATCTATTTTTTTTTTTTCTAAAGGCAGTTGTTTCTCAAAGCTTATCACTTGCGTTGATTAGCTAAAAGAAAGTTATATCGTTGTTGAGAATACTTTATGAAATAATTGTCTAACGAATTTTTGTCTTTCAAGATATTTCAGGAGCCCCTAGGGAGATAGAAGACTAAATCTTTGTATTCTTTAACATGTTCTGTGGTCATTTTAAACGTTTTGTGATAATATACTCCAAACTTTCTCTAAACAATATACTCCATTATATTAAAATATGTTAATTATTAATTCATCAATTTGGCTTCATTTCTGAAAATTTGGCGATAGTTTCATCAATTTGGCACCACATTAAAAAGTGGTCGCCAAATTAGTCGCCAGACTGCAATTTATCGAAAGACCGCATGATACTACTGTTCATTTTTATGCAATTTTTAGATACACTTATTTAATCGTGCAATATCCCGAGAAGAGATATCTTTTTAAGTTAGCATTCTAAAGTATATGTCATTCGATTTAGAATAAAATTAACGTATATAATTATTATTTATTTAACATTATTGAATGTTCTGATTTTTTATATTTTTTCAAAATTTCACTCGATAATTTGGGGTCTTTAAAACGTTCGATCGAGTTTAAAATTCCCATGGTTTCAGTATTCCACGGATTGCAATAATCATACCAAATTAGGTTCGAAAAGCTCCATTCATTCGTGATATAACGCATCCCCACATACACACACACGTACACATACACTCAAACATCACCTCAAAAACTTTTCGATTCGAGTTTAGGGATGCTTGAAACGTATTCTTCCGTCGAAAACTCGAGTTCAAATTTTCGATCCAGTCACAATACTTTCCCTATACTTTACACTATGTATGTACGGAAAGTAATAAATGTTAAGCTTAAAATTTATTTTTTACACGTGACATAACTTTGATAGCTTGGATTCACAAAAACTTTTAAAATATTCGAAAATCAATTTATTTTGTAGCGTTGACTTAACTATTTTAGTGCATAACGTTTTCCTTGGTATCATCTATTAGATGCATAAACTATGAATAAATATTAGTGAAATTCCATTAAGTGAATGAAACTTGGTTGTTTTAAACAATTATAATATATTTGACATTTCTTTTCGCAGGGACTTTTTTTTTTTTATATTTTATTTTTTTGTAAAATTTATTGTGCGTTTCGCATTTTTACAAATTTTGATTTGAAAAGTATTTACATTTCTTTGTATTTTGTTTAAAAAAATCTGTTTCTTCCCCATCTCTGAAAATTAGAAATCAATTTTAACACAATTTTGTTTCATACACATGCAATGACTAATATCTTTCATTGACCGATGTCGTTTAGCGTAATGTCTCTCACTGATCAATTTGTAAATCTGTCGTAATGCGTATTGCAGAATAAGTGCTGATATGTTTGTTTTATTGTAACATTGTTACTAGAAGTTAAAAAATTAATTTCTTCTATAAATTAATTCATAATCGTATGTCTATTATACTGAAACTTAATATTATCCCTACAACTAAAAGTGTTTTCGATACTAAATATTATCAGTCACAAACGAAGCTCTCATTTCCCCTTGTGGCTGTCAACCTCTTTACGACGAAGTAACTTTTGCACATACATTCTACTCATTGCTCGTCAGATGATCGTGGTTACTCTATCGTTTTATGTTGCTTGCTTAATCAGAATTTCATTATGGTTTTATCTTTTTAAATTGTTCTTCTCAAGGACCGGTTAAATATTTCCCACCGACCGACGGTTGAAGACTTCTGATCCAGAGTAAATTAACAAGTAACTTCCGACATGAACAAGAATTAGATCTCGCTAGATAAGAATACTGCCAGTCTCATTCTTATTGCATTTGATCAGTTTAACTGGAGGTCTTTGGTCTGATTCTAAGAAGTACAAGGCTACGTTGACGAGACATTGAAATATAGTTTCATATATTACAAGATTTGATTTCCATTTGCGTCCGACCAAAGCAAAATCAAAATTCGCTAAAAATATTAGATGAATAGCAGATTAAAGCTGAAGCAAGTCCAATTAAACTGTCAAACTTCTTATCAAACGTCTCTTTGACACTTAAGGCAAAATCTTAGTCCAGAGCTAAAGACATTTTCGTAATTTACTCCAGTCCCTCATGATAAATAAGGCGACGCTAACAACGCTGATAAATGAACCTCAAAGAATCCGATCAAATTTTTTTTTTCAAAAATATTCTGCAGTATCTAATCCTAAAACATTCAGAGTCAAAAAATATTTTATCAATTTATTTTTATTTTATTATTTTATTTTTTTTTTAGTTTTTTGAGTATGATGTCTGAAGCTCGCTGGCGGCAATAATTATTGGGCATCATAAATTATGCTCAGCAGGCTAAAGAAGGCGAATAAACTAATGAGTAATTTATAACGTTATAAAGTTTGAATAGTAGTGACAATTATTAATGTCATTGACGATGTGAGATGGAGAAATTGGAAAATGCAATAAAATAAATAATTAGAAAAACTATTCCCTTTGATGTGATTTTCAGTGCGCGAAAATTTGCCATTGATAGTCTATGGCTTCGATAGTCTGGAACTAATTAATGATTATTAGGTCAATAATTCCGCATATTCTAATAGCCTTTGCATTAATGATTGATGGTGTCAGTGACTGCGCATATTCTGCGTTCTCTTTGAAGGCTTGTATCAAATTTGTTTATCTTATCTCCCTCGCTCCATGAATCTTTTGGCTAAATTAAAGGAAGATTTTTCTGGCTGTTACAATGTTATACGCAAAAGAAACATTGCATTTACACCATATTAAGTATGTTCTTCAACAGCCAAGAACCATAATATGCAGGATGTTTGAAAAAATCCTCATATACTTAAATATCCTGAAAACTTTTCAACTTTTCAAGCAATACAAATAATGTTATCAAACAATGATGCTCTGTAATATAAAATAGGGATATTTTGAATTTTCTGAGCTATAACAAGGGACATTGGTATATTGTTACATTACTTTCAAATTAATGCGACTTTTAAGTAATATATTTATCCCCTCTGTATGTTTGCCAGCTTTTCTCCTTATAAAATCAATGTTGTTCAATAAATCAAATTTTTGTATTGTTTTTTTCGTCTTTGCTAACTTCCAAACTAAGCCACAAGAAAACGCCATTTTAAGTTTTCAATAGTATCCACTTAAATACAGTACATAGAATTCACTTAAGTGTATTTATAAGTTCTATGTACAATTGATCCCCACTATAATAAACTTAAAAACCTTTTTGACAGATAAGATTTCTATAAAGCAAAACAATATACATTATTTATAGCGAACGTGCAGCTAATTCCAAATTTTTGAGCCTTAAAATTTTTAATATTGAGAAATTTATTCTGTCGGAAAAATTTACTTTGGCAAAGCAAAATTCATCCACATATTGAACTCTCCTTGTTTGGGATTTCTATTCATTTATGAATTCACCAATTAGCTGCTTGATACTTATAAGCTCATTGCCACATCCATATAAACAATTAGTTAGAATTCCGGAACCACTAAATAATGGCTATATTCACTCTTATGATCTGTTACAGAGACACATCCACTTTTGCTCAGTTTCAAAATAAGAATCGTTTGTAAACCGGCTTCATGGGGAATAGAAAGAAAATGGTAATATTTGCCACTCTGAAGCACAGTCTATGCAGCATTTCGGCAATTCCTCTGCTATATTATCTACTTCCAACCTGAAATTTAAACGTCTTAGCAGTTACAACTAATACCATTGAAGATTCTCCAGTGCTTTTTTAAGGTAAAGAAACAAGAAAAACTGATGAACACAGATGCTTTTCATAGGCTAAAGAAGAAAGAATCATTAAATTGCACGCATTCAATTGTATTTCCACAACATGAGGTGTAATAGCAATGCGTCATAAGTCTACAAATGCTATTACAGAATTTTCGCTAATGGCATGGATGACGATTGTGCCTTTGAACTTCCGCATCTGTTCAGAAGAATGTACTAAGCGACTTCCAAAAGTTATTTCTTCTTTTTTATTCTTTTTGTTTATTTCCTGTGCATATACGACACATGTTTATTCGAAACGTATACAATATAAATGAGTACTTTACCTTTTCATGGGATTGTCATACAAAAGATAGCTATCAATATTAAGTATTTATTTAAAGTATTTGTCTTTATATATACCACATAAATAGGTGTTTTAAATACATATTCTATATTAATATAGACTATAATAGTTTTAAATTAAACGAAACAGTTTTGAGAATTAGTACTTGAAATGCAGAAATCCTGAAAGGTTAGGTAAATTCATTCTAATGAAAAGCATTCAAGCTGCGCAATGAAAATAGGCCTTAAGAGCACATTATCCCTTCTTTTAATTTTCTCAACTTTTCGATGTTAAAAAAGGGGTGTCAATGGTCTAGCTTGTTCTACATTTCTAGTAATTTATTTTTCTCAGTTTAAAATAATCGATAAAGTAATTTAAGATATTTTTAATATTTATGGGAAATATATGAATAATGTTTAGATGATTATTATAAATACTAATTATTTTATCAAAATTATATAGAACACAAATATTTCATGCGTAGCAAAAGCAGCAGGGACAAGTTCCAAAAACCGAACGAGCTAGATCCTTAATACTTTTTCAAATTTTTTTTTATAATAATGGGGACAATGAAATGCTCTGCATGATGTTTGAGGTTTTCTAAAGAATTTTCTTGGTGAAAAACAAAATAAATTAATAGTGAGAAATAAAATTAATTAATCAATTTTATAGTGTTTGAAATTCCTTTCTGCATAAAGTAAAAAAAATATTGCTTTAAGCAAGGTCTTATATATTTTCATAATTAAACTTTACTCTTGATTTAAGGAAACTTTA
This sequence comes from Amaurobius ferox, assembly GCA_951213105.1. NCBI lineage: Eukaryota > Metazoa > Arthropoda > Arachnida > Araneae > Amaurobiidae > Amaurobius > Amaurobius ferox. The sequence continues at coordinate 71,360,040 of OX578141.1, read as the reverse complement.
TTTTGTAATATTTTTTCAGTGTATATACTTTCATTTTCTGTTAGGAAAATAATGTTTTGTCCATTTATACTGGGCAATTAATGGGCAATTAATTAATGGAGATATTTTTTATATATTTTGTAGTTATACATAACTGTTTTATAACAGATAGAAGCATAGTAATATCTAGAATCTCAAAGAAATGTCTATGATCAAATGGAGGGTTTATAGTGTTATACATCGTTTATTATCGTTTAAATAAAAATTATCGGTGTAAGTAAATCAATTAGAGCATTAAAATTACTTATTTATCCGCAACAAATCTTATACATGGCTAATTTGTGCCAATGACATATCTTGAAAAAATCCATGAGAAGTTTCACAAGTTTCAATATTTTACCTACATAAGAAACTTCTTCATGGAAAATTATTCCATGTCAATGAATAAAATAAAAAAATGGCTACAGACATTTCCCAAGGAAAATTAATTTATGTAAAATATCACGTACTCAAGTAGAGCCAAATGATCTTACAGTGTTTAGGTCAGCGAGTCGAATATGAAGACTCGATCCGGATATAAATTTTGAAAAGAACAGATATGAAATTCGTGAAATGGGGGGGGGGTGTAATGTTATTTAACAAGACAATTAGACGTTTTCTGTAACAAATATAGATATACATCACCTACAAAAGAGCGGATCGTAATATGAAATTAATATAAGCGACATATAAAATTCTTCAAAGTTTTCTGGAAATAAGTGTTTAATTTAAAAACGTATAGGTGATGAAATCTCCATAAGAAAGAAGTGTATATTTTCATATACAAACAAGTATATTTTTTCAATGTTTTGTAAAGATCACATGTCCAAGAGGGGAATCAAACCACCGTTCCTCGCATGGCTAGTCAACGCTCTACCTATTGATCAACTGAGATGATAATATTTCCTCCAAAATTTGAAATGGACCCTACATTATCTCCTTCATATTTCAGATCAAAGTTCAACTTCAGATCTGTGCTTCCTCTTCATACCTTCTTAGCATTCTATTCGTCGTAATCCCCAATAAATAAAATTAACTGCCATAATTCGTAAAATCCTAAGAAAATGAAAACGTATTTTTAAAATTTCAATGATGCGCAGCATTTAACCTGCAAGAGGATATTTTCACTCCAGCTACATGTTTCAATTTTCCCATGTTAAAAACATATAAAAAATAGTCCCTAATCTCTAGTTCATTCAGTTTTTAGGATATTTTCCCGCTATTTTATGCCAAACGTTGATGATAAACAGAGGAAGTATTGTACTTTAAAAAAATCGATAAAATACTGAGGCTGTTTATACATTTTTAAAATAATTCTATTACAAAAAATCACAAAATTTACATTAATTTTAAAAAAAATGTCTGGCAACAGCTCATTTTATAAAAACTAAATTATCGTTTGCCGCAGTTATAGTTGTTCTATTTTAAAAATGACGCATGTAAACAAACTTTGGATTGAAGGATACGTTTTTGATCTCTCCGAAAAGAAATACCCTTATCCTGTAATTAAAAAACGCCGTGAAACCCATGGAATTGGCATTTCTAAATGAAAATAATTAATATTATTAATAATAAAGGGTGAGAGACATAAAAGACAATGTTTTAACTCCTTTATTTAAAGAACAAATGCTATCCTTTTATCCACAGAGTCTTAATAGAGTGGACCTTCATCAAGATAAAGCAACCAGTCACACATCAAAATCTACGGCTAAATTTCTTGAAAAGTTGGCAAAAGATACAGGTATTAAAGCTATACCTTTTGCTCATACTCCTTCTAAGTCCCGTGATGTGTGTCATCAACGGATTATTGTGATTTTGGATTGTTAAAAAGAGAACTTTCTAAGCTCATACCAATGGATGGATTATGGAAAACTGTGAAAGAGGCGTGGAATAAAATACCACTTATAACTTTAAAAAGAGCTGTATCTTGGAAATCAAGATGCAGAATTATAGTCGCCTGACGTGAAGTATCACTGTACCAAATTTCGTAGCTGTGAATCGCTTACATTTTTAGCTATGCGACTAACAGGCGACAAACAAACAGACATCATCTTTTATTATTATAGATTTGAAATGGGAAATACAGCATACATTTTATAAAAGCTTTCGAGTGCATTTTTAGAACAAATAGGGGGTGAAAGCACCCCAGAAAATGCTGAAGTAACACGTATTTCTCTATGCTAACATGATGAAACGTATGAAAGCAAAACACTGAGCAGTTAGTCCCGTTTGAAACCACCGATACATCAAGGCATTCATAAATGACTCTTACTAACATCCCGAATCTAAAAATGGGGAGGGGGAATTCTGTTATAAGCGGAGCAGAATAAACAGTATCAGAGCAATCACACACAGTCTCAAAACCTATAATTCCGAGACAAAGAAAGGGTCACGATCCTCCGCTAAACCGTGAGCATTTACGAGCTATAACAAATTGGTGGACCGTTCGGATGCACATGGCATCCGTTGCCGTTTTTTGCTCGCATCGTTACATTTGTTGTGGCGGAACGGATGATGGGGCGCGCTGATAAAACTCAGGATCGAACCCATAGCTGCCATATCGCACGCCCCGATCGACCGGTAGGTGCTACCTGATTGCGTAACTCTCTGGGGGCGCGAAAACAATATCGCCGCCTCCAATTAGGAACCGCGAACGATCACGATTATTCGATTTGTAAACGGGACGCACGTGTTTTTAATAATTACACTCGCTTTCTCTTCCTCAAGTTCAATGTGAGTGAGAAGTACCTGCCCATGGACAGAGAGAGAGAGCCTCGACCTCGTTCTTGACGGTCTATGCGAGAGGCGGCAATTTCAGTACGGATTCCTCCCTGCCCCTTGGTATTCTCGCTAGCTGGGTGTTTCTGGAGATAAAATTCAAATATTCTTAAAAGCTTTTGAAACGGCTTATTTTCCAGTTCCAGGAGCTGAAAATAAATAAGCAGCTTCAAATCGGGTTCTGTAAAACGTTTTTGGTAGATTCGCTCATACAGAATCGGATAAAAAGAAAGGTTTAGTAGAAGGAGATGTCATATACAGTATATAACTCTAAATAAAGGAGCTTGACTTTTATAACTACAATTAATATTTCCTCTATAATTATATTTCCTAATCGAAACCCTATTATATATATTTCAGATTGAATTTTTTTCTTTATGAATAGGTACAATGTAGAGCCTTTTGTCAAGTTTTTATTAAAGAATATTCCCATTTCATATAAACAAAGAGATAAAAACATATATTATATTTTGCAGTGCATTAAAAATAAATGTAAAGTTAAAAAAAATGTAAAGTTCAGTTACCTATTCTAAAATTAAACAGTATAAAAACAGCCTCCTTATCCAAAATAAAATGACAAAGCCACCACACCAACATAGCTGCAAAAGGCAACTGTCAAAGTGTCTGTCACAGACGCCTTCTTGTCTATGGACTTGTCCTTCTTGCCTATAGTGGTGTAGTTGGTCTACCTTTCTAGTCTGAAAAGTTAGGCTGTTTCTTCTTTCAAAACTTTCTTTTGATGATATTTTTAATAAACTATTTATGTTATTGCTAACAAAATATTTTAATATCAGATTGTTACTAAGCGAAGATTTATATTTAACTTGCATAATATTATTTAAAGGTAATGTATACTACGTTAAAAATCAAAAATTTTAAAAAAGATACGGGAGTTAAAGGTGTAAATTATAAATATTAGCAACACAATGTTGTATAAGAGTAACAGGACTTTCGAGATAGAAGAGATCAACGGTCGAATGGGTGGATATGGATTTGTCGATGTGGAGACAATGATTTTACATAACTAATGAGAGATCATAGCCACTAAATCCTTTAAGCTATATCACTGCAATTTTACTGTTATTTCCTACATACATCTTACATAATAAAGAAAAATATCTGTGTGTGCGCCTGTCTGTCTATGCGGTCTAAAAAATCTAGACATCGTACGACCATGAAATTTGGAACGCAGATACTTCAGGACTCGGAAAGGTGACCTTTGGCGTTATTATTATTATTTTTTTAATTTCGAATTAGCTTTTCAGTTGTTTTATGTTTTAATTCGAATTACAACGATTATGGGCGATGTTCACACATATCGGTTTCGACCTAAAATATTATCACTGATTTTCCATCTTGACACCATCAGAAAGATCAAAAAATTATTTTTTAAACAAATGTTGAACAAATTCCATAAATTAATAAACGAATTTCCGTGAATTAAAAAAAATATGCTTTTTGTGAGTTTTAAACCAACCAGATTTATATATTACGATATAAAGATATTAATGGCCAATCCACAGTTTATAATTTAACACAAGCTACTTTAAATACCACACACTGTTTCAGAGTTAAAATAAATTTCCTGAAGCTATCTGTTCATTGATTATACATTTTTAAGCGATCAAACTATTAAAATGTCTAAATTATGGGACCGTTTCCCCATTGAAGTCCGGACAGTGCGATTGAAATTCTTCGACCTACAGAAGCCACGCCTACATTCGCGCATAAGCGGGAGGGTTAGGGCCATTTACTTCCTTTCACGTTTTCATGAGCTGGATATACGGTCAAATGAGATTTTACTTGTCTCGTGAGAAATACTTTAGTTGAAAACAGGAGATTTGGAAATTGAGTATGGTGTTATGTGTATCTGTATTATTTAAATACCGGACACTTGCATTATTTATAAGTAGTGGGCGCTTATTTGGGATCCAGGCAACGTCGGGTAATTCGTTCTAGTAAAATATATTTCGCTTTAGTTATCTTCAAAATAAAATATGCATTTGAATATATTCTCTTGCATTTAGATATGACAGTATGAAAGTGCAATTCAATAATTTGCATACATTTATACCATAATCACAAAAAAATCTGACTAATAAACTATTTAATTTAATTATTTATAAAATATTTATCAATTAAGTAGTTATGAATTAGTTTAAGTATTTTTCAAGCAAGGAACTAATATGGCCACACTATCGCGGGGTTGCCTTTGTTGAAATTTTTTAAAAATCAATTATGAAGAAAAATTCAGTACATGAAAAACATGAACATCTTTGTTAAGATTGAAATTAACAAAAATGTCATAACATGCAACAGTCAGATTAAGATTAGTTAAATATTTTTTAAACATTCAGGTTTATTATCTCCCAAATTTATTATTATGGTACAAGCAGGCCTAAACAGAATGTAATATTAAATTATTAGAATATCAAGTTGAGTTTCTCTGGAGGAAGTCTATTTCTCAATCACAGAATAAACTAAATACACTCTCATACAAGAAAATGTCGCATTTATGACTATTGAGTACCCAAGAAAAATCACTGGAAAATTTGTATTTACTAAAATTTAATAAATGTAAAAGATCTTTATATTTAATTTTTTATATCAAAAACATATTAAAATATAATACTTTTAGTATAAACCTTATATAGTGTTATTTACCTTAGTAAAACGACTTAAATTATATAGTTCTATGATTACTGAAAGTGTTCAGTAATCATAGCAACAGCTTTTCAAATCACGAATCATTGGTGTGGATACTTAAAGCAAGATTAGTTTGAATGCTTCCACTGGAGATAACTTTCATTTACATTTGCATTTTCTATTACATTAAATCAGTTTTGATATTGTCTTCCTTGAGCTAGGTGTACATCAATTTATATTGTTGTACGCCTAGCCTTAAGTGACCGTAGAATAATGGCGGAAGCGCTAAGTGTCAGTTAGGCTTAACTGTACGCTAACGGAGAATCTTCGGTGAACATATGTATTAATTAATCAGCTTAAAGTTATAAAATAAGACAAAAATATTGTGTACTATAAAGTGCTATTTCTGAAAAACATAGTTTCAAATCACTTAATTTCTTGCATTATCAAAAGCGAAATTGTGAACCAACCCAAATCGTTGAACAAGTGTTACATCCGGTCCAAAGAAAAGTGTGCATATAATTGTTGCCATTCGGCAAACGATAATAATGAGTGTAAATTACTCAAACTCGAAATTATGTTGTTTGAGAATACGAATCTATAAAATTTTTAAATATGCCCTATTTAAGATCAAATGTGTTTGCAAGTTTTGAATACATATGCAATATGTATATGGGTTGGATATACCATATACAATATGTATATGGTATATCTATTGACAGGAGTGTATAGCGTAAAAATAGATAATTTTAAACCAATCGAAAGCATTGTCAATGTTAATGTGTTCCTGCCTGAAACATTTATTTTTAGAATAAGGATTTTCTGAAATAATAAAATGCATATTTCGCCTAACCGTTCACTATGAAAGGCAAAGTACAAAGTGAAATACAGCTATCAAAAATACATTGAAAATTTTCATTACTTTCCCTATATACATGGTAGTATAATGTATCGGGAAAGTATTGTCACGGGATCGAAAATTCGAATTCGAGTTTTCGACGGAAGAGCACGTTTCAAGCATTCCTGAACTTGAATCGAATGTTTTTGAGATGACGTCTTTGTGCATGTATATCTGTGTAAGTATGTATATTTGTCTGTGAGTCTGTGTATGATATATCTCATGAACGAATGCAGCGTCTCAAACGTAATTTGGTGCGATCATTACAATTCGTGAATAATGGAAGCCGATTTTAAACGTGATCGAACGTTCGGAAGACCCCAAAATTTTTGAATGATTTTTTTAAAAAATCATGAAAAAATCCAAACCATTCAATAATGTTAAACGAATAATCATTTTATACGTAATTTTTTATTCTAAAACGAATGACAAACTTTAGAACACTAACTCAAACCGTTCTTGAGATAATACACGTTTTTCAAATAAATGTATCTAAAAATTACATAAGAATGAACAGTAGTAAGTATCATTAAATATGTAACATTTGACGTAAAATATGTAACATTTGACGTAAAATATGTAACATTTGACGTAATATTGTACTTGATGTAATATTTGATGGTTAACTTACAAAATATCACCAATTTGACGTCCTTTTTAATGTAGCGCAAAATTGACGAAAACGTGGCCAAATTGGCAAAAATGACTCTAAAGTTACGAAAATAGCGCAAAATTGGGGAATTAAAAATTAACGTATTTTAATATAATACAATGGAATGTATTGCTTAGTAGATGTTATCAATATTTCCAATTGTCAAGTCTCTCGATATCACAGAGCCATAAATAACTTCTTTTATGCATAATTATGCCAAAGCCAGTCCTATGCTGCCATGTTAAGAAAATATAAAATGTCGAATAAATTTCAAAGTTTTCGCTCGAATTTTAAAAAGTTCTGACTTATTCTAGATTTTTATTATATAATAAAGCCATATATAAAGCTTCCTGGAAATTCTTTAATCTTTGTGGCAGATATGGTGTATACAAGAAATTGGCATCGAAATCGCGAAATCGCTAATTTTTGCGAAAACAATATTTTCTCTATACTATATCGCATAGTATGAGAAAATAAAAATTAGTAAAATATCTTTCCGCACCTTGAATTTTTTGCGAGCAATATTACACCCCAAAAAGACGCCGACCACTCAAATTGCTACTCATGCCTTAAAGCGAGTCAAGTGGTCTGGGTTTTCGACCCCAAAAAGACGTAAATAGAAAATTCTTTACAAACGAATTTCACACCTTGAATGCCCATGATGTGTATGTAGTAGTCATTGCGGATTTGATTATGCTTAGAACTTGAGATAAATGTGGCTGTGTGCTGCTGTGAGTTGGTGAGGCATTTGCTCTACCAGTCAGCAAGCAATACGAGTCAGTATGAGTCAGCAGCAGTATGACTCTTTAGAACCGTAGCTTTTTTTTTTTTTCCTCTTTTGGGGAGAGGGGATCATTTTTCTTATTTCAGTTGGTTCATAAATTATAAGATATACGAACCAACTGAAATAAGAATTTTTTTATATTTAATTCGAGAAATTTTGAAAATTTGATACTACAACAGCAAAAAAAACCTTATAAAATAAAATAATCGGCAAAGCTGGTAGAAAATTTCGGGGGTGGGAGTAAAACCCGCCAAACTCCCTCTTCCTGGCTACGGCTTTGTACTAGTTACATTGCGGAAATTTTAACTAAAGTCATGATCGTTTATACTTCAGAATAAATTTATTTTCTATTCTCTTTTCAATTTTTGTATCCTTTAAAATAAAATATAATAAATATTCAGAAAGAATATTAAAATTAAAGTGTTAGAAAACATATATGAAAACGTAAGTTTTACGCAACGTTTACTAAGAGAACTGAAACTCACAATCCCATGTTTTAACATTGTATTTTCAAGTGTATTTGAAAGAAAATTGAATTTTCAAGTGTATTTGAAAAAGCTTGAATTTTCGAGTGTATTTGTAAAAAAATTGTTGAATACTAATCTTTAGAAAATACTATAAACGGATTTATTTAAAATAGATCAGTTTTCCACTTCTTAACATTTTAATTTTTGCAACATTCAAAATTACATATAATAAATCTCCTGTACAGAATTAAAATGAAAATGTTGGAAAATGTATTACATAAATGTATTCAGAAGCTATTTACTACGAAAATTTTAACTTAGATTCCGTTTCTGGATAGTTAAAATTTTAATTGCATGGAACATCAGGAAAAAGCAAAAGACATATTAAGCTCCATCAAATCCCGATCATTTAGATAATGTGGTTTATGTATGTACTTCAAAATAAATTTATTTTCCATTTTCTGACATGCTGAACTTTCGTATTTTAAAAAAATAAATTCAATAAATTACTAGAAAGGAAATGAAAGGAAAGGAAAGTGTAAGAAAATGAGTGTAAAAGCGAGCAATATAACTATTTCACGGTCGCGTTATTTTCACATTGAATATATAAGCTTTTGAATCTACTATATAAATTTCAAACTGAGGTGGAAAATAAAAATTGAAGTAAAACCCAAGAACACGTTGACGGGTAAACTTCTTAACTTATTCGGAAGAGAAACGCTGTTTTAATCAATTTTGCTGTCAAGATGGAGTGGATATTTTACCTGAAAAAGAACCTTGCACTTTAAAAATAAAGTTTAGAAAAATCGAGATTGTTAAAATGATCGTAGAAAACAGGAGTATAGATTCATTGTGTTAAGTCACGAAAACAGGAGTGTCTTGAATGAGCGTGTGAATGACCTGCCAGTCACATTCAAACTTCAAATAGAACTCTATTAAAGAACACTTGCGCTTTAAAAAGTGTTTTATGGAATCCTGCAAAAAATAGCGTTGGAAAGAAATGGAATTTAATCGTCTTTAAAGGTGGGTGTAATGCAGTAACCTCTCGCTACCGCGTTTAACCAGATGCTGGCAAAATATGCGATGCATCCCAGACGAGTATTAGTGAGTTCCTAGATTATAAAGCATTAAAAATAAAATACGATTTATGAGTATGAAGAGTATTATCCAGATTTGATTATTTTCGGAAAATTTCACAGATTATGTAATGATTGATTGACATAATAAAATTACTGCATCGATTTGAATAATTAGAAGAATTGACTTAAATATTTAGTTTTTTATTTCAATATTTACAAACTCAATTAATATTTACGAAATCAAACCTTTTTATAAAATATACCGCTTTTGAACAAATGCAAGCAAAATGTGCGATGTACCCCAGAAGAATAATAGCGAGTTCCTAGGTTATAAAGCATTAAAAATGGAATACGATTTATGAAGATGAAGAGTATCCAGATTTGATTATTTTCAAAAAATTTGACAGATTATGTACTGATTGATTGACATAATAAGATTACTATATCGATTTGACTAAATAGAACAATTGACTTAAATATTTAGTTTCTTATTTCAATAGTTACAAACTCCCTTAATATTTACGAAATTAAACCTTTTTATAAAATATACCGCTTTGACCAGATGCAAGCAAAATGCACGATGTATTCCAAAAGAGTAAAAGTGAGTTCCTAGAGATTATAAAGCATTAAAAATAAAACACGATTTATGAGAATGAAAATTATTTATTCAGATTTGATTATTTTCTGAAAACTTGACAGATTATGTAATGATTGATTGACATAATAAAATTACTGTATCGATTTGACTAAATAGAACAATTGACTTAAATATTTAGTTTCTTATTTCAATATTTACAAACTCCCTTAATATTTACGAAATTAAACCTTTTTATAAAATATACCGCTTTGACCAGATGCAAGCAAAATGCACGATGTATTCCAAAAGAGTAAAAGTGAGTTCCTAGAGATTATAAAGCATTAAAAATAAAACACGATTTATGAGAATGAAAAGTATTTATTCAGATTTGATTATTTTCTGAAAACTTGACAGATTATGTAATGATTGATTGACATAATAAAATTACTGTATCGATTTGACTAAATAGAACAATTGACTTAAATATTTAGTTTCTTATTTTAATATTTACAAACTCCCTTAATATTTACGAAATTAAACCTTTTTATAAAATATACCGCTTTGACCAGATGCAAGCAAAATGTACGATGTATTCCAAAAGAGTAAAAGTGAGTTCCTAGATTATAAAGCATTAAAAATAAAACACGATTTATGAGAATGAAAAGTATTTATTCAGATTTGATTATTTTCTGAAAACTTGACAGATTATGTAATGATTGATTGACATAATAAAATTATTGTATCGATTTGAATAATTAGAACCACTGTCTTAAATAATAAGTTTTTATTTCAATATTTATGAACTCCTTACTACTTGCGAATTAAATATTTTTATAAAATGTCTTTTTATAAGACTCTACCTTTTGAAATAAATCCTTTTTAGAAATACTATAATCGCTAAAAATATATTTTAATCATTTACTCATTTCATTTTTTTAATTGTTTACGAATTTCATTTTTTGCCTCAATTTTTACATTAAACTTAATATATCTGACATGGTTTTAAGGAGTTGACTATATAAATCTTATATTTCTATGTTACAATCATCTAAAATAGCAGCCTTAAAGTAACTGAAAAGTGTAAAAAGTGAATATTTTGGAAAGTAAACATCCCTTTTAATATACTAGTTCAGTATAATTTAAATAATACTGACCTTGTACATTAAAAAAATATTACTTTCTCATTTCAATAAGTTTAAACGATAAACTGTTTTTCATTACGTTTTAAAGAAAAAAAACACAATTACTTACTAAAGAGAATATTTAATTTTATATCAGTATTCTCAATCAGGGGCAAAGGAAAATTATATACATACTTACGCATTTTAAACCTTTTCATAGAAAAAAAATTTTAATGCGTACAGTTCATAATAAACGTAAAATAAAAATACGTAATGCATGCAGCATGACTGGTTAACAATATTCACGAAGTATTCTTTTAGAAAATATTTCATAATCATGGCGATTTGTTTATATAAATACTCTTCAATGGTTAAATAATTATGTGAATTATACAACGCACAATTTAATATTAAAATGTAACAGGATTTAACTTTAAAATATATTAAGTGAACTTATAAAAAATTAATTCAAATTGCTTTGTTAATTTTTATTCTTTAAAATATATTTCAAAATCATGGGCTTTTTATAACACTTCAATATTAATACACGTCAAAACAATAAGTAATGTACATTTTACAACACACGCTTAAACAATAAACATAGAACACGGCTGAAAATCAAAATTTATTGTTTTAAATTTGTGAGAAATGCAAATTATTTAAATTATTTTGTTAATTTTTGTTGCTCAAATTAACGGCTACACAATATTTGACCCAAAATTTATTAAAATAAATGATGCATATACTATTTATGATTATTAAATGTAACATAAAACATAATATATATAGTGATTAAATTTTACGTTAATAAAATGTTGCGTTACATCAATGAAAATTATTTTTACTACTCAAAAACTCAATATAAGAAATTTAAAAATATACAAAAAATCACCCAAACTTCTGTTTCAATTAATTTCGAAAAACAGAGACTTAAAAGGATAAAAACATTTAATAACTTAATACCAAACACTTAATGTCGTAAAATTGAAAGATATAAGTCATTAATTATGTTACAGTCGTTAAATACAATAATTGATTTTCTTATCAGCCATTTTCAATGTCAAACAGTAACTGCATTAAAATTAAAAAAAATAATGGGCTCAGCACATGGGTTTTTCTACCAATGAAAAAATCGATTGTATGGAAAAACTTAATGAGTTTTCTTATGATTCGATCTAGTTGAAATATTTGCTGTTACAGACTAAACAGTATCATAAAAATCATTTAATTCTCAAGAACGGTTTGTGATAACTCCTCAAAAATCGTGTAAATTTCTTTATGTTTAACAAAGCATCCAATAATTTGATAATTAGGAGCATATTGAATATTATTTTCATTGTTATCATTTTATATCGAAAACGCGTGATATCATATGAGAACTTGTTAACACCGTATAAATGATGCCATTTTCTTTTAAATAAGATATTTTGTATAAAATATAACAGCCGTTTAACATTTCCCCCATGTCTTCAATTTCGATAAAAAAAATTGATCACAAAGTTGAGGGTTTTCCCCTGGTTAAATATCTTATTAAATGAATAGATATTTCTCGCAATTGCTAATTGAAACAATCGCATGAAATTCCATTTGAATACCTAAATTTGTTCGACAGATATCGTCTCTTCAAACTCACAATCAGACACCAGGAAGCTCGAAATATGTGAATCCATCAAAAGTTGAATGTTAGACTTTGACCCCCCTAACCACACTTCTTTACATTTATATGTATTTTGCATTGTAGGGAAAATAAATATGAAGAGGATAGATTTGTGAAACGTGAAAATTAAGTTTTTAAAAATATAACTATAACGCTAAATATTACGGATATATGTTAAATCAAATACATTTAATTTTTAACCCATCTAGCATGGGCTCTTTCACTAGAAAATTGTATCACATCAGTTCAGATCCTAGAAAAATTTTGATCATCCCTGAGCATGGGAGTGATATATAAAAAAGGTTTCCAGATTAAAATTTTCACACTGCGAATTTCATGCTTAGTTTTAGGAAAAATATATTTTATTAAGTTTTATCTACTTTGCTTTTGCATTCTGCATCTTATAAGAGCTAGAAAGTTTATTTTTGCAGTAGCGAAATATTCCTTTGAAATATAAATTTATCAAATGCAACACATATTTACAAACTACTTTTGCTTCAATTTTAACAACAATGTTTTTTTTTCATTTTAAACCCACCAGTGATGGAATGATAAGCAAGAATGAACAAAGGTTGTCAACAGCCAAGTAGATTGCTGGTTCGATTGCCAGACTGAATAGGTTCATCATAATATCATCCACATGGCAACACACCAATTTTAATATTAATCCCCTCCTCCCAAACAGTTTAAAATTTTGAAAAAAAAAATTGGAATTGAAATGTAAAATGCATACTTGTTATGGACTCCTATTTCATTATACGAGAATCAAAACTTTGACCAGTCCAACTCGTACATGAAATAAATAAATGTATTCCACTCATGACTTTCTCCAAAAATAAAAAATAAAATAGATATTAAAAGAAAATAATAACACAAATTAGAGCTTTATTACAACTCGTTGAAAATCTATAAAGCCATTTTAGCAACCAATAAATACATGTTAGAATATCTAATTTCTTGGAACTTATGCTTGATTATTTCGGTCAATATGTGCTCCCTGTGGAAAAATAAAATGTCTAATATCTCAAGAATAACTTGTGTTAACTCCTAAGCCATATGATGCCATATTATTTCTAGTTCAAATAAGAAGACAAAAATCATTAAATAAAAAATACTTACAGATCATTCACGTGTCTGATAACAGTGAACTGAGAATGCTTAATTTTTTTACGGGTTTCTACATTTCAGATTAGAAGAGTACAATATCTTGAGAACGACTCATTTTAATATTCTATAAATAATGCATTCACTTTTAAATTAAAATAATTCACGCACATTGTCTATTCTTTTAACATTTTAAATATAATTATTCTCCCATTTTTTTTTTAATTTTAGAAACACTAAGGGCTTTCGCCTAATTAATTTTCTTAAAAATAAATAATCCTCTTGTGCATCAATTTAAATAATCGTATCCAATTCAATTTGAATTGCTCAATTTTTCTAGAGAAATCCTAACACAGACTCACAGACAGACATGCACAGGCACATGGACATCATTTAAAAAAGGCTTGATTCTTATTCAAAAATCGATGTTTAAAACGTAAAAATCCATCAAAATCCGACCGTCGGATTTTTGCCCTATCGCAATAGTTTCTCTTTACGTATAGGACATTGCATAATGTATTGTAAGTAAAGTAAACATATAATGCATTACAGATAAAGTAAACATATAATGCATTACAGGAAAAGTAAACATATAATGCATTACAAGACAAGTAAACATATAATGCATTACAGGAAAAGTAAACATATAATGCATTACAGGTAAAGTAAACATATAATGCATTACAGGAAAAGTAAACATATAATGCATTGTAGGTAAAGTAAAAATAACGCTAAATTCCCAAATCCTATCAGGGATCGATTTCGATTCTTCACTATATACTAATACGAACATTTACTTTGACAAAAACTATAAAATAAAGACGAATTCAGAATAACACAAAATTATTAACCTACAATTACTACAAGTACTTGATAATAGATTGTAGTTAAGACTCGTCTAAACTGACTTTTCGAAAAAAATGTTTTTTTCACAGAAATGCCATAGGATATATAAAGAGAAAGTATTCTTTGGGAGCAAAAATTCGACTCTCCGATTTCGATGAATTTTCACATTATATGCCCCCCCCCCCCCCCCAATCAATTCTCATTTATGTATGTATGTGTGTGTGCGTGTATTAGTCTTCCTGTGAATGTATGACCACGTGACCACGATATCTCTTGAACAATTTGAACAATTCAAATGAATTTTGATAACCATATCAATTTATGAGCGTAATTGGAATATTAATTATCAGAACGGACGATCGCAGGAAGGTGAAGGTCATCCATTTTTCAAACCTTGTTTTTTAAAAATCAAAAAAATAACAGATAAAAATGTTTAAAAAATTTTAAGGAAATAGCTATTTTATATATAATTTTTAATCTAAATGCGAATGACACCATCTACAGGACGCCAACATACACCTCTCATGGCATATATTGCCCGTTTTCAAATATAAAATCAAAACATCCTTAGTGTGAAAGCCCCAGGCCGAGTCCTTTTTCAGAAGTTATCTTGATATATCTAAAGAATCAAGTAATTCCAGATAAAATTTGTATACTTATTGTTATCGGTTACAAAAATAAACCTATTGATGCTCCTTCAAGATTGTATTATAAAAAAACTCTGATTTGTGTTCTTGTTATACCGCAATATATTTTAATCTGTACATAAAGATATGCTGAACATATTCATAAGCTTTCTGGCATTCTTCTAGTACAACTGCAGATATTTGAATTCTGATGTTCATGTACCATATTCATAAGAAAATATGTGCTTTATAAACCATGAGCATTTGATTGTTCTAAATGTGAGTGTTCAAATGGGATATTTAGGTCGAAACCAGTGGTACAAATATTAAATAACTTATTGAAAACCAGTCGTCACATAAATTTCATCAACGCCCTCAAGATACATTATATTGCTGGAAGAATATTAAAAATACCGATGTTATTTATTCTGTCAAATAGTGAAAATGAAAAAAACTCTCAATGACAGATTTCTTAATTGTATTTTAAGTATTTCCACAGTTATATTCTACACATATATATTAAACGATTTTATATCATATGTTTCTATACATAATTTAAAAAAAATTCTATAATCTATAGTATATGGAAAGCGAAAGTATTGTGATAGGGTTAAAAATCTGATTATTGAATTTCAAATTTACCAATTTTTCAATGGCCCCTGTGAACACAATATCTCTCGAATAAATTGAATTAATCAAACAAAATTTAGTATCATTATTTAAATAAGTAAACGCAAGACATTCATTCGAGGATTTACAGAGATGTCAGACAGAGAAAGGCCCTCAATTTTTCGAAAATTAAAAACACATAAAATATGATACTGTTAGAACATCTTAAACTAATAAACTTTTTATATGTATTTTTAAAGCACGTGACATTAATTGTAGCTAGCATATACCGTTCTAAAGATATAGCATCTTTTTAATGTAAAATAAAAAATAAATAAATCATAAAAGTATTGAGTATAAGAAGGGTCTAATTTCTGTTATCCTAGAATATCAAAAGATGTTCATGTACAGCAAAAGTCAATAATATTTTCATAGAAATTATTTCACCTACACAGATTTTTTGAATTACAAAATTTCAGGCAAAATGCTATTTTTATGAGAAGGGAAAAGATGTGTTTATGTGAATATTTTAAACCAGTGGTTCCCAAACTTTTAAATTAAGGGGACACTCTTCGTGCTTTAAAATAAAATTGCGGACTCATTGGCATTGGGATTTAATAAAAACAAAATTTAACAAACATTTAAAGTAAGATTTAACAAATATATTATTAGTTATAACATATACTTTTTGTGTTATTTGAGGAACCTCTTAGAGTTTAGCACGGCCCCCACTTCGGAAAGCACTGGACAATTAGAATGCATTTAAACTATTGGCTGTATTTATAACATAAAAATCCTTTTAAGTATTGTACTGTTTTCTACGCATATTTAAAGAATAAGCGTAAATTATTTTCACTGACGTAAATATTTGGACAAGTAGAAACATTTAAATATAATTTTTTTTTTTCGATTCGAAACTTCTGAAATAGAAATAAACATGCGAAATATACATCGTACATCTTAAATACATTTACTGTTGATATCATAAGCCGATCCTTTATGGAAAGCGTACAAATGATTGCCATACAACTAGAAACATTAGTGTACAAAATCGTGTACAACTAGTGTACAAAACACTAGTGTACGAAAGTCAATATTGAAGAAAAAAAAATCGCCTAACAAAGTTTGAAGAAATTGCTTAAGTACGTATAAGCTTATAACCACAGTAAAGCAAACGTGTTATTAAATCGTAGGAATATTAAAAATTTCATACAACTGCCAAAAATTTATTTTATTTATTGATTTTAACAGATATACATGTTCTTGATTCTTTTGGGCATGAATCGATTTATCTTATTATACGGGTCTATGAAAAGTCATAAAAAGTCAATTCATGTTCTTGAAAGTCAAAACATATGTATCTGTAAAAGCAATTCTTAAATAAACTGAATTATAGTTAACACTAAATAAACTTTAGTTATATGAAATTCTTAATATTAGTATTATTTAATAACATTTGTTTTCCTCATGATTATGAAGGGTTTTTCTTTGTTGTTTCTTTAAGTTCTGTCAAGGAGATTATTTTTCTTACAAAACTGATTTCTAGACATTCATTTTAGACACTAGTTTAAATGAAAATTTTAATGTTTGAGGTAACAGAAAATTCTATTTTACTTTGCCGAATGTGAAGGTATGTCGTCAAAATTTATATATATGCATTACTTTCACACTAAAGGAGAAATTTAAAAATAACTTGCGATTTAAATCTTCAAACTGTCAATCCATACTTTGGTTATCAGCTAAGTTTTTTCTGTTTTTCTCTGCATTTTTGCATCAAATTAAGGCATAAAAGATGTAAAACGTGATACTAATTCAATATTTTTTTGCAGTATAAGTGCCAAATGCAAAGCCTTTTAAACAACGTGTTTCACAGTTTTCTACAATATTTTTGCTTGGAACCCATCAGTAACTGAATTGTAAGCGATACAAAACGCATGAGTTAGCAACCAAGACGTTTTCTGGCTTAATCGTAAGACATTGTCATTTATGAATTGATAGTGCACTGGACTTAATCGACTTTCTCAGCATGTGAAGTGAGCCCCAATTCTCCTTAAAAAGAGTCTTTTAAAAAGACATTCTCCATTTGGCAGCCTGCCCTTACCTGACTTGTTTACAATCATTACTTTTTTATCATCACTCTTTAAAATATGAAATAGAATATGACATAATTGTCTAATATATAAACCAATGTTCTGAAAGGGATTGATTGCTAATTTTGGACTACTGATGGTTTCAGAATCTTTCTTTTCAAATAATTAATTTACTCTTCGGGAAAGTTTCGATTCTAGTTTAATGGGAACTTAAAATTTAAACCCAGAATTTTTTGGGGGAAAAGTGTATTTTTCATTGGTATCAACAAATATATGTACTTAAATTTCATATCCACTGCTTATGTGTTTAATAATATTTTTTTACTCTTTTAAGTAAAAATTGTTTATTTGTTAAAACAATAGAATTGGGAGAAGAAATTTTTTTTAAAAATATATTAAAATATAGCATTAGCCCACCACCACATATAAACGGTTGAGAAAACTCAATACTGTAAATTTTCTAACTAACTCGTTTGGCATTTTGCGTTTCAAATAAATGAAATAGGTCTAATTATTGGATAATTATGCATGTGTTATGCAGATATGGATACTGAAAGAAACTTGAATGCATTTTTGCAAATATCCATGCATATTCTAATTTACGATGAAGAGTCAAATTTTAAATAAATACGTCTAGACACACAGCTAAGTTTAAGAACCATCAAGCAAAACTCAAATCTGTAGAATAGTTATATTTAAAGTTGTAGAATTGTACGCACTAATTTCAGAATTAAAATATGTTGTATTTGGAAGTTTTCAGTTTTCAAGTATCAAAAATTCAAAGAATATTTATCGTATTTATCCTCTCTTCGACTATGCTTAAAATTCAATGTACAATACATTAGTGAAATATATTTTTCAAGATTTTGCAGAAATTCCTAATCTTTTTTATCCACGAATAATCTCTTTGATAAAAATAAAGAAATTTTCATATACATTTTTTTTGTTCGTTTGCTTTTTAAAGTTTTAAAGTAAACTTCTGCCTGAAATTATTATTCAATTCATGAAACACAGGTTAATAGCACCTACAATAATAAACTAGTAAAAGGAAAACAAAAAAAATCTTACCTTGGCTTTTGATGTCTTTGGGCTCTGGGCTGCTGTGTCCACAGCATAAACATCAAGATAAAACATCCTTGCACCTCCTTCTCTATCTAGTACAGATGCTGTAGAGATGACACCACTGAACCGATTGATAGCAAACACTCGACTCTGAGGAGCCCCTGCAGCATTTGTCACAGCTGTCAAAAAATATTCCACCTGTTTTTCAGATTGGCCATGAGGATATTGAGCTCGTACACTAAGAACACTAGTTCCCACAGGTTTGTTTTCAAGAACTGATCCAGTATATTCTGCTGATCCAAAAACTAAACCATCACTGTTTCGCAAGGTGCCAATAATTGTTACTTTGTTTCTAGACGATTTTCTAACAGACACAACAGCTTGATCAGTAGCTTTCACAGTGAGTGTGTATGTGACAGATGGTCGGTCAATAGCCCTAGCTGTATACAAATCTCCTGTAAGTTTATCCAATGTAAATAAGGCAGAATCACCACCCTCTAACTCATATGTAACCATGCCATTATTATTTGCATCAGGATCACTTGCAGATAAAGTCATGATTTTGTAACCCTTTTCCATGCCTCCAGGCAAGACGCCAGCATCCATGGATACAAAAGTTGGTGCATTGTCATTAATATCTTCAACTATTATGGTAACCGTTTTCTCTACCGATAGACGCATAGAAGGATCTTTAGCCTGGTCTGTAGCAACGACAGTCAGGCGGAAAGTATCGCTATACTCACGATCAATAACTTTTGTCGTATATAAAACTCCAGTTTCAGCCTGCATTGCAAAGTGGTTTCCTGGCGGTTCTTGGTGTGAAATGTTAAAAAGAATTTTACCATTGACACCAGAGTCTCTATCTTGGGCAGTAAGAGTTACAACGGGAGTGTTAGGTGGTATACTTTCTTCTATTTGTCGTACAACTGCAGTGCTAGAAAAGCGTGGTGCATTATCATTAACATCCAGAACTTTGACTACAACTTGTATTGTTGTTGCTAATCTTGGAGTGCCACTGTCAGTAGCAGATACATTTAGAACATAATTATTTTTATCCTCATAATCAAGAGACCTGGCTAAAAATAATGCGCCAGAGGGTCCATCTATTCTAAAGGTCTCTTTAAAATTTCCTGAAGCTACTAAAAATGTGACTTCAGCATTGACACCTAGGTCACTATCTGTGGCAGAAAAAGTAAATATCCTAGAACCAACAGGAGCATCTTCACTGATATTTATCATTCTGGTAGTAGAATTGTCAAATCTAGGAGTATTATCGTTTTCATCAAGAATATCTACACTGACAAGAGCAGTAGTATTATGGGACACATCTTCTCCCATATCTCGAGCCATAACAGTCAAAATATATCTGGCTATGTTTTCTCGATCAAGGGATTTTGATACAGTTATTTGTCCTGTTATGTCATCAATTTGAAAAACACCATTATTGTTGCCATGCGCAATAGAATATTGAATGTTACCATTTATTCCATCATCTGCATCAACAGCAGCAATGCGAATAATTTGAGTCCCGACAGGAGATCCTTCAGATATTGCAGAATGATATGGAAGGCGTATGAACTGAGGTGCATTGTCATTTATATCTGTAATGTGGACAGTGATTTTTGCCTCATCTCGAAGTCTTGTTACACTACCATCCATAACTACTGCATCCATTACTAAATAATCGTGTCCAGAAGCTTCCACTAATTGCTCTCGATCAAAGTAGCGTAAAGTTCTAATAAAACCTGTTTTTGGGTTAATCATAAAATCACTTTGTATGTTTGTAATCGTGTAGGTTAATTCAGCATTTCGACCTTTATCTAAATCCTCAGCTGAAAGTCTGCCAACATAGGTGTCAGGAGGTTCATTTTCAGCTATGAAGAATTGGAAAGTTTTATTATCAAAAGTGGGATTATTGTCATTTTCATCAATGATGTGTATCACTATGTTGACAGAAGAACTGCGAGATACTTCACCATTATCTTGGGCAGTCACGGTGAGTGAGTAAAAGTCTCGTTTTTCACGATCTAGTGGTCTCTTTACGTATAGGTAACCATCCGGAAAAACTCCAAATCTATTCTCGTCATTACCTACCGTTATAGCATAGGTTAACTGCTTGTTTATTCCATAATCAGCATCTGTAGCTCTCAAAAGGAAAAATCTATCATTTACAGGAACAGATTCTAAAAGAGATGTTTCGTAAGCTACGTGATCAAATACTGGTGTTCTATCATTTACATCCTCTATAACTATTATGAGTTTTAATTTTGAATACAAAGAAGGAACTCCGAGATCTCGAGCAGTAACAGTAACTTCATATTGACTTCCAACTTCAAATCTAACAGGGCGATTTAAATAAATCATTCCAGAATTTTTATCAATGTAAAATGTATTGTGTGGCTGAGTTGATAATGCATATTCTATTTTTCCATTATGTCCTACATCCATGTCATATGCTTTTACGAGATATACTTCATGTCCAACAGGCCAATCTTCTTTAACTAAAATGGACCCTTTTGGATGTTCAAAAGTTGGAGGAAAATCATTTAAATCCGTAATCGTTATATTCACTTTAGTTTGGGTAAATCCTAAAAAGTCATATGCTACAATTGTGAGGATAAATTTTGTTTGAACTTCGCGATCTATTGAACGAGAAGTACTAATGATCCCAAGCGATTCTTCAATTTGAAACCATTCTTCAGGATCTCCATCAACAATGGAATATTTAATACCAGATCTCACTGATCTACTTACAGATACTCTGCCTGCTTCTCTTCCAAGATTAGGTTCAGAATTTTTCATGTCTTCTTCTAAAATAAAACTATAGCCTTTACTATGATCGAATTGAATAGTCCTGTGCTGATTATCTCCAACATAAACATAGATTACTGCTTCATCAGACATTTTTCTGTCATCTGGGTTGCGAACTGAAACTATAATTTCATATTTAGACATCTCGCGTTTACTAAAGTGCATTTTAGTTTTAACAAATCCTGTTGCTTCATCAATTTCAAATTTACCTTCTCCTCCACTAACCAAACTATATAAAACTTGAGCATTTTTACCAATATCTGCATCAGAAGCTGTAAGGTGAGCAACAACAGTTCCTGCGGTGTCGGATGGACGGATAGTATAAAAATATTGCTTAGGATAGAAATATGGCTTATTGTCATTAACATCCATCAAAATTATACGGACAGTAACTGTTGAAGATAGTGAAGGAATTCCTTGATCTTTCGCGACAATGACAACGGTATATACATCTTGTTCTTCTCTGTCTAACTGCTCCCTGAGAGTCAAACGACCATATGTGGAATCCAAAAAGAACTTTTTAGGATAAAGCCTTTCTACATCTGGATGAAAAGAGTATTCAATGCTTCCATTTGTACCTAAATCATTATCAACGGCAGTTACTACAGCTACTAAAGAATTGGGTGGTGCACTTTCTATTAGAGTAACGTTCATAAATGGCTCAGCAAATGATGGCGCTTCATCATTTTCATCAAGAATCTGAATGCGAAGGTAAGTATATGTCCAACGAGGATTTGGTCCACCATCCCTAGCGGATATTTTTAATTCCATATAATCTTGATCTTCGCGATTAAGTGCATGAGATGTTGTAATTAATCCAGTGTGAACATCAATATCAAACCAGCGCCTATCATTACCAGACACAATGGCATAATAAATATCAGAATTGACACCAGTATCTTCATCTGTGGCACTAATGCCGGCAACATAAGTGCCAATGGGTACCATTTCTCCAAGCACAGCTGAGTATTCATTCTTTTCAAAAATTGGTTCATGATCATTTACATCATTCACATGAATTATGAGAAATGCAGTTGAACTTCTGGGAGGAATACCGCGATCTGTTGCTGTAATTGTAAGATTATATTTTCCTATTTGTTCACGATCAAGTATGCCGTTTACACGAACAATATCGAAACTAGGAGTAGATTCCAATCGGAAATGCCCTAATTCGTTTCCACCTTGTATCTCAACCCATGTTTCTCCATTTGGACCTTCATCTAAATCAATAACACTTACTGCTGCTACAACCGATCCATTTTGTGCATTTTCGTCAACAGTAGCATAACTAGCAGTGGAGGGAAAAAATCGGAATCGGATACTAGGATCATGATCATTTGCATCCAAAAGATTTACGGTAACATAAGCACGACCATCTTGCCTTGGAGAACCATGGTCCCGAGCAAACACAGTGAAAACACAACTTTTGGGACATTTTCCCTGCGTTGGACAGTTTTGTTGACATTTTAAAACTTCAAGGGTAGATATTACTCCTGTCTGGGGATCGACTGTAAATTGACTCTCTGTATCACTCAGAAAATAAGTAATTTTGGAATTATCTCCGATATCATTATCGGTTCCTCTAACTTGTAAAACGCTAGTTCCAGGTGGTACACTTTCATTTAAACTAACAGAATAATCACTGTGATCAAATATAGGGGGGTTGTCATTCACATCTAATACTGTAATATTTACTAATAAATAACCGAATCGTGGGGGGTTTCCTCCATCTTGAGCTGATATGTTCAGCTGATAGAAAGATTTGATTTCTCTATCTAAACGACCCGTTGTCTCTAGGTGTAAATAAGGTGTCTCTCCACTTGGATTTGTTGTAACAACTAACCGAAATTTTCCGTCATCGTTACCCGAAACAATTTTATAATCAGTGTTGACATCGTTAATACCAACATCCCTGTCAGTAGCTGTGTCCAGGATCACCCGAGTTCCAATATTGGCGCTCTCAGAAAATGACACTTCAATGCTAGGTTCGGGGAAGTATGGAGAGTTGTCATTGATATCCAGAATAACTATTCGAACTTCCAAAGGATAAGTAGGCTGACTACTCAAAATAACTAAATCAAATCTTTCCGTAGATAACATTTCTCTATCAATTTCCATAGCAGTGGTGATGACACCTGTTGTTCCATTTAGCAAAAATTCTGGAGGTCTTTCGTTGAATCGATATGTAAAATTTGGCTTCGTAGGAATGGTTCCGACAACAGTACCCGGGGGTTGGCCTTCCTCAATTTCAAATTGTACCCGCATATCTGCTTCACGTGATCTCATAGTTAACCCGGCAGCTTGAGGACCGGGTCCTTGTCCTTGGGTATATTGAACAAGAAAAAGCAGTAGAGCTAAAAACACTAACACTCCGTTGTTTCTCATTTCTAATCTATGGTTAATTGTAAACCTCGTTCTAGGGGGTGGCCATTCACCCTTAATTTTGGCCCAGTTCTTAGATAACCTTAAAGTTCTATTTATAGAATAATTATAATTCACATTAGTTTCTTCATGCATTGCATTAGTTTCTATTTGTACATATTGCATTTTACACTGAATAGTGCAGACACATTGGAAAAAAAGTTAACTTACCCTGTCTGGCAGGTATGCTTCTTAGCTCGTATCATCCTTTTAAATTGATAACAAACATGATGAATTAAAATCACACTCGATATACACCACGAAATCACAAAACACTCACAAAAATTTTGATTTAAGCACAAAGGTGGAAGAATATTCACCGAATTCCACGAATCATCCTTTCTCTCATGTCAAAATTATTTTGATCTATGCAAAAAAATATCACAATTCATCCAAATTTTAGTTTGACAGGTTTAGAAGCAATCTCGATTTATCAAAATAAAAAATCATGTTTAAATTCACTTATTACCGACAGCAAAGGGCTAGCTACGACCGCGATCTGGGTCCACAAAACACGCACCTTGCAAAAGCCGCGGAGAAAACAACAAAGTTGTGGGAACTGTATCTTCTCTCTATTAGCAACAGGTCTGTAGATTTGGCGGCGGTACACAGGTGGTTTGGTGATTAAGTTCACTCTGTAAACAATCCGAAAGCTTAGATCGGGGCTTCAATACTCAGAGAGGTTGTGATCTAGGCCCGATGATGTTGGAATCCACCGGCCGATTTGTTTTCACTTTTGCGTTCCACTGACTCGACTCGGCAGCAAGGAGTGCTTTCGGAGGTGCATCGCGTTCAGCATAGCGCGCATTCCTTTGGGCCGCGGCAGCGAGGTCAAGCTGCTAACTGACGCTCCGCGGATGACTACACGGCTGGTTGGGGATACGCGAAAAGCAGGGTTGCCACTCATCCCCAGCTGTCCCTCTGAGGAAGTTTCTTGCGCCACAGAAGAGCGCCAATCTTGAATCTCTCTGAACTTTCTCTTCTCAGGTGACGCAAGCACGCAGAAAGCCGCGGGTGAGGTTCGCCCCCTCCTCTTTGCAGAAATTCTAAGAGCGGAGGTGATCAAGTGCTTTTCTTTTGATAGATTAAAATTTTGAAGAATTAAATTAAAGCTGCGCTTTCTTATTTTGTGGTTATGGGAGTTCTTAGCATTTTCGCAATTAAACGTCCAAATAAATAATTCCAGGTATAAATAATTCCATTTCGTAAATAAATAATTCCAGAGGAAATACGTCACTATAAATTTTGAGATTTCTTATAATTCTTTTCTAAGAATATTCTTAATTTTTTTTTTTTTCACATTTAGCGGATTTTTTTTTATTTATTTAAGCACAAAAAAAAACTGATCTTCTGTCCAATATTTAATATACATATCAGACACATTTAAACAAAAAAATGTTTTTTTTAATAAATGCGATTAAGAGGGGGTTGCACCTTTGACGTATAATTTGGATTTTTTTAATCAGCTACTATCGGTAAATGCATAAAATTTGCAGATCTACTAAAACCTATATATTAGATAGTAGCAAAATTTAAATAACGGCAAAATTTAAATATTTATGTACTTAAAAGTTTTTAATTAAAATGATGATTTTATCTCTAAAATTTCTATATTTTACTGGGAGCAAGATAATTTATTTTAACATTGTTCAATTTAAATAATTATCGTATATAAACAAAGTTTAAAGAGTGTTTAATTCTTGAACTATAGAATTTTCAGTATATTCAATTTTACTTGACTTTTTTTTGTAACTGAATAAAAATGCTTTTTTAATTCTAACTTTATATATTTTGACAATACAATCAACGAAATTTTTATTTTACTAGCTAAAGTAAAAATAATAGTTTAATTGAAGCATCTTTATACTTCTGCTCAGACAATGTCAGGATATTTCATTAATTTGGTCACGTGACATTATGCGTGAAAGACCAAATAACTGTTTAGAGATAAACGTGTTTAAAGTTAACAAAATTATCAAAAATTACAAAATAACAAAAATAACAAGAATTAAAAATAACAAAATTATCAAGCGATATATTTTTATTAAATCAATTGTTTTAAAACAGTACTAAAACAGAAAAATTGTACTCATATTTTGTAATTGCCCAAAAGTTTATTTCATCTCTATTTTTCTCGATAAGATATTAATTGCTTCATTTATTAATCTAATTATAGGTAAATTGTAGTAATTTTAATAATTTACATATTGTAATTGCCCAAAAGCTTATTCCATCTCTATTTTTCTCGATACGATATATTACTTAATTTATTAATCTAATTACAGTTAATTGTAGTAATTTAAGCTGTTAGTAAATAACTATTAAAATTGTAGTAATTTAATTTTTTGACAATTGTAGTAATTTAAAAAGGGATTTCGATTGAAATTAAAAAAGGGAGCATTTTAGGAGTTTTTAACACTTTACAACAAAGTTGAAAAGTGTTTATGACTTTGTTCTTAAATAACAATACGCATATGCTTTTGTTCAATTTGGTATTTGTAGCATCTGTGGGTTGAGCCATGAATTTTGATTCCATCAGTTAACCACATACAATTGCATGTATGTATTCTAAATTTTGCTGAGATACAAAAAACACCACTAAATACTGTAATACTGTACGCATTACTTCAATACTAAAATCAATTTCTACATTGTTAATATTATGTAAATAATAGATGCAATATAGAGATATTTGATATAACTGTTTCTACAGATGAAATGCAGAATTTAATACATATTATGAATGTTAAGTTTATTCAGTGACCTAGACAACAGCGTACCGACATGGAGCTGAAGGGAGCGATTGTTCCAGTGTGCCTAATGAACAGGAGGCGCCTCTTCCCTAGTAGCAATCCAATATTGGCAGAAAATACTAGAAATATTGGACCAATATGAAAAATCTGATGTGGGCAGCACATGACTTTCCCTACAGACTCAAATTCGTATTTTCTTTATTTCTTTAATAATTCATTAGATTGAGTTCAATTGCACCAAATAACACTAAATTTGCATTTTTAACACTCTACAACAAAGTTGAAAAGTGTTTATTCCTTTGTTCATTCTGTCTGTCTGTCTGTCTGTCTGTCTGTCCGTTAGCACGATAACTGCCGTAAAAATGGCATAATCAGAATGAAATTTTAGTATGTTGTTCAGACGGTCTGTAGAACCTATGGGAATATAAATGAATAATATCACCCAATTAGTTTTGGATTGAAGCCGGATCGAAAAAATGAAATACATTGAATACACAGCAAAATATATAGAATGAGTTGTATTAGAATTCCTGTATTTTTTTAACACAAAATAATTTAGTCCATGGAGTCTGCATGGATGATATGAATGAAATATTAATTGATTTCATAAAGAGAAGGACGATTTTTTTCGATGAAGTTTCAAGCATAGAGTTTAATTTTTTGTAGCTCCATGGTCTTAAACAAAATGTTTAAATAAAATAAATTATTATAGTATTGTGATGAATGAAATGAATGGGAGAAAGTTATGAATGAAATCCTGTTTTTATAGAGAGATCCAGGCGTGTTATTTTTTCTATGACGTCATTTGAATTAATTTCAGTTGTTTTCGATGAAGTTTTCAAATATAATAAATTATCGTAGTATTATGATAATTCTAAAACTATTACCGAGGAATGTATAACATTTTAGAGATGTTTAAACCAGGCAATTTATATTTCAATGCCGTCATTTGAATGAAGTTCATTTTTTTCGATAAAGGTTTAAGTTTTCAAATATAATAAATTAATGCAGTATTGTGATAAGTTTCAAAATATTACCGAGGAATGTATTGCATTTTAGACTTGCTTAAATAAAATTGCATTGAAGTTGGAAAGTGTTTCATAATCAATGCTTTAAGCATGATTGATCTTTCTTGTTAATTCAATTTTTGTTTTTATTTGGTAATTGGATATTTTTCCGAAAGCGGCGTAACAAAAATGCAAGAAATCTCAAATATCTTGAGAACGGTTAGTCCTAAAGTATAATGGAGTGTGTTATATTCTTTTTCTCGTCAAAAATTGCGTATGAAACAAGAATTTTTTGATACATTTCAGCATACTTTTTAGATTTTTGCGATTTTTGCGAGCCATTTCGTAAAAAAAAGCAGGTTGATCTTTTCCGAATCACACTAAAATCTGATCAGCAACAGACCATCCTACAAGTAACTTATCTACCAAATTTTGTGAAATTAGGTCAATTAGTATTTTAGCTATGGTGCATTCATCAAATTTTTGAGGGCCAGTTCGTAAAAAAATCAGGTTGTTCTTTTCCGAATCGTACCAAAATTTAATCAGCACCAGAGCATCCGACAAGTAACTTATCTACCAAATTTTGTGACATTTTATCAATTAGTATCTCAGCTAGAGTGGATACATGACATTTTTACGGGTCATTTCGCAAAAAAAGGCGGGTTCTGTTTTTACGAATCCTACCAAAAACTAATCAGCACCAGGGTCTCACCCAAGTGACTTACGAACCAAATTTTCTGAATTTCGGTCCATTAGTTTTTTAGTTAGAGTGGATACATACATTGCACAGACAGACACACAGACAGACACACAGACACACACACAGACACACACACAGACGTCACGCTAAAAATAGTTTTTCGTATTCTAGAGGTCTCGAAACGTGTAGATCCGTCGAAAACTCGAGTTGTGATTTTCGGTATGATTCCAATACCTTGCCCTATACATTATACATTGCCATGTATTACAGGGAATGTAAACATCTGATGTGGGCTGCACATGACTTTCCCTGCTGACTTATATCCACGTTCTCTTTATTTTAATTAAATTTAATTCACTTTGAATTCACTTTTCGTTCTCATTTATTAAGTGGACTTATTTTCAAAGGTGGCGTAGAGAAAATACGAAAAAACTAAAACATCTCGAGAACGGCTAGTCCTAGTGTAATGGGGGTCTTATTCTTTTTATCGTTAAAAATTACGTATAAAACAACCATTTAATGGATATATTTGAGTATACGTATGTATTTATTTTAGATTTTGACGATTTTTGAGGGCCATTTCGCCAAAAGAAGGCAGATTATTTTTTTCTGAATGGTACCAAAATCTAATCAGCACCAGGGTATCCCACAAGTGACTTATCAACCAACTTTTGTGAAATTCGGTCCATTAGTTTTCCAGCTAGCGTGGATACAAGCTTTTGCGGGTCATTTCGCAAAAAAGCGAGTTCTTTTATCACGAATCATACCCAAAACTAATAAGCACCAGATTCGCCCATAAGTGACTTAGCTACCAAATTTTGTGAAATTCGGTCCTTTAGTTTTTGAGTTAGAGTGGATACAAAATCTTTCACAGACAGACAGACAGACAGACACACAGACTTAACGCTAAAAATGGTTTTTTTCGTATTCTAGAGGTCTCGAAACGTGTAGATCCGTCGAAAACTCTAGTTGCGATTTTCGGCATGATTCCAATACTTTCCCTATACATTACCATGTATTGCAGAGAAAGTAAAAAGTGGAAATTTTGACAGAATTGGCGCAATATTGGCTTAAAAAATTGAAACAATATTACTCAAATATTGGCATTTCATTGGAAATATTTCCAATGTACCACCAATATTGGCATAATATTGTAATAAAAATATTTAGCCAATATTAAAGGTTGATGTAACCCCAATTTTTACCCAATATTAGGATTACATTAGAAATATTTCCAATGCAATGCAAGATTTACAATATTGGTCTAATATTAGACCAATATTAAATGCTACTAGGGTTACTCAGAAAAAATTTTTGGCTTAAAAACCAAAGACAATGCGTTATAGAAATGACGTCTTGAAATTATTTGCTCTAAGTCGCCATAAGTCAAGTTACGCCACTGGACTTAGAATAGTTTTATGCATAGTATGGTTAAATGTACATTGACCAACATCTTAATGTAAATTCTAATCTGCTATTAACAATCCTGTTTGGGATTCGAACCAAATTTCATGTGATTCCAATGGGGATCCTATGGGAGTTCATATGGTTCCAAATCAAATGTCAAATTAATTTACGGTCTCGGTTAAACTCGCGGTTCTAAACAAGAAATGGTACTAATTTGCGTGTAAAAGCTTTCCTGCTTGAAACAGAGAAATTTATTGGCCAGATACAATTGTAAAACAGAAGTTATTGGTAGCAATCAAATTCACCACCTATATATATAGCACTGATATGGATTCAGCATTAAATTTTGAAGGAGATGGGGGGACACTAAGGATTTCCCCTTTCAGTTCTCTTTTTCCAATTTCGGTTTAAAAAATTTCATTTTCTTAAACATCTATTTTTCAAGTTTTGCTGTAATATAGAGAGCTTAGGTGATGACTGATATGAATTCATCATCAAAGCTTGGAGAAGGTAAGGCGGTTTTCTAGGATTTCCACTTCCTATTCCTTTTCACAGCAAAAAAGTTTTTGAAACATTTATTTCTCAGAGTTGGTTATAGATAGAACTTTGATAATGACTGGTATGTATTTAACACTAAATTCTGGAGGAGGTTGAATGACTAACTAAGGATTTCCTGTTTCGGCTCGGGAGATGAGATTTTCAATTAAAACATTAAAACTTTCCCTGCAACATCTACTTTTCATGACCAGCCATAGAATGAACTTAGATGACAATTGACATGGATTCAACATCAAATTTTGAATGGAGTCAGGTTCACTAAGGATTTCTACTTCCGATATTCTTCCATTTCCGGTTCAAAAAATGTCCTTTGAAACATTTCTCAGCATTGACTATTGATAGAGCTTAGATGATAACTAATATGGATTCAAAATCAAATTTCAGAGGGGGTTGGGGGTTTACTAATAATTTTCAATTCCGGTTTAAAATTTTTCATTTTACTTTAAATCCTTATCTGTCGAAATCGGTTATGAAATTGTTACTGATACGGATTTAGCATCAAGTTTCTGGGGACTCCGGGGATTCACTAAGGATTTCGAAGTTCGTATGACTGTTCGAAATAAGTTTGGAAAATATTATAAAAATGTTTAACGCTTTCGTCAAAAATGAAGTATACACACCACTTGCCACCATAAAAAGGCTTCTTTAGAAATGTCTTCTAGTACAATCGCCTCCCCTCAGTTTTACTCTTTTGAATATTAAATAACTGAGAATGAGATAAATTTCAATCATTTGAATTTCCTTCTGAGATGTTGGTGGTAGGAGAAGAAGGGTACGGTCCCTATGGATGCCGCCCCTACTGGGTGGTTCCGGCTTAAATTGGGTGGCACTTCCCAGCAATCCAAACAGATACCTTACATCTTCGGGTAGGTCGGACGGTCTGGGTCGAAGAGAAAAAATCATTCTGAGTTAATGCGCCTCTAAAATAAGTTGATTATATTTTATGTTTTAAATCCAAAGATGAGGTTGTTTTTTTAAGATTGAGAGTTTATTTTGGTGGAAATTCATTGAAACTTCTAAACAACGTCTTTTTAAAGTTATGTGTAAACTTACGTCAACCCAATTTTTTTTCCTTTGAAATACCGACAGTTCAAAACACCAAAGCAGATTATTTAAATTTAATGATTGAACTAATTTCTTCAATTTTTGTTAATACATTTACGTAAAAATTTAATTTTGGTACATGTACTTCATCGTTACGATGGAAACATTTGTATTATCCCCTTTTGATTAAAAAGGAAAACCATATTCACATGCAAAAAACTACTATCATTATTTTATCAAATATATTCTTCTAATAAGTGAAAAATCTATGAAAGATACTAATTTTAAACTAAATTAGCTTTAAAGTACCCAGATAATGACAAACGCTCTTATTTTTGCCAAAACCTTATTGCAAAACTTTATTGCCCATTACTTACTTGCCAAAACTTTTTCGAAAATTTACTATTTCTTCCCAATTTGGAAAAAAAATGTTTATGTAAAAACCGGAGACTTCAAAGAAGTTTAAAACCACGCCTTTGGCGATGCTATAGCTTAAAAAATACTCTTCTAAATCATTGCGTATACTCTTTTAAAAGTCGGTCTCTTCTATCTATATATTTTTTTTCTATTGGAATGTTTATAGACTTATTACAGCCCAGTTATTCCTTTGAAATACCTGCAATTTGAAATAACAAAACAGACGCTGGCTAATCACTAAAATGGAAAGTTTTAAGAAACCATTTTAAAAGCAAATTGTTTATCACAATTCTATTAAAATAAATCTATGCAGGAGTTTCATATAAAGGTAATAAGATGCTTATTAAACTCTGCGATATAATATTTTCCCAGAAAATCGATACGTTTTGACCATTACTCATCCATCGCAGGGCTAATAATTTTTTCGGTTGGAATAAACAGTGTTCGAAACAAATAATATTCTCTATAATGAAATTTTTTATGCCATATATGCCCTGCTACCTATAAGAAAACGCATGAAATACTTTCAAACATCTTTAACAATCATAATCTTAAAAAAAAAGAAACTTTTGAGATTAGATTTTAGTAGGATACAAATAAATAACTACGCACTCATTTTAGGGATATGTCGCTTAGGGATAGTGCAATTACTAAAAATAATATATTACATACCTTTTATTATTTTTTGCACAGTTTATAAAATTTTCCAAAATAATGAAAGAAAAAATCTTTAGACGAATGATTCTATATATTTTCGAATTTTTCTTTGCATTTATTCAGAGGACAGCCATTAAACTTTAAAATTGGTTTAATTACAATGAAACGCAAGACTATCATAGATAAAAATGATTTATGTTAGCAATTTGTGTTTCAAGAATATGGTTATTGGCAATTTAAAATATATTTTCTTCTCTCTCTCACTCTCTCTCTTGTTCGATGGGCATCCCAAAATACAATAAGATTGCGTTTGATTTGGGTATATCGTATATATTGTGGAATTTCTCTAAAATCATATCACTCGAGATCTAAAGAACTATAAACGAACTATTTTTAAGACTCATTATATGTGAGACCCCATTGAAACGTGGAACATTCTATCACTCAAAGAATAAAAAATAATAAGGTTCTTAACTTTACAGTGCATCTTACATAATAAAAGATGTTTGTGTGTCTGTGCATCTGTGTTCTCTGTAGTAGAAAATGGAAGCTTCGGACAGCAGCGAAAGTATAAAAGATGTTTGTGTGTCTGTGCATCTGTATCGTCTTTAGCAGAAAATAGAAGCTTCGGACAGCGGCGAAAGTAAAAAAGATGTTTGTGTGTCTATGCATCTGTGTCGTCCTTAGCAGAAAATCGAAGCTTCGGACAGCGGCGAAATTAAAAAGATGTTTGTGTGTCTGTGCACTGTGCATCTGTGTCGTCTTTAGCAGAAAATCAAAACTTCGATCAGCGGTGAAATTCGATGCAGAGATACTTCAGATCCCCGGACTATACGGGTCGTAGCATTTTTTAAAAAATTGAAGTAATTTAAAAATTATAAGCATTTAAGACCGGAAATCCACGGAAATTTCGGTTTTAGAACGAGTTTCGCTTCATGCAGACAATTTCCGAAAGGAAAGCATATGTTTTGATTAAATGCAGCATTTTATCTAAACGAAAAAACAGCTATTTCCAAACGAATTAGATTTCATTAATCTGTTTTCTAACTTTACGAATATGAAAAAAATCTCGTTCTAATGTTTTTAAATTTGGTATTATGTTATCATTATGAGAATTGTGCTAAAAAATGGCAAAATTCTGACGCTCTCTGAAATAGCATTTAATTTTTTTCTTACCGATTCTTCAGCTGCGATTTACAATATCTCAGCCACCCCCCGTTGATCCGAATGTCATTTCATTTTCAATGGCATACTGATGCTTATTAAAAATGGCGTGTTAAAACTAAAACACCCTGTACACACGCATCTGGCCAAAGGTGGAATTAATTTCTTTTTCACGATTTCAAACACTTCCAGTGCGCTCATTTAGAACATGTCAAAGGAGCGTGTTTAGGGTGTATTACATCCGGGTTGCACAATTCGCATGGCCGCGCATGGAAGAAACGGAGTGCAAGAATGATTTTAGTTCAAACAGGCAATTTGGAAATTGAGTGGCGTTACCTGTATCTGTATTAATTACGTGGCAGGCGCTTATTTAGAACCAGGGAAACACCGAAAAATTTGTTCTAGCAGCATATGAAAAGAAGAAAGTATTATGATGGGAGTCAAAAATCCGACTCGGATTTTGATGGATTTTTCGCATTTTGAGCATGTATGAATACGAATTAACTATTTTCAGATATATCTATATACACATTCTGTGCACATCTACGATAGAAGCAGACAAATGAAAATTGGGTGACTTCAGTTGTTTTATGGGTATTATGTGCTCTCTTCAGATGCAGTATGTATTGATTGGAAAATCAAAGGCATCTGAGTGATCAAAGCGGGAGCATCCAAATTCATTGAAATCGAAACCACAGTTGTATATATTTTATCTTGAGCAGACAAAGTCCCCCAACCGCCTTCTCCCTAGTGAAGCCCTAACTACCTCTGGAATTCAATGCTGAATCCATATGTAACCATCTAAAATCCATATGTCACCAGAAACAGGTGTTGAAACGTAAATTTACAATCGAAAATGATACTAAAAAAATCTGACGTGGGCAGCACATGGCTTTCCTTCTATAAGGCAGCAAATTTACTTCTTTTACGGTGAAAAAATGATGTATAAGATCCACGGCACAGTGTTTCTAACATTGAATTGAACATTTGGCGCTTTTCTGTATGACAACATGTAAAACTATTCCGTACCCAATTAATTTATATTTCACGCAACTCTAACAATTATCAATATTGATAGCATCCTTAATAAGTAATATAGTTCATGTATTAAAATATTTTAATTATAAATTCAACAATTAGGCGCCATTTTCATTAACTAGAGGTCATTTTTGCAATTTTGACGATATTTTTGTTAGTCTGGGGCTAAATATCGCTAAGTTCGCGACATTTCGCTAGATTATTCGCTAAGTTCACTAATGTATCGCCAAGTGTGACAAAAAAAAGGAGAGAAGATCATTTGTTATATACTGGAATGTATGTCCGTCATATGACTGAATAAAAAATATGTAAAAGATTGCCTTCCATTAATCTCATTTTTATCAATTTAGCGGCAATTTTATCAATTTGGTGACATTTTCGTCAATTTGACAACGTTTAAAAAGTTGCCAATTTGGTGACATCACACCAAATTTTTCAAAAAGCATTACGGATGGACAGATGGAAAAAAGCGTAACAAACGGATGAAGAAATAGATTATTCTTGTAGCCGATTCTTGTGTTCTTTCAAAAATATTGAATTTTCATTAGTCGTCATTTTTATCAATTTGCGTCAATTTTATCAATTCGGTGACATTTGCGTCAATTTGGTAACATTTAAAAAGGCTCTGCCAAAATTCGTCGCCAAAATTTCGCCAAGCGTTGCGGACAGCAAAATAGGTTATTCCTGTAGTAGATTATAATATTCTTTCCGGAATATTCATCAATTAGTCATCATTTAGCGTCACTTTTATCAATTTGGCGATATATTTATCAATTTAGCAGCATTTTCGTTAATTTAGCAGCATTTAGAAAAAGGTGTCAGGTTGGTGATATTCCGCCAAATTCGTTTCCAAAAGTTTGTCGAGTGTTATGGACGAAGAAATAGGTTATTCTTATAGTAGATAAATGAAAAATGTCGTCCAAATACAAAACTATTACCCAAAGTATATTCTCTCGTGAATGAAAAGAGCTAGATCCACGAGAATAAAGTTAACAAATTTATCGCATAATATTACACATGAAAAGTGAACATATTTCACAATAGTTGTTATTATTATTTTTTAATTTTATGTGATTTTTTAATAAATTTATTTGAAAAAAGCAGAATATCTCGAGAACGGCGTTCTAAAGTTTATGTCAATTGTTTTCAAATGAAAAGTTAAATAAAAATGATTATTTGCGTAACTATATTGAAAGTTTTGATTTTTTTGATGAATTTTTCACAATTTTATTCAAAAATTTGGGGTGGAGGTCTTTCGAACATTTGATTGCGTTTAAAAACAATAATCGTCTCCACGGACTCACTCTCACACAGACTCACACACACACACACACATACACACACACATCACGTCGAAAACTCGAATTCGAATTTTCGACTCCGTTACAATACTTTCCTTATACATTATACTATGCATATAAGGAAAGTAAAAATATATAAATACCTTAAAAACAATATGGGTAAAAACGCACAAAAAACCAGTTTTTTGTGCATTGCTAGAATGTTGCTAGAATGACACTTTGCTGTTGCTAGAATGACACTTTTAAACAAACAAGTTTCCAGTTACACGCTTAAGAAGGTAAATATTTATGTGAAGTGTTATTTTATTCAGCTATATGAAAATTACATGGGATAATGTGTATATTTTATTTCACGCTGAAAATACAGTTTTAAACAGGTAAAGAGGTAATATGAGATGTCCTTTGTCCCTTTTAAAGAACACTTTTAGCAATGTAAGCAAGTGGGTAGCAAGTAAACAGGTGCGTAAAATGACCTGTTTAAAACGGTCTTTTCAGAGTAAAATAAAATATACCCATTATTCCTTGCAATTCTCATATAAATGAATAAAATAACACATTCATATAGATATAGTTACCGTTTAAAGTGTGTAACTGGAAATTTACCCGTTTAAAAATATCATTTTAGTGGCAGCATACCTAGTTTTTTGTGCGTTTTTACCCACATCCTTTAGCGCGTAGAACCGAACGTAGAAACCATTAGTGAGCACCCTACCACCTCCAAAATCTGATTCCAAATCTTATGTCATCATCTAAGCTCTATCCTGAGAAATAGATGTTTCAAAAAAAAATTTGGACCAGTAATGGGAAAAGGAACCGAAATAGGAAAATCAGAAGTAAAAGTCCTTAATAAACTATTCTACCTCTTCCGAAATGTGATGCTGAATCCATATCATGCTGAAATCATTATCTAAGCTCTCTATATAGCAAATCCTGAGAATTGAAAATTTCTTCAAAAAAATTTAGTACCTAAAAACAATATAGTAAAATTTTTAAGGTCAGTAAATTTAGTGCACATCTCAATTTCTGAAAAACAGCTTGAGTATTTGAAGTAGGAATTAAAGTAGGAAATTTGCTTGTGAATCTCTTCAAAAAGATCAATTTGCTCGTGGACGAAAAATAAAATTATGAAACACAGCTGAGATCTATCAAGAAGCCTTCAAGTATTGTCCTCAGCTAAACTAATCTAAACTTTATGCATGTGAAGTACGCGACATACATCTTGCATATACAAAACCATAGCTGCCAAATTTAATAATGAATGAAAATATTAATACTTAAATTTTAGATTTCACACAATATAAGTAAATACAGGGTGAGTTTAAAGTCGGGCACATCAAAATTTAACTGCCCGTAAAAGTACCAATGTGAGAATTTAAATGAAAGTAAAATATTACAGAGATTAGTTGAAATGTTACTTTTTATTTTTAGCAGACAAATTTTAGGTGTTACAATACGTGTTGGAAATGACGTCCTGTTTCACGAATGCAAAAGTGTGTTCGTTTTACCAGATTTCGTGGCAGTATTGATGTTGAAATGGCTGTTGTGATGTTCGTGGATTATTCACAGGTGGATTATTCACGTAAACCACATTTTTTCAGATACCCCCAAAGATATCAGGGTGTGATAAGTCTGGGGAGCGAGGGGGCCACAATCCCCAGGAAATTATGCGCTCACCAAAAAAATCAGTTAAAAGATAGTTAGTGCTGTTTGCTGCGTGACAAGTCGCATCGTCACGTTGGAACCAGCAGTAACGTTCATCAACTTCCAACAGTGAAATGAACTTTGATGTGCACGACTTTAAACTCACCCTGTACAATTTCAAGTTCAGAATGAAATTACGTAACAAAAACAAAAACATACCCAGAGAAGACCTATAGAAGACATATATAGAAGACATACATAGAAGACATACCCATAGGAGACATATATAGAAGACATATATAGAAGACATACCCATAGAAGACATACCCTATAAGAGGCGCTCTCATCACAGATAACCGCTTAATAGTTCCATTGTTATGAAATAGCCGCGATAAAAAAATTTTTGTTCGTGACGTCATTGCCTCCCCCCCCTCCATGTAATGTGATTCCAAAGAGATATAAACATCCCCAAATTGGCAAAAATGACGCTACAGTTATAAAAACAACACGTTGTCATCCAGTAAAGCATTCAATGCCAATGTACTTTTCAACGTTAAAAACATGAAAAAAATAAGTCCTTGCATTATGTAGGGAAAGTCATGTTTTGCCACACCAGATTTTTTATTACAGTATTATTAACGTACATAGAAAATATGATATTCGTGTCTACCAATTAATTTAATACATATGAAAATTTTGCTTATACGAAGCGGAATAAAACAATAATTAACAACAACCTGATATGAGCAGCACATCACTTTCCCTACAGGTCAATTTAATTTTTTCTTCACTTCTTTCATAATCCATCGAATTGAGCATCTGGCGATCTATCACATTACAAAACGTCGCCGGCTCGCATGAAAATTCCCCAGAAAAATGTAAATATTTCAAGAACAGTAGGTCCTAAGAAAATGGAGTTGACCTTTTTTTTTCAGTTAAAAGTTACATTTAATCAATACAATTAAGCATATTTAGTTTTATATTACAGATTTTGACGAATCTTATGGGTCATTTCGCAATAAAAGGTGGGCTATAATTTCTTGCATTATACCAAAATCTAATCGGCACCAGGGTATCAAATTTTGTGAAATTTCATCGAATATTTTTTTAACTAGAGTGAATCTGAATGCATACATTGTACAGATTGACACACAGACAGACATACACACAGACGCCATGTAAAATTCGGGGGTTTTTTTCTTGAGTTCTAGAGAACTTTTACGACACAATTGCAATACTTTACTATTAGAATGCATCACTATGTATTGTAGTGTACTATACATTACTATGTATCGCTATATTTTAAATATATAACGTGATCACTTACCCTACAGATGACCAGCGCCAGAATTTCAAATTTTAGAATGTAGCCTTACCAGAAATAACAGTTTTCAGTGCAGACGATTTTCTTAAATTTTAACTTTCACTTGAACAATGGCTGTAAAAGAACTAAAAATGTTATAAAATTATTTTTACGTCGTCGTTTTGAGGTTAAAAATCTAATGTGGGCAGCACATTATTTTCCCTGCAGATTTATATCCACGTTCTCTTTATTTTAATTAAATTTAATTCACTTTTAATTCAATTTTCGTTATCATTTGATAACTGGACTTATTTCAAATGTGGCGTAGAGAACATACGAAAAAACTAAAATATCTCGAGAACGGCTAGTCCTAGTGTAATGGGGTTGATCTCATTCTTTTCATCGTTAAAAATTACGTATAAAACAAGCATTTAATGGATTATTTGAGCATACGTAGTTTTTTGTTTTAGATTTTGACGATTTTTGCGGGTCACTTCGCAAAAAACGGCAGGTTAATTTTTCCAAATCGTACCAAAATCTAATCAGCACCAGTGTAACCCACAAGCGACGTATCTGCGAATTTTGTGAAATTCGGTCCATTAGTTTTTCAGCTAGAGTAAATACAGGCAATTTTTGCTAGTCATTTCGCAAAAAAAGGTCAGTTCCTTCATCCCGAATCGTACTAAAAACTAATCAGCACCAGGGTTTCCCCCAAGTGACTTACCTACCAAATTTTATGAAATTCGGTCCATTAGTTTTTCAGTTAGAGTGGATACATACATTGCACAGACAGACACACAGACGTCACGCTAAAAATAGTTTTTTCGTATTCTAGAGGTCTCGAAACGTGTAGATCCGTCGAAAACTCGAGTTGCGATTTTCGGTATGATTCTAATACTTTCTCTACACATTACCGTGTATTGCAGAGAAAGTAATAAGGTAGTGACAAAACATGGATTTATGTGGAAGAGATTTTCGAGCTGTGATTTATTATGACTTTCAACAAGGGTTGACACAAGGGGGTGAATCTGAAATATAAAACTACATTTGCTGAAATGTATTGTTTAAATGCTTGTTTTATATATACATTTTAAAGCCAAAATGAATAAAATCAATCACATTTCTCTAGGAGGAACAGTCTTCATATATAAGGGTGTTTGGAATTTTGAAAAGTTGTCGATATTTTTCACTGTAACTAAATAAGGAAGGTCAATCATGCATAATGCATTGATTATGAAACACTTTCCAACTGAAATGCAATTTTATTTAAACATGTCTAAAGTGCGATACATTCAGCGGTGATATATTTTAAATTATCACAGTACAACAATAATTTATTATATTTGAAAAATAAAAACGTCATCGAAAAAAAATTAACTTTATTCAAATGACGTCATCAAAATAGAAATCGTCTGGATCTCTATGTAAAAGCAGGGAATATTTCATTCATGCACTTTTATTCCAGACTGCAAAGTTAAATAATTTTGTGTGAAAAAAATTCAACAATTCTTATACAACTCATCTTGCAATC
Organism: Amaurobius ferox; assembly: GCA_951213105.1. Lineage (NCBI taxonomy): Eukaryota > Metazoa > Arthropoda > Arachnida > Araneae > Amaurobiidae > Amaurobius > Amaurobius ferox. The sequence continues at coordinate 71,319,273 of OX578141.1, read as the reverse complement.
ACTTATTTACATTCTGCATCCATTAAAATTAGGCTTCGTTGTAGAAATAATCAAAGTTTGGTGATCATTTAAACTCAAAAATATTGTAATTGCGTTGGCGAATAATATAGATGCACAGAAAATACGCAAAAATAAAGCGATTTTAGGACGGATGCAACACTAAATATAAATTTAAAAAACTTTATAAAATCACGATTTTTACACTAGCAAATTAAGATGTCATATTTAATGTTGAAGTGGGTCACGTGATCTCTTCATATAATATGGGTGCAATTATTATTTAAATTTTTATTAAAAAACTACAGAACATATTTTGCTGAAATTTTTTTATATATTTTATGGAATAATTTGAATATTTTCTAAAATTTTTGAAGAAATTTGTGAATTTTAACTTTGCTTAAAAAATGTTTAAAAATTAGGTCCCATAGGGTTCAATATATTTCTATTTTTCAAACCAGATTTAATACAAAACTAATTGGGTTATAATATTCTTTTACACACCCATATGTCCCACATACCGTCTCAAGAACATACTAAAATTTCATTTTGATAAAGTCATTTTTACGGCAGTTATCGTGCGAACGGACAGACAGACATACAAAATGAACAAAGTCATAAACATTTTCCAACTATGTGGGAAAGTGTTAAAAACTGTTCGATTAAATTTTTTAAAGTTTACTATGTAAATCAAATGTGAATTACCCTGATGCTGATTTGAATTTAGTGCGATTCGAAAAAATAGAGAAAGTCCTTCTTCTCAAAACTGCGGTAAACCCGTCAAAATCTGAAATAAAAGAATAATTATTCATTAAATGCTTTATTACACGTAATTTATAAAGACGAAAATAATAAGACCAACTCCATTACTCTATGATGAACTGTTTTCAGATATTTAAGTTTTTTTACTTTCTCTGCAATACATGGTAATGTATAGGGAAAGTATTGGAATCATGTCGAAAATCACAACTAGAGTTTTCGACGAATCTACACGTTTCGAGACCTCTAGAATACGAAAAAACTATTTTCAGCGTGACGTCTGTGTGTGTGTGTGTGTGTGTGTGTGTGTCTATCTGTCTGTCTGTCTGTGTGTCTGTGCAATGCATGTATCCACTCTAACTCAAAAACTTACGGACCGAATTTCATAAAATGTGGTAGGTAAGTCACTTGGGTATGACCCTGGTGCTGATTAGTTTTTGGTACGATTTGCAAATACAGAACCCGTCTCTTTTTGCGAAATGGCCCGGAAAAATTTCATGTATCCACTCTAGCTAAAATACTAATTGACCAAATTTCACAAAATTTGGTAGATAAGTTACTTGTGGGATACTCTGGTGCTGATTAGATTATGGTATTATTTGGAAAAGAACAACCTGCCTTTTTTTACGAAATGGCCCTCAAAAATCGCCAAAATCTAAAAAAAAGCTACGTACGTTCAAATATATCAATTAAATGGTTGTTTTATACTTAATTTTTGATAAGGAAAATAATAAGAACAACTCTATTACTCTATGACTAACCGTTCTCGGGATATTTGAGATTTTTCGCATTTAGTTATGCCACTTTTGGAAAAATGTCCAATTACCAAATAAAAACAAAAATTGAATTAAAAATGCAAATTGAGTGTTATTTGGTTCAATTAAACTCAATCTAATGAATTATTAAAAAAAATAAAGAACATATGAATTTGAGTCTGCAGGGAAAGTCATGTGCTGTCCACATCAGATTTTTTAATTTGTTTTATTGCTTTTTGTTTTTTTTAATTTTTTCTGAGATGGCGGCATTTTAAAATGCATTAAATTGCCTACTGAAAAAATCTGATGTGGGTAGCACATAACTTTCTCTACAGACTTAGATTCATTTTCTCTTTCTTTCTTTAATAATTCGTTAAATTGAGTTTCATTGCCCAAAATAACACTCATACTTGCGCAAAATTACACTGAATTTGCAGTTTTAATTCAATTGCAGTTTTCCTCTGGTATCTGGACGTAAAGGGGGCGTATCAAAAATGCGAAAAAATTAAAACGTCTCGAGAACGGATAGTCCTAGAGTAATGGGGTTGGTCTATTCTTTTTATAATCAAAAATTAAATATAATACAAGCATTTAATTGATACATTTGAGCATATGTAGTCTTCTATTTTAGATTTTGATGATTTTTGTGTGAAAAGCCCAGACCACACGACTGACCCGAAGGCTTACAGTAGGTATTTGTGTGGCCGGGATGATGATTTTTGTGTGTCATTTCGCAAAAAATGCAAGTTATATTTTTCCCAATCGTACCAAAATCTAATCAGCTCCAGGGTAATCCACAAGTGGCTTATAAAATTTTATGAAATTTGGTCAATTAGTTTTTGAGTTAGAGTGGACACACACACACACACACACACACACACAGACGTCACGCTAAAAAAATTTTTGTTCGTATTCTAGAGGTCCTAAAACGTGTAGATCCTTCGAAAACTCAAGTTACGATTTTCGGCACGATTCTAATACTTTCCCTATACATTACCATGTATTGCAGGAAAAGTAAAAGAAGAAGCATTATAACTGCATACTGGATATCATATTAAGTAAATATCCGTGTCAATTTGAGCAATTAAACTCAAATTAATTGTTATAAATTTGAGTCTGTATTGAAAGCCATGTGAAGCCCTCTTCAGATTTTTATTATTCTTAATATTATTAATATCGAAAATATGCTCTTAACAAAACACCGTTTTTTCCTCGTTTTTATCACAATAGCATTTTCACTTTCCCTACAATACATGGTAACGTATAGGTAAAGTATTGGAACCATACCGAAAATGACAACTCGAGTTTTCGACGCATCTATATGTTTCGAGACCTCTAGAATACGAAAAAACTATTTTTAGCGGGGCATCTGTGTGTCTGTCTGTGCAATGTATGTATCCACTCTAACTCAAAAAGTAATGGACCGAATTTCATTAAATTTGGTAGGTAAGTCACTTGTAGGCGACCCTGGTGCTGATTAGTTTTCGGTAGGATTCATAAAAACAGAACCCACCTTTTTTTGCGGAATGGCCGGTAAAAATTTCATGTGTCCACTCTAGCTAAAGTACTAATAGACCAAATTTCACAAAATAGGTAAGTTACTTGTGGGATACTCTGGTGTTAATTAGATTTTGGTACAATTCGGAAAAGAATAACCCGCTTTTTTTACGAAATGGCCTGCAAAAATTTCATATATCCACACTAACACACTAGCTAAAGTACTAATTAACCAAATTTCACAAAATTTGGCAGATAAGTTACTTGTGGGATACTCCGGTGCTTATTAGATTTTGGTACAATTCGGAAAAGAACAGCCTGCCTTCTTTTACGAAATGGCTCGCAAAAATCGCCAAAATCTAAAAAAAAAGACTACGTATGCTCAAATGTATCAATTAAATTCTTGTTTTATGCGCAATTTTTGACGAGATAAAGGATATAAAATATAATACACTCTGTTATACTTTAGGACTAACCGTTCTCAAGATATTTGAGATTTCTTGCATTTTTGTTACGCCGATTTCGGAAAAATGTCCAATTATCAGATAAAAAAAAATTAAATCCAATATGCAAATTAAGTGTTATTTGGTGCAATTAAACTCAATCTAACGATTTATTACAGAAATAAAGAAAATATGAATTTGAGTCTGCAGGGAAAGTCATGTGCTGCCCACATCAGATTCTTACTTTCCCTACAATACATAGTGATGTATAGGGAAAGTATTGAAATCATACCGAAAATCACAACTCGAGTTTTCGACGGATCTACACGTTTCGAGACCTCTAGAATACGAAAAAACTATTTTTAGCGTGACGTCTGTGTGTGGCTGTGTGTCTGTCTGTATGTCTGTCTGTGCAATGTATGTATCCACTCTAACTAAAAAACTAATGGACCGAATTCCATAAAATTTAGTATGTAGGTCACTTGGGTGAGACCCTGGTGCTGATTAGTTTTTGGTAAGATTCGGAAAAGAACAACTTGTCTTTTTTTACGGAATGGATCGCAAAAATATCATGTATCCACTCTAGCTAAAATACTAATTGACCAAATTTCACAAAATTTGGTAGGTAAATTACTTGTGGGATACTCTGGTGCTGATTAGATTTTGGTACGATTCGGAAAAGAACAGCCTGCCTTTCTTTACGAAGTGGCCCGCAAGAATTGTTAAAATCTGAATGAAAAGACTACGTATGTTCAGATGTATCAATTAAATGCTTGTTTTATACTTAATTTTTGACGAGGAAAAGAATAAGAACAACTCTATTACTCTAGAACTAACCGTTTTCGAGATATTTGAGATTTTTCGCATTTTTGTTATGCCGCCTTTGGAAAAATCTCCAATTATCAAATACAAACAGAAATTGAATTAAAAATGCAAATTTAGTGTTATTTTGTGCAATTAAACTCAATTTTATAAATGATCAAAGAAATAACGAAAAAATGAATGAGTTTGCAGGGAAAGTCATGTGCTGCCCACATCAGATTTTTACTTTCCCTGCAATACATAGTAATGTATAGGGAAAGTATAGGAATTATACCGAAAATCGAAACTCGAGTTCTCGACGGATCTACACGTTTTGGGACCTCTAGAATACGATAAAACCATTTTTAGAGTGACGTTTTTGTGTGTGTCTGTGTGTATGTTTGCTGTCTGTTTGTCTGTGCACATTTTGTATCCACTCGAACTAAAAAACTAAATGACTGAATTTCATAAACTTTGGTAGGAATGTCTCTTATGGGCGAATCTGGTATGATTAGTTTTGGGTAAAATTCGGGATAAAAGAACCTGCCATTTTTTGCGAATGGTTCGTAAAAATTGCTGTATCCACTCTAGCTGAAAAACTAATAGATCAAATTTTACAAAATTCGGTAGATAAGTCACTTGTGGGTCACGATAGTGCTGATTGGAATTTGGTACGATACGGAAAAAGATAAGCTGCCTTTTATTTGCGAAATGGCCCTCAAAAATCGTCAAAATCTAAAATAAAAACCACGTATGCTTACATATATCCATTAAATGCTTGTTTTATACGTAATTTTTAACGAGGAAAATAATAAGACCAAACCCCATTACACTAGGACCAGCCTTTCTCGAGATATTTTAGTTTTTTCGTATTTTCTCAACGTCACCTTTGAAAATAAGTCCAATTAACAAATGAGAACAAAAATTGAATTAAAATTGAATTAAATTTAATTAAAATAAAGAGAACGTAAATATAAGTCTTCAGGGAAAGTCATGTACTGCCCACATCAGATTTTTACTTTCCCTGCAATACATGGTAATGTATTGGGAAAGTATTGGAATCATGCCGAAAATTGCACGTCGACGGATCTACACGTTTTGGGACCTCTAGAATACGAGAATACTATATTTAGAGTGACGTCTATTTGTGTCTGTCTGTCGGTGTGCGTGTCTGTCTGTGTGTCTGTCAGTGCAATGTATGTATCCACTCTAACGCAAAAACTAGTGAATCGAATTTCATAAAATTTGGTAGGTAAGTTACTTGGGTGTGACCCTGGTGCTGATTAGTTTTTGGTACCATTCGGAAAAAAGAACCCGCCTTTTTTTACGGAATGGCCCGCAAAAATCTTATGTATCCACTCTAGCTGAAATACTAATTGACCAAATTTCACAAAATTTGGAAGATAAGTTACTTGGGGGATACTCTGGTGCTTATTGGATTTTGGTACGATTCGAAAAAGAACAACCTGCCTTTTTTTACGAAATGGCCTGCAAAAATCGCAAAAATATACGGAGGACGTATAATCAACGACGTATCAAATGTATCAATTAAATGCTTGTTTTATACGTAATTTTTATGAGAAAAAGAATAAGAACAACTCCATTACTCTAGGACTAACCATTCTCGAGATATTTGAGATGATGAGCCTCCTTTGGAAAAATGTCCAGTTACCAAATAAAAACAGAAATTGAATTAAAAATGCAAATTTAGTTTTATTTTGTGCAAATAAACTCAATTTAATGAATCATTAAATAAATGAAGAAAAAATGAATTTGAGTCTGCAGGGAAAGTCATGTGCTGCCCACATCAAATTTTTCTCATTAGTATCAACTTAGCCCAGAGTGGAGCAAACTGATATGTTTCCATTTGACTTATTACACAGTCTTTTATGCATTTCTAACTCTAATCTCATTAATTTTAATTGTTGCCATAAATAGAGGGGGAAAAAAACAGAGTAAATTTTAATATATTTGAATTAAAGTGAATGCAAAAATATACAAAAACGTATTATATCAACTTTTGTTTTACCCCGTCCCTCACTACTTTTTTAATTTTAATAATTTTAGCTACGCATTTTTATAGTATGGTCGCATAAAATAAATTCCTACTTGGACGATGGGTTTAACTTCCTTTTGCAGTGATCATTCATATGTTTCAGAAAAGAAGGGGGGAAAACCTGCTTAAATGAAGGAAACATGTGGAAAAGGTGTTGACAAATGGATTTGCTAGTAACCCGGGGCTTGCTGACAAGTGATACCACCTTCAAACCCTGACTCTTTCTATTCGAATCTTCACCCCATTTATTCCCATTTCTCAGCGGTCAGGGTTTTCACCCCTAAGTTAAAAAAAATTCTATACATCAATCAGCACTTGAAACGGGAAATTCCTGACAGAAAGTTTTTCATGGACACAAGACAAATTACAACCCTACTAAACATTACTCTTCACATTTCAAGCAAGTCTTACATGTCAAGGAGGCTAAAAGTGGATTCCAGCACAATTCCAAAAATCTGATGTGGGCAGCACATGACTTTCCTTATATATTGCAATGAATTTACTACTTTCAAAGCAAAAAAATAGGTTATTCTTATAGTAGATACTTATATTATTTTCAAGATATTGAATATTCGTTAATTAGTCATCATTTCCATCGATTTAGCGTCATTTTTATACATTTGGCGAGATTTTCGTTAATTTAGCAACATTTAAAAAAGTCGTCAAGTTGGCAACATTCAGCCAAATTTGTCGCCAAAATCTCGCCAAGCGTTATGGACGTAAAAATAAGTTATTCTTATAGCAGATAAATGACTATTGGCGTTCAAATACAAATGTATTGCTCAAAGTATCTTTTCTTATAAATGGAACGAATTAGATCCACGAGAATGATGTCACCCAATTTATCGCATGATATTACATATGAAAAGTGAACATGTTTCTCAACAGTTAATATATATTTTTTTAATTTATGGGATTTTTTTATAAATTTATTTTAAAAATGTGCAATATCTCGAGAACGGTTCATGCTAGCGTTCTAAAGTTTACCTCAATCGTTTTCTAAGGGAAAATTACATAAGAAATGTCTATTTGCACAACTTTATTAAAGCTTTTGATTTTTTGATGATTTTTCAAAATTTCACTCGAAAATTTAAGGGTGTTCTGAACATTCGATAACGTTTAAAAACAATAGGCTTCCAGTATTCACGGATTGTGATTTTCGTTCCAAATTTCATTCGAATCGCTCCATTCGTTCGTGAGATATCGTCTCCAGAGACTCACTGACACACACACACACGAACACACACACACACACACGCGCACAGACATCACCTCAAAAATGTTTGATTCGTGATCAGGGATGCTTGAAACGTGCTCTCCCGTAGAAAACTGTATTCGAATTTTCGACCCCGTCACAATACTTTTCTTATACATTATGTATATAAGGAAAGTAAAAATCAACTTTCTACTTCTTTTAGTTTCTGAGAGACAGGAATGAAAAAACCTACTTGATGGCTCAGGAAAAAGGTGTCCACAAGAGCCTTTAACATTATACGTTAAAACTTTGAACAAAACTTTGCTGGTGCTCTGCCGAGCACCATAATAGTCTACCCGTAAAAGCCTTAATATTTATTTTTACACCTTTAACTATTAATAAAAATACATGATCAGAATATCTACTAGTAATTTGTGATTTTCTAAATTATCTATATTCCTATAAATGTCGGAAACAAGAAAATATTGCTTTGATGCGGGCCAAAAGTTAATGACCAGCTGCAGGTAAGAAATTTTATAAATAACTAGCAGCATACCAGTTCTTCGTAAGGAGTATATAATATAAAGAAACTTATAATTCGCAATCTTGTGCAAATTCTGTTAAAATATTAAATTTATTGCTCCTGAAGAGAAGTTTAAGAATATAAGTTCTCGCTATGCAAAATTATCTTCACGGGCAGATCTGAAGAATAAAACATATTGTCCCTTTTGTAAGTAAATTTACAAAAAAAGGCATTGAATCAATATATGCAAAACTTTACTACTTATATTGTCGCAGATTAGAAAATATGCCAGTGTGTTAGTAGAAGATTACCCGTATTACAATATGAGTCTCAAAAATGTTTGCCAAAATAAAAGAGATGACTTAATAAATTGAAAATATCAATAATCCCTGTACTCTTTATACCAGAAGGTCTTAATTGATTCCAATATATGCCAATATATGTCAAAACATATGCCAATATTCCTGTACTACTTATATTCTCGTAGATTAGAAGATATACACGTGTATGTGTAGAAGCTCATACAACGTACAATATATGCACTTAAACAATTTTTGTCATAATAAAGCATAATAACTTGAAAATATCAAAAATCCCTGAATCAATAATCGCCGAAAAATAAACTGTCTGTGTGTGTGTGTCTCCACACACACACACACAGACATCACCTCAAAAATGTTTGATTCGTGATCAGGGATACTTGAAACGTGCTCTCCCGTCGAAAAATAGAATTCGAATTTTCGACCCCGTCACAATACATTATGTCCTTATACTTTATGTATATAAGGAAAGTAAACATGCCAAAAAGAGTATTTCGAATATGTATTTGTGGTGGTCATAGAGCGACTGGACCTATTTGGCCTAATCAGGTCCAGTCCCGTACGTAGTACAATGGTGCTAAAAATATTTCATCATCCCAAAAAATTCAGCATTTTCGAAAAAAATGTTTAATTCAACGTAACAAACCTGTATGTTGCAAACTATTTTTAGTGCATTGACCCTAAAATGAATATTTTAAGAGTCATCGCCCTCAAGTCATTATTATGGGACAATAGACATTACCCTATGCCATCTCAAAAATTTAACAACATATTATTTTTAAATTGTGAAAAACTCCTTATTATTAAATATTTAATAAAATAAGAATGCCACATGTTTTTATTATAAAATATTTCAAATAAGGTCACATATTTATCTGTATTATTAAACATTTAATAAAATAGAATGTCATATCCTTCTATTATCAAATATTTAATAAAATAAGAATGTAACATATTTCTCATTATTTTGGAATATTTCACGCATAGCGATTCCTAAATAAATAATGTTTGTGCATAACAACAAACCCTCCTTTCCAATGTATCTATCGATATGAAACACTTTAAATATCACTTTAAATGTGTTGTCTTTATCCTACATCAAAGTCATTAAAATATGTGGGTGATGCAATTTTTTTAGCACCACTTTAATTTTTTAATAGTATACTTTTAAATGATTTTTTTTTTTAATGAATCCATGTAGCTCTCCAACAACTTGCTGTCCGTCATATTCCATTTGAGAAGATAGTGATATTTTCAAATTCTACTTCTGCTCTGCAGGCTTTCACGGGCAACCACGAAACTACGAGCTCCTGTGTACAGAACTGTAGAAAACTTTTTGGGGAAATTGAGAGAAGAGTTGCTTTTCAATGGGTACCATCTCATTGTGGCCTTCAAGGAAATGAGAAGGCGGATTTTCTAGCAAAAAAGGGAACTGGTATCCTTCAAAGGGCTTGCAGAGACATAGCACTCTATTCTACTAAATCAGAGATTGAAAGAATATTCAAACATTCGTTTCGTAGTGTGGCTTGTCATTCTCCAAGAGACAAACATTGAAATGCGCTTTGCGGATCTTATTGTGTTCCCGATTCACCTCGTGCTGCAGCAGTGGCAGTGCTTAGACTTTTGACCGGATATGACTGTCTTGGTGCCTATTTGTATCGTTTTAATTTAACTACTTCGCCTGACTGCGTTTTGTGTGCCTCTGGACAACCCATGACTGCTGCTCATCTGGACGAGTGTTCTGCACTAAATAATTTGGACTGTATCGTTGAAAAGTATTGGAGAGCTCGTGGCCTAATGACCTAGTGGTCAATGGCTTGGCATTTGTTAAATAAAATAATAAAAACTTTTAAATGAAATAAAATGAAATGCGGTGGGAAAAAATTTATGTTTATATTATATAAAGCATGCTTAAAATTTATTTCCAAATGAAATGCATATAAATATAATGAAGTTCCGCACGAAATCTAGTGATCAAATTCCGGCGGCGTAAAGGTTGAGCAAGAGCAGAAAAATATAGCTAACTTAACTTTACTAACACGCCGGGGAGGTAGCTGAGAGATCTAAGCATTTCATCGTGCTCTCATGGCTGCCGGATTGTGGGTTCGAGTCCCACCAGAAGGCCTCGGAGTTATGGTGTCCATTAGGCCGTAGTATGTGTCTCCGCCCCCTCTGGTGTGCAGGACAACGTAATATGGCGGCAAAATAATACATGATCCGGACGCTAAAAATTTACGTATGATTTTTGTGATTGTGCTAAAAATTTGGGTATAATTTTTGCAATTGTGCTAAAAATTTGCGTATGCGACAAGACGGCCAGGTGCTTTCTCTCCCCCTCCCCCCCCCGAAAAAAATAACCTTGAGTTCTGGATAAATGCATTTAAAGAGAGAAATCGGAAGACGGTATTGTTTGAAGTTAACTTTGATGGTATAAATTAACTTCAAACGATCTTCAACTTTCTTATAAATTTTTCAAAATGATATAGTCGAAAGTACTCCGAACCTTAAATGTCAATCGTTCTGCCATTTGCCGCCTGTGAAACCGGTATCAAAGGGAAGGAACAGTGTCGAGAAGACCAGTAAATGGACGTCTAAGGATCACAACCGCTCAGGATGTGGACGCTTTCTGTGTCTGCGTGTACGACGCCATAGGTCAATCACTGAACATCAGCTTACTTCCGACCTTGCAGCGTCAGCAGGAAGAGCGGTATCTCGGCAAACTGTTTACATACACGGCTACATGCAGACCAGCTGTATGCAAGACGACCAGACCAATGGTTTGCGTCCCACTGACGACCTCGCACAGGGCTCACATTGTCGGTCAGTACTTAGAATCGGAACATTGCTTCGTATGGAATGGTTATCGAGATCAACCGGCTTGAATCTTATAGAGAAGGTAAGGGACATGCTTGGGAGATGCTTAAGTTCTCTCCGTGACCCTCCCCGGAATCTTTACGAGCTAAGAACATATATGTTCCGTGAATTGGCACAGATACCCCCAAACCGCCATTGATAATCTTATTGTTGGCATGAATCGACGCTGTCGGACATGTGTTTCCAGCAGATGTCATCACATTCCATATTGACAGACCTTCACTAATAAACTGTTTTTTCCGACCAAAATCCTATGTTTTTATTCATCTCTATTACTTAATTATGTTTCGATAATTTTCAATGCACTTCCTCCACGCTATTGTCTTCTGTTATACCCCATGATCTGTGTAAGTTTCAATGAATTCGAATAAATACTTTTCTTTTTATCCGCTTTTTTCACTTTGTCGCTTAACTTTTGGACATAACTGTAGTTAATCTGGAAAAATAATCAAATAAATATTGCATGAAAATAGACATTTCGAGTCATATGGTCAAAAATACCATTGGTATAGCTAAAAATTTCATTAACATAGTGATGACATAATCGGGAGATTGACAGCGCATAAATGATAGAACCATGATGTCTCTAGTTAACAACCAGTGCTGAATTTTTATCGGCAGATATATGGCTCATATCCACTTCACTGGCTAAGATTACCCAACACATCATCCAGGAAATGCAGTAGGGAAAGTGTGTAGGAGCCAGGATGATCCTTTAAAATTCCAGGATAGGCCTTCCAACGGCAAGAAGATCAAGCCACCAATCGAGATTCAAGGTCCAGTTGGAATCAAATCCACCCCAATATTTTTCTCTCAACAAGAATCAAATAATTTCATTATTCCTGCCTGACACGATTATCTGAGAAGGTTGAGCAGAGACGGGAAACGACCGAACAATGGTTTCAGAAATGTGCGAAGTACAAATCGCGCAATGTTTACATGAAATGTAATATGCATCAAAACCTGGCTGCACGAACAATCATTACCAACTGTCATGATCAACAGTCTGCATTATTGGGGCGAACTTATAAAGTTATGATCTATAACAATATATTTAGTGAATAGTGTGCTGCTGTCCCTCGAGACTATCTGAATTTGCTAAATATTCAATTTGATTAATTAAGTGTATAAATTGAAAGCCGAATTATGAATTTACAAAGTATATGATTAATTTAGCTAACTAAGAAGAAGGCTCATATTCTAAATTTATGAATTATTGAAAAATAATAATGTTAATGAGTAATAGGGAAAATTAACAATAATGTAAAGCAAATGTACATAGAAAATCCTGCATATAGTATATGTAAATAAAATTCTATTAACCTGGATAGAAATTTGTTATGTGATCACAGATCTCTATTTCTGAACTGCATATTCTTTCTTTAGAGGCCGAAAGTCTAAGTGGAGATTTAATCCCAAAAAAAATTATATACTAAAAAGAAAAAAAAAACGAAGATTACTTTTCCCTAACTATGAGTGCAATATTTCGTCCACTGTAAGAAGCAAATTCTTGATCTCAAATTCTTAACACAAACAGAAATGCTAAATACCACGACGAGCTAAATTCAGCTAAGCAGTCCGAAGTGAATTATCCTGAAGAAGAGATAAACACCCCATGGACAGAATTGGTGCTTTCATACTGACACGTAAGAGCCAATTCTTAAAAAAAGCTGAAATAGAATCATGAAGTACTGTATGTGAAATTATGAGCAAAGTCAAAATCTAGATTGAGTTTCCATTCTCTTGCTGCATTACAATAGAGCTTCGGTGCACCTCCTTTCCGCAAGTAAAGTCTTCACAAAATGTGGCGTGCTATGAAGACAGCATTATGCTGGAAGATATAAAAAAACTCGAATTCACTCCAGTCTTCAAAATTCATATAATTTCACCGCAGTAGCTCTGACAAGATAAGCATATATAAAACCCATTGTGGTAAGCGTAGCTCCCAAGTAAAGTAATTACTGTCAATCATGTATGTCACTAAGCAAAAATTTATTCTAAATAATGCTTGATGGAGAGAATGGTATATATCAATTAACGTTTTCAAAAAGTACGCTTATTTCTGTGCATTTCTGTGGAGTAAGAGGAATAGTTCTCGCGATATTAAGAAAAGGGTCAGAATGGAAGCACGTAACTAGAATGAGGCGAATAAAATGCACGAAATTTATATTATGTGAATATGCTACGAAACTAATCTATATTCCACAAATATATATTTCAAAGTTTCAATATTTAAATTGATGCAGAAATTTTAATTGGAGACTCATAACTACATATTCCTAATATAATAGAAGAAATGTCTGTATATCTGTTTGAAAGAAATGTCTGTGTCGTCTATACTGGAAAATCGAAGCTTCGGATAACCACAAAATTCGGTAAAGGAGTAACTAAACTACCAGAGCGATAGACCTCGACGATTTTTTATTTATTCTAATTCTAATTAGTTTAACAGCTATGATCTTCAGAGTCGAAATTGGCATAATTATCCCCATTTTTAAAACTAATTTATCCAGCAGACGATTTTGTTTAAATGCGAACACTTTCTTTTACAGATGTTCTGCGAACTGTCTCAGATTTTTGGTTTAGACCTTAGACACTTGAGTGCTAAAAAATTTTCGATTTCCAAACTTTTTAGATTTTAGAGATACATTTTTAATTTTTGAAATATAGAATTACTTTAATATTATAATTCCATTCTAAATTTTAACTTAAATCAGACCTGAAGTTAGCATATAAAATTTTGGTTTTTACTTCTCTGGGTAAGGGATTTCCATTTCTTTTAGAATCAACTTTTATTAGAGAACTGTGATCGGATAATGAGTTACTTTGCAGATTATGTTTTCAGATTTATGTTTTAGAATGTTTTTCAAACTTAACTTTCAAGGCATACGCTAGCTGTTTTTTTAATACTTTACAACATAGTTGAAAAGTGTTTATGACTTTGTTCATTCTGTCTGTCTGTCTGTCTATCAGTCTATCCGTGCACACGATAACTGCCGTAAAAAGTGACTTTATTAAAATGAAATTTTAGTATGTTGTTCAGATGGTCTGTGGGACCTATGGGAATATAAACGAATAATATCACCCAATTTGTTTTGGATTGAACCCAGGTTCAAAAAATTAAATATATTGAACCCTATGGGACCTAATTTTTCAGACATTTTTTAAGCGAATTTAAAATTCAAAAATTGCCTCGAAAGTTTTAGAAAACATTCAAATTATCTCATAAAAAATATGAAAAAAATTTCAGCAAAATAGATTTGGTAGTTTTATAATAGGTAGTTTTATAAAATAGTAATTACACTCATTTTTACTTTCCTTATATACATAATGTATAAGGAAAGTATTGTGACGGGGTCGAAAATTCGAATTCGAGGTTTCGACGGGAGAGCACGTTTCAAGCATGCCTGATCACGAATCAAACACTTTTGAAGTGATGTCTGTGTGTGTGTGTGTGTGTGTGTGTGTGTGTCAGTGCGCCTGTGGAGACGATAACTGACGAACAAATGGACCGATATTTGAACGAAATTTGGTACAAAAATCCCAATCCGTAAACACTGGAAGCCTATTGTTTTTATACGCAATCGAATGTTCAGAACCCCCTAAATTTTCGAGTGAAAATTTGAAAAAATCGTCAAAAAATCAAAACCGTTGATAGAGTTACGCAAATAGACTTTGGGAATAACTTATTTCTCGGTCCATAACGCTTGGCGAGAATTTGGCGACGAATTTGGCGGAATGTCGTCAACTTGGTGACATTTTTAATTGTTGCCAAATTAACAAAAATCTCACCAAATCGATAAAAATGACGCTAAATCAATGACGACTCATTGATGATGACGACATGGAAAATGACTACTCATTGACTAAATTAATGAAAATGACGACTAATTGAAGAAAATTCAATATCTTGGAAAGAATATAAGTATCTACTATAAGAATAACATTTTTTTTAACTGTAAAAGAAGTAAATTCATTGCATTATATAAGGAAAGTCATATGCTGCCCACATCAAAGTTTTTATGAAGAGATTACTTGACCCGCTTCAAAACAAAATATGGCATCCATCTTGTGCAAAATCGTGATTATTAAATAAAAATTTTAAATAAAAATTAAAATAATAATAACACCTCTTAGATGAAGTGATCACGTGACCATGATATGAAAATATCACGTGACCCACTTCAAAATGATATATGGCATCCATCTTGTCTCAAAATCGTGATTTTTAAAGTTCTTTTTAATTCATATTTAGTGTTGTATCCGTCCTAAAACCGCTTTATTTTTGCTTAACTTCTGTGAATCTATATTTTGAAACAACGCAATTACAATATATTTGAGTTTAAACGATCATCAAACTTTAATTATTTCTACAACAAAACTTAATTTTCACTTATGGAGAATGTAAACACATTAGCGCGCGGGAATGTTAGCGGGCGGGAATGTTAGCGAGCAGGAACGTTAGCGTGCGGGAATTGCACTCGGTAGGCCCGGGTTCGATTCCCTCCAGTGGCAAAACTGCCGCCGTGGTCATGCGGAGTACGATCATGTTAAACTTGTGGATCCGTAAGTCCTTCCGAGAGGTTGGTGGTAGGGGAAGGAGGGCACGGTCCCTATGGATGCCTCCCCCACTGGGTTCCGGTCTAAATTGTGTGGCACTTCCCGGCCGTCCAAGCAATTACCTTACACCTTTCTGGTAGGTCGGACGGTCTGGGTCTCAACAGCAACCCCTCTTATTTTGTCAAAACAGTTTATATACACCCTGTATAACCTTACTGTATATTACCTGTATATAATCTTATGTTACTTGCATATAGCGTCGGTGTACATAACCTTAAGTTACTTGTATATAACCTTGGTGTGTATAACCTTAAGTTACTTGTATATAACCTTGGTATAAGAACTGCTGAATTTCTTTAAAGCAAAATTATTTAGCTCTGGAGTCTGCAATACAGCTGATATGAATGAAACATACATTGATTTTGCATACAGAAGCAGACGATTTAATAGCAGACTTTTCCGATGAAGTTTTAAGCATAGAGTTAAATTACTTTTACCTCCACGGTTTTGAGTTTTTAAGTAAAATAAATTATTGTAGTATTGTGATGAATGAAAGGAATGGAATAAAAGCGTATGAATGAAATTTTTACTGCTTTTACATAGAGAGCCAGATGATTTATATTTCAATGACGCCATTTGAATAAAGTTCATTTTTTTCGATGAAATCTTAAGTTTTCAAATATAATAAATTATTCTAGTATTGTGATAGTTTTAAAAATATTATCGCTGAATGTATTGCATTTTAAAGATGTTTAAATAAAATTGCATTGCAGTTGGTAAGTGTTTTGTAGTCAATGCTTTATGCATGATTGACCTTTCTTATCTTCTATAAAACTGTCTTATTCTTTTGTTCATTTTATTAAAAAAGTGATTACTAAAAAGCGGGCGGAGCGCGACAGCGAGAATGGATTTAATTATTCACTGCTTTAAATTAAAAGCGACGTCGTTGATACATTTTCTACTATACTGATAAAGATATATCTGTTAAAAATGATAAAGAAACCAATAATAGTGTTTGAAAATTGTATTGGGTTCTGGACCAATTATCATGGCGCCATGCTGTAAGAATATAAAATTATACACCACTAAAATATATGTAATTGATACCTCGTATACATTGATATATCTCATATGAACTTACTTTACTTTATCACGAATTTCATCAATTTTCTTTTAAATCGATAAAATATTTTACTTAATATAGTAACTAAGTGAAAATGAAAATCAAGAAATTGCTAAGACTGCAATGCAAAAAAAAAAGTAATAATAACCTGTGAAAAACAATTTGTTGTTGATAATCATAACGACGGACCTGTACAAGAGAAAATAAATTGCAAAAGTGGTATAAAATACGAGTAGTATATGACTACTTTATGCAGAAACGAAAAAATGAAACAGCAAAATATAATATGTTTTTTGATATATTTAAATAATGTAAATACATTGTGAAGTACAAAAATTTGTATTAGCATATATGCATGCATATGTACAGTCGGCCAAATAAAATTCTGAACACCGCTCGTTATTTCGGATTCTTAGGTCGCACAGTCAAATCAAAAGAATTATTAGATTCGGAATAATGTCTACTATAAATAATTTATTTAATTTGCATAAGGGGCCATCTTCATAATTAGTTGTTCATCATTTCCAAAAATTCAAATGGCAACACTAATTGTTATGTCATAATAAGATTTCTCATGCCGACATTATACTAAATTTTATCATTCCGGACATAAATACGGTAGAAACGAAAATAAGTACGTTAATGGTCCGCCTTTATATTTAAGATAGTAAAATGAAGAACCCGCACAATCTGCTATTGTACATTTTCAATTTCGTTGATATGGCACATTCTTTGCAACAATTTTGTTTTCGAAGGTCACTAAAATTTTATAAAATAGTTTACCTTTAAAACATAGTTACAGAACATAAAATTGCATAAAAAATGTTCTTCGCAGTTATCCTCTACGCCTTCTAAATGTAGTTAACTAGTCAAACGTAATTAAAATTAACTTGGGGGTGTGATTCAACTCGTCTGCCGTATACCAGAATCCATTTTTAGGCAGTTTCTTTGTCTACAAATTTTGCAAGAAACAGTTAGTTGCAAGAAAAAAATATGTAAGGTTGTTCATAATGATCAAGATTATAGCATGTTAGTTTTCATTTTAAAGGACTCGAAAAAAAATCTTTGATTGATAGATCCCAAGTTTAATAATGTATTTCCCTCCCGGTGGCAACTTTCCCCTCCACCGAGGGGGCAAATAATGTTACGAGCACAAGCAATGTACCCCAAATGTACTCCCAATGTATCCCTAATGTCCAATGTACCCCCGAGAGTACTTCCCCACAAAAGGGCTAATGGCGCCACGAATAAAAAAAATCTGATGTGGACAGCACATGATTTACCTTATATAATGCAATGAATTTACTACTTTTACTGTAAAAAAAAATTGATTATTTTTATAGTAGTTATTTATATTCTTTCGAAGATATTGAATTTTCGTCAATGAGTCATCATTTTCCATGTCGTCATCATCAATGAGTCGTCATTGATTTAGCGTCATTTTTATCTATTTGGCGAGTTTTTCGTTAATTTAGCAACATTTAAAGAAGTCGCCAAGTTGGCGACATTCCACCAAAATCTCGCCAGGCGTTATGGACGAAGAAATAAGTTATTCTTACAGCAGATAAATGACTATTGAGCATTATACAGCAGATAAATGACTAATACAAAAGTATTACTCAAAGTATCTTTCTTCATGAATGGAGCGAGCTAGATCCACGAGAATGATGTCACCCAATTTATCGCATGGTATTACATATGAAAAATGAACATGTTTCTCAGTAGGAAATATTTTTTTTAATTTTATATGACTTTTTGATAATTTTTTTGAAAAATGTGCAATATCTCGAGAACGGTTCATGTTAGCGTTCTAAAATTTATGTCAATCGTTTTCTAATGAAAAATTACATAAGAAATGTCTATTTGCGTAACTTTATTAGCGGTTTTGATTTTCTGACGATTTTTTCAAAATTTCACTCGAAAATTTAGGGGGGTTGTGAACATTCGATTGCGCATAAAAACAATAGGCTTCCAGTGTTTATGGATTGCGATTTTTGCACCAAATTTCGTTCGAATCGGTCCATTCGTTCGTCAGTTATCGTCTCCACAGTCTCACTGGCGCGCGCACACACACAGACACTTTCACACACACACACACACACACAAACATCACTTCAAAAATGTTTGATTCGTGATCAGGGATGCTTGAAACGTAAAACCCGAATTCGAATTTTTGGCCCCGTCACAATACTTTCCTTATACATTATTTATATAGGGAAAGTAAAAATTTTATCGAGGCTATTTTTCACCACAATGATTGAAACGAGTTTCGTGATCACTGAGCCATAAATAACCCTTTTTATGCATGGTTATGTAAAATGTTGTCCTATACTACCATGCAAAGGAAATATAAAACTTCGAATAAATTCAAAGGTTTTCGCTCGAATTTCAAAAAAATTCTATCTAGATCTAGAAGTTTCGTTAACGAAGTCGATTATAAAGTTTCGGGGAAATTCATTTATGTTTGTAGCAGCTATCGTGTGCACAAGAAATCGACAACAAACAGACAGACAGATTTACACATTTTATGTAATAATTTGAATCTTTCCTAAAATTTTCGAAGCAATATGTGAATTTTAACTCCGCTTTCGGCCGCTAATTCAAAGGGCCCGCCAGCCCTATGATCCCTTCCGGCTTGGACAAAGTTGCATATTTCGGTAAAATGCCATCTTCAAAAGGTCCAACGCGTTTCCTGTTTTCGAGTGCGGCTGGTATTCAAGGGCTGCTCCCCAAAATAAAATCGTTAACTCTAGATCGCACTCCCGACATATTGGATCATGGGTTTACCATATGACAGATTCAATGTATTTCATATTTTTAACCCGGGTTCAATCCGAAACTAATTGGGTGAGATTATTAATTTTCATTCCCATATGTCCCACATATTGTATTTCATTTTTTCAACCTGGGTTCAATCCAAAAGTAATTGGATGATATTATTCTTTACATTCCCATAGGTCCCACAGACTGTCTCAACAACATACTAAAATTTCATTTTGATAGTCATTTTTACGGCAGTTATGGTGCGAACGGACAGACAAACAGAATGACCAAAGTCATAAACACTTTTCAACTATGTTAGAAAGTGTTAAAGACCGACATTCTTCTGCTAGCGGATATTTTTGAAAATTTTCGAGATTTCTGCATGAATTACTGCTCATTGAACTTTACCATCCCTTTCCTGGAATGTAACCTTAAAGACCAGAGGAGTAGTCTACTCCACTGGTACTTTCAATAAACACTACTTATGAGAAAATAAAAATTATATTATTGATTCTATTTTCAATAAGACAGCTCATCTGTTATGCAATCATCCATGCAAAATCCCCATAAATGAACATTTAGTCTTTGCCTCCATATTCTAAAAGGGCATTCCTTACATTAAAGTAATACGTGAATTTACTTTAATTCGCAATTTCACGATATATTGTTGCTAATTCCGACCTGAATGAAGTGCAGATTGATATTATTTTATATAAAAGGCTTGTATAATATTAAATATAAAGATATATACGAGAAACCGGCATGGCACGCATGAATCTAAGCTAAATTGTTTTTCAAATTTATCATAACACATTAAATTATGGATTTCTTCCAAACACAAATGTAATAACAATATCTGCACAAATGCCAAATATTCAAACTTTACATATAATGCAATTTTGAAATTTTCTTTCCGAGCAGTTTCCATCAACAGTTAAAAGTCAGTTATTCAACTAGATTTTAACCGCAGGGAAAGGACTATTTAGAAAATTCTTGATGAGACAAAAAATAATAAAGTTAGATAATAAGCATTATTTCAGCTTTAAATGCACAAATAGCATAACATGCGCAATTAAATACACAAACAGCATATTGATAAAATTAATAACTTTTCACTGAAATCAAAGTTACCATTTCCCCGAAAGCATGACTAAGAACAAAATCAAAATCTTGAAATGAATGCAAGTTTATAGTTCATTGTGCTAATAATAACTAAGATATGTGGAAAAAGACAATCCGAAAAAAATCAAGGCTTCTCTAGAGTTGAAGCTCGTAAATATGCCGACATAATTTTCTTTTCATGCAATTTGTTTTTGCTCATTTTAATTGCATATTTGAAATTTTCCACATATTTCTTCTAAAACAGAACTTACTAAAGAAAACAAGTAATTACAGTACGCAAAAGAGAAACCTTTCTTTTACGTAAAACTTCAATTTCGCAAAGGCAAGTGAAATGGGCTCTTTTTAAAACCACCTGTTTCAATCTCCATAATTCTGTGCCTTCAAAGAAACCTGTTTGGCCCAGACATTTAGGATAGCGTATGAACTATACCGCCCTTTGAGATAGCAGGCACAAAACAATAGATCAAAAATGGACATTCTTCAGCACTGAGCAATATTACTTAGAACTTTTTAATATCCGGCTTTTTCCATTCATGTTTCCCTGCATTCATTCATACTATATTAAATGTTCCTTTAATGTTCATTCTTAACGAACACAGGAAACTTTTTTCTAATTTAATTTTATGAAGTAAATGAGATAATTTTTCTCTCAAACCCTCTGTGAGTCAGGATCACCTTTTATGAAACAATCCGAATTATTGATGTAATTTCATACATTAGTATTTTAAATTATTTGTTATTGATTTTAGAGTATTAAATAACCACGAGTGAAGTTATTTCAAACATTAGTATTTTAAATTAATTGTTGTGGTTTTTATATTGCGTTTCTTCGATAGTCTTAAGAGTATAATAGAACATTTTTAAAGATTTACATGTTATTAAAAAAGTATATGTATGTATGTAATTTTTATGGTTTTGTAAGTGTCATGAAGAAAATGGTGTAAGGAATATCGGCTACCGGGAGCGTTTGCCATGGCGGAAAAAAGCTTTAACCGGAGTGATGGGGTCGCAACTCCCCCCTGCCGTATCTTCCATCACTTTACTAGAAATATTACGAGTACATTGTTACTTGTCCTATTTGGGAATTTATATAGGTATACACATGTAAATTGCAGCATAGCGCTATATATATATATATATATATATATATATATATATATATATATATATATATATATATTGTAACTAGTAAGCCAAATAAAATGTGGAAATATTTGTCCTTTTCTTATTAACAGTAATTGATAAATAGATATAGGCAATAAATATTTATGTAATATTTTCTTCAAAAATATAAGTTACGAACTCTATTGGCTTGAAAGTCTATTTTGCAATTTACCCCCGATAAACCTAGTATATCAACCAGATAAGGTGTTCGAAAATTTTTCTGAAGTGTTTCAAGGTTTCCGCAAAACGAAAATGTTGGGAATCACGTGCTAGCTTGACATCCATTCTAGTTTGAAAACAAATAATCTAATTGCAATAGGACAAGTTTTAAAAATACGATACATTAAACGAAAAATATATAATACTGAAAGCTTTTTCCACGGCCGAAATATATTTCTCTACTTTTTCCTCAAGTCACCTGAAAAATGCTTTATAGTTCTTGACTGATTTGAATTTCGGGATTATTTTTCATTTTATCATCATCATCACTCAACTTCATACCCATTCGGTGAACTTTCTTGGAAATTCCTGTAACAAAAACTTGACTGGCAGTTTTCTTATTATTTCTACACGATTTTTCAAGGAGGGGGAAACATTTCCTATTCATTTATTATATCTATTTTTTATTATAAGTTTAGTTCAACAACAATAGATAAAAATTCAATATTGAGTCCTTTTTCTCCATTTAACAAATACTCTTTAATCTACAAGTTGACAGTAGTGCAAAATGTTACAAACTAGAACGAATTAACCGCCGTTTTCCAGTCCTACATAAATGTACACCATGGAAATATTTTTTAATAACAACGCTGTGTTAAATTTCGAAGGAGAAATATTACTTTACCCAAAAAGTAAAATTCAAAACAATGAATTGTATCTCAGCGAGTTTTGATGAAATGCATTTAATTTTTAGCACAGTACTCTGATAATATTAAACAAGAAATATCAATGATGCGCATAGAACATTGATTATAAAAAACTTTCCAACTGAAATGCAATTTTATTTAAACATCTCTAAAATGCGATGCATTCAGCGCTGATATATTTTAAATTATCACAGTACTACAATAATTTATTATATTTGAAAACTTAAAACTTCATCCGAAAAAAGTGAACTTTATTCAAATGACGTCATCGAAATATAAATCGTCTGGTTCTCTATGTAAAAGCGATGAATATTTCATTCATATCACTCCATACTCCAGAGCTAAATAATTTTGGGTGAAAAAATCTGATGTGGGCAGCACATGACTTTCCCTGCAGACTTATATCCACGTTCTCTTTATTTTAATTAAATTTAATTCACTTTTAAATTTTCTTTCTCATTTGGTAACTGGACTTATTTTCAAAGGTGGCGTAGAGAAAATATGAAAAAGCTAAAACATCTCAGGAACGACTAGGCCTATAGTGTAATGGGGTTGGTCTTATTCTTTTCTTCGTTAAAATTACATATAGAACAAGCATTTACTTAATATATTTGAGCATACGTAGTTTTTCATTTCAGATTTTGACGATATTTGCGGGCCATTTTGCAAAAAAAGGCAGGTTATTTTTTTCCGAAAAGTACCAAAATCAAATCAGCACCAGGGTAACCCACAAGTAACTTATCTACCGAATTTTGTGAAATTCGGTCCATTAGGTTTTCAGCTAGAGTGAATACAGCCAATTTTTTAGGGCGATTTTGCAAAATAAGGCGGGTTCTTTTATCCCGAATCGTACTAAAAACTAATCAGCACCTGGCTCGTATTCAAGTGACTTACCTACCAAATTTTATGAACTTCAGTCCATTAGTTTTTGAGTTAGAGTGGATACATGCATTGCACAGACAGACAGACACACAGACAGACACACACAGACAGACAGACACACACACACACAGACATTACACTAAAAATAGTTTTTTTCGTATTCTAGAGGTCTCAAAGCGTGTAGATCCGTCGAAAAGTCGAGATACGATTTTCGGCATGATTCCAATACTGCCCCTATGCATTACCATGTATTGCAGAGAAAGTAAAAATCTGATGTGAGCAGCATATGGCTTTCTCTGCAGATTCAAATTCATTTTGAATTTTTTATTTTATTATGCATTAAATTGAGTTTAGATGCAGAAAATAATATGGATAATTTTCTGATATTATATAAAATTCGTTTTTTTTTTATTACTTATTCGTTTCGTTTGGCAACTTAATTAAATTTAAATTCTTCACATCCATAAAATTCCAAAAACTACAATATCTGGACAACGGTTTATCCTATAGTCATGGGGTCAGATTTCTTCGCCTTGTTGTCAAATTTTACATGTAGAACAAGTACTTAATCAATATATATCACCAATTTATCGACACGGTGGTTGAACGGTCAAAGGCAAGCGTTTCCTCTTGCTCGTTTGCTGCCGGGTTGTGGGTTCGAGTCCCACCTTCAGGCATGGATGTTCTGTCGTTGGGCGCAGTGTGTTCCACTCCCACTGGTGCGCCGGGGCAACGTCATGTGACGGCTAAATGGTTCACGATTCTGGCCGGTGTATAGGCGAATGATGGATAATCAAGTGCTTGGCCATTTGTAAATATATATATATATATGTATATATATATATATATATATTTCACTAATTTTAGTAATTTATTTCAGAGTTTTACTATCTTGCACATGTATTATTTTATTTTAAATCGAACATATTAGATTTGCGAATCATTTCGCAAAAAAGGTAGATTTTTTTTTTCGAATCGTATGAAAATCTAACCAGCATCACAGTATCCTACCAACGACTTATCTACCAAATTTTGTGTAATTTGTTCAATTAGTTTGTCAATTAGAGTAGAAACATACAATTTTTCTGGGCCATTTCGCAAAAATTGGCGGGTTCTTTTTTTTTTCGAATCGTACCAAAAACTAATCATCATCAGGGTCACATTCAAGTGACTTACCCAACAAATTTTATGAAATTTAATCGATTTGTTGAGTTAGAGTGGATATATACAGGTTTTGCAGGCCATTTCGAAACAAAATGCGAGTTCTTTTTCGAATCAAATCAAAATCTAATCAGCACCAGAGTGGCCCACAAGTGACTTGTCTACCAAATTTTGTAAAATTTGGTCAATTAGTTTCTTAATTAGAGTGGATACAGGCAATTTTTGCGAGCCATTTCGCAAAAAAAGGCGGGTTGTTTCTTCCAGAATAGTACTAAAAACTAATCAGCACCAGGGTCATACACAAGTGACTTCCCTACCAAATGTTACGAAATTCGGTCCATTAATTTTTGAGTTAGAGTGGATACATACATTGCACAGACAGACAGACAGACACACACACAGACCTCACGCTAAAAATAGTTTTTTTTGTATTCTAGAGGCCCGGAAACGTGTAGATCCCTCGAAAACTCGAGTTGCGATTTTTGGCATAATTCCAATATTTTCCTCATACATTACCATGTATTGCAGGGAAAGTAAAAAATCTGATGTGGACAGCACATGACTTTCCCTGCAGACTCAAATTCGTATTTTCTTTATTTCTTTAATAATTCATTAGACTAAGTTTAATTGCACAAAGTAACACTAAGTTTGCATTTTCAATTCAATTTTTGTTCTTATTTGGTAATTGGATATTTTTCCGAAAGTGGCGTAACAAAAATGCAAGACATCTCAAATACCTTGAGAACGGTGAGTTCTAAAGCATAATGGAGTGTGTTATACTATTTTCCTTGTCAAAAATTGCGTATAAAACAAGAATTTAATTGATACATTTGATCATAAGTAGCCTTTTTAGCACTTTACAACATAGTTGAAAAGTGTTTATGACTTTGTTCATTCTGTCTGTCTGTCTGTCCGTTAGCAAGTTAACTGCCGTAAAATTGACTTTATCAAAATGAAATTTTAGTATGTTGTTCAGACAGTCTGTGGGGCCTCTGAGAATGTAAATGAATAATATCATCCAGTTAGTTTTGTATTGAACCCAGGTTGAAAAAATGAAATACATTGAACCCTATGGGACCTAATTTTTCAAACATTTTTTAAGCGAAATTAAAATTCACAAATTCCTTAGAAAGTTTTATGCAATATTCAAATTATTCCATAAAATATATAAAAAAAATTTCAGCATAATGTATTCAGTAGTTTTTTAAATAAAAATTAAAATAATAATTACACCCTTTATATGGAGATATCACGTGACCATTATATTAATAGATCAAGTGACCCACTTCGAAATAAATTATGGCACCCATCTTGTATAAAAATCGTGATTTTTAAAGTTCTTTTTAATTCATATTGAGTGTTGTATCCGTCCTAAAACGGGTTTATTTTTGCTTAAATTCTGTGCATCAATGTTCTGAAACAACGCAATAACAATATATTTGAGTTTAAATGATCATCAAACTTTGATTAATTCTACAACGAAGCTTAATTTTTACTTATGGAAAATGTAAACACCAAAATATGCAGAATGAGTTGTATAAGAATTGCTGCATTTCTTTAACCGAAAATAATTTAGCTCATGGAGTCTGCAATATAACTTATTATGAATGAAACATTCATTGATTTTACGCAAAGAAGACGATTTTTACGATGCAGTTTTAAGCATAGAGTTATATTATTTGTACCTCCGTGGCTTTAAGTTTTTAAATAAAATGAACTATTATAGTATTGCGATGAATGAAAGGAATTTAAAAAATTTATGAATGAAATGCTGCTCTTATATAGAGGCGATTTATCTTTCGATGACGTCAAATGAATAAAGTTCATTTGTTTTCGATGAAGTTTCCAAATATAATAAATTATTATAGTAACATGATAATTTAAAAAATATTACCGAGGAATGTATCGCACTTTAGAGATGTTTAAACCAGGCAATATATATTTCAATGCCCTCATTTGAATGAAGTTCATTTTCAAATATAATAAATTAATGTAGTATTGCGATAATTTTTAAAATATTACCGAGGAATGTACCGCATTTTAGAGATGTTTATATAAAATTGTATTGAATTTGGAAAGTGCTTCATAATCAATGCTTTATGCATGATTAATCTTTTCCGTTTTTTTAGATTTTGGAGATTTTTGCGGGTCATTACGTAAATTACGTACATTATAAAACAAGCATTTAATTGATACATTTGAACATGCGTAGTCTTTTTATTTAGATTTTGACAATTTTTGCTGGCCACTTCGTAAAGAAAGGGCGATTTCGTAAAAAGAGGCAGATTGTTCTTTTTCGAATCGTACCAAAATCTAATCAGCGCCAGAGTATCCTACAAGTAACTTATCTACCAAATTTTATGAAATTTGGTCAATTAGTATTTTAGCTAGAGTGGATGCATAAAATTTTTACGAACCATTTCGCAAAAAAAGGCGGTTTCTGTTTTTACGATTCGTACCAAAAACTAATCAGCACCAGGGTCACACCCAAGTGACTTACCTACCAAATTTTATTAAATGCGGTCAATTAGATTTTGAGTTAGAGTGGATACATACATTGCACAGAGAGACAGACAAACACACATACACACAGAGACAGACAGACAGACAAACACACACAGACAGACAGATAGACACACACAGACGTCTCGCTAAAAATAGTTTTTTCGTATTCTAGAGGTCTCGAAAAGTGTAGATCCGTCGAAAACTCGAGTTGCGATTGTCGGCATGATTTCAATACTTTTCCTATGCATTACCATGTATTGCAGGGAAAGTAGTAACATATAAAAAATATTAAAATTTAAGCGTTTCATCATAAATCTTAAACTATAGCGATACTAAGCTCGATGGATTTAATAAACGGTTGCCATTCAATAATAAGTATTGCTGAATATAGCCTTGTAACAAAATGAGATTATTCCTCAACGTTGATATTAAATAATAGTTTTAACCACATGTCACGAAATCTGTTATTTAACTGTATTTTAATTAACTGCAAATTATATTTCACGTATCAAAACATAAATTGGCAACAATGGTTCAACAATGGTTCAGTAATGGTTAATTCGCGAAAGTTTGAAAAATAATTTTCTCCATAGACTTTCATCATGGTGATCTTTGACTTCAAATTTCAATTTAATCACGTCGTTTTCGACAATTTTTTTTTTTTAAACGATGCATCATCCCTCCTGCTTTAATTTATGACAAAATCAGAAGTTGACTAAATCTTGAATGTGCTCGAATGCTTATTTTTTTAAAATAAAAATCTGCAGTAGGTGAGAAACATTTACAATTATTTAATTGTCGTAGTTAAGAGTATAAAAATAAAAAAAAAATACTACTGTAAAATAATTACAATTTAAAAAAATCTGATGTGGGCAGCACATAGCTTTTCCCGCAGACTTATATATACGTTCTCTTTATTTTAATTAAATTTAATTCACTTTTAATTCAATTTTCGTTCTCATTTGGTAATTGGACTTATTTTCAAAGGTGGCGTAGAGAAAATACGAAAAAACTATAATATCTCGAGAACGGCTAGTCCTAGTGTAGTGGGGTTTGTCTTATTATTTTTTTTGTTAAAAATTACGTATAAAACAAGCATTTAATGGATATATTTGAGCATATGTAGTTTTTAATTTTAGATTTTGACGATTTTTGCGGACCATTTTGCAAAAAAAGGCAGGTTATTTTTTTCCGAACAGTACCAAAATCTAATCAGCACCAGGGTGACCCCCAAGCGACTTATCTACCGAATTTTGTAAAATTCAGTCTATTAGTTTTTCAGCTAGAGTGGATACAGTCTTTTACGGGCCATTTCGCAAAACAAGTCGGGTTCTTTTATCCCGAACCGTACCCAAAACTAATCAGCACTAATTTCGCCCACAAGTGACTTACCTACAAAATTTTATGAAATTCGGTCCATTAATTTCTTTAGTTAGAGTGGATACAAAATCTGCATAGACAAACAGACAGACACGCAGACACACACACAGACGTCAAGCTAAAAATAAGTTTTTTCGTGTTCTAGAGATCTCGAAACATGCAGATCCGTCGAAAACTCGAGTTGTGATTTTCGGTATGATTCCAATACTTTCCCTATGCATTACCATGTATTGCAGGAAAAGTAAAAATCTGATGTGGGCAGTACATGATTTTCTCTGCAGACTTATATCCACGTTCTCTTTATTTTAATTAAATTTAATTCACTTTTAATTCAATTTTCGTTCTCATTTGGTAACTGGACTTATTTTCAAAGATGGCGTAGAGAAAATATGAAAAAACTAAAATATCTCAAGAACGGCTGGTCCTAGTGCAATGGGGTTTGGTCTTATTATTTTCCTCGTTAAAAATTACTTACAAAACAAACATTTAATAGATATATTTGAGTATACGTAGTTTTTTTTTTAGATTTTGACGATTTTTGCGGGCCATTTTGCAAAAAAGGCAGGTTATTTTTTTTTTAATCGTACCAAAATTTAAGCAGCACCAGGGTGACCCACAAGCGACTTATCTACCGAATTTTGTGAACTTCAGTCCATTAGTTTTGCAGCTAGAGTGGATAGAGACAATTTTTGCGGGTCATTTCGCAAAAAAACGCGGGTTTCTTTATCCCGAATCGTACCCAAAAGTAATCAGCACCAGATTCACCCACAAGTGACTTATCCACGAAATTTTATGAAATTCGGTCAATTAGTTTTTTAGTTAGAGTGGATACAAAATCTGCACAAACAGACATACAGACAGACATACAGACAGACACACAGACAGACACACAGACGTCACGCTAAAAATAATTACCATGTATTTCAGGGAAAGTAAAAATCAGCAATTCTTATACAACTCATCTTACAATCACTTGTTTACATTCTGCATCCATTAAAATTAGGCTTTGTTGTAGAAATAATCAAATTGTGATGATCATATTGACTATCAAATATTGTAATTGCGTTGGCGCACAACATAAATGTACAGAAAATACGCAAAAATAAAGCGGTTTTAGGACGGATGCAAAACTAAATATAAATTAAAAAGAACTTTAAGAATCATGATTTTTAAACTGGGAAAAAAAGATGGATGCCATTATTTATTTTGAAGTGGGTCACGTGATCTCTTCGTATAATAAGGGTCTAATTATTATTTTAAATTTTATTTAAAAAACTACCGAATATATTTTGCTGATTTTTTTTTTCTTATTTTTTGTAGGATAATTTGAATATTTCCTAAAACTTTCGAAGCAATTTGTGAACTTTAGCTTCGCCTGAAAAATGTTTGAAAAATTAGGCCCCATAGGGTTCAATGTATTCCACCTTTTCAACCCAGGTTCAATCCTAAACTAATTGGGTGATATTATTCATTTACGTTCCTATATGTCCCCCATATGGTCTCAACAACATAGTAAAATTTCATTTTGATAAAATCATTTTTCCAGCAGTTATAGTGCGAACGAACAGTCAGACAGACAGAAACACTTTTCAACTATGTTGGAAAGTGTTAAAAAATATTAAACGACATATTTTAAATTATTAAAGTTATAATTTCGCATTTTCAAACTTAGTTTCTGTGGCTACAGCTACCTGGAAAGCGCATATAAAATCGTCTGCAACTGTCTTGAAGGGATAGATTTAACGAAATGTCTGAAAATAGATTTTTTGCTCTAAGAGTTAATAACATTTAAACAAATTCTAATTTTTTAAAAATCTCACCAAATGATGTAGTCCAAGGACCTGTGTACTACATTGCGTCGGCATTCGGTTTTTTTTGCTAAAAATGACACAGATAAAAAGACAGGCACATAGACTTCTTCATTTGCCATGTAGGATGTCGCCCTAAATTCACTCTCTAATAAGCGAAAATTTAATCCGATAAGAAACAAACTCGTAAGAAATTCAAAGTTCTTCGGCTTTGCAAAAGGTGTCAGTCATCAAAGTGATTGAGATAAACAATTGCCAATTTTTCAAAGTTCATGAGTGAAAATATTAGTGAGGAAAAGTTATTGGATGTATTTCGGAATAGACTTGGCAAAGACTATAATAATGATATATAGAGATGCAATATATACGCAATTCAAGTTTTCTCCCCCCCCCCCCCAACTCCTTTAAATTAATTCAAGCTCATTGCAAATTTAAGGCAAATTTGCCTCTTTGATCCGAAGCAGTTTCTTAATGTGATGAATTTTAATGGATTGAAAGAAGTTTGGAGGATAAAACTTGTGTATATATTGCATGTCTATATTATTGCATGTCTACATTATTAGGAATATTTTCAAAGTTTATTACGAAATCCGTCCAATAACTTTTCCTCTGTATACCTTTCACTCGAGAAATTTAATAAATTTGGCAATAGTCCTTTATCTCAATTATTTTTATGGCTGACACATGTTGTAAAGCCGACGAACTTGGTTTTTTTTAGAAGTTTATTACTTTCCTTATATACATAATGTATAAGGAAAGTATTGTGACGGGGTCGAAAATTCGAATTCGAGTTTTCGACGGGAGAGCACGTTTCAAGCATCCCTGATCACGAATCAAACATTTTTGAGGTGATGTCTGTGTGTGTGTATGTGTGTGTGTGTGTGTGTGTGTGTGTGTGTGTGTGTGTGTGTGTGTGTGAAAGTATGTGTGTGTGTGTGTGTGTGTGTGTCAGTGAGTCTGTGGAGACGATAACTGACGAACGAATGGATCGATTCGAACCAAATTTGGTACAAAAATCACAATCCGTAAACACTGGAAGCCTATTGTTTCTATACGCAATCGAATGTTCAGAACCCCCCTAAATTTTCGAATGAAATTTAAAAAAAATCGTCAAAAAATCAAAACCACTAAAAAAGTTACGCAAATAGACATTTCTTATGTAATTTTTCATTAGAAAACGATTGGCATAAATTTTAGAACGCTAACATGAACTGTTCTCGAGATATTGCACATTTTTTAAAAAAATTATCAAAAAGTCATAAAATAAAAAAAAATATTTCCTATTGAGAAACATGTTCACTTTTCATATGTAATACCATTCGATAAATTGGGTGACATCATTCTCGTGGATCTAGCTCGTTCCATTCATGAAAAAAGATACTTTGAGTAATACGTTTGTATTTGAACGCCAATAGTCATTTGTCTGTTGTAAGAATAACTTATTTCTTCGTTCATAATTCTTGGCGAGATTTTGGCGACGAATTTTGCGGAATGTCGCCAACTTGGCGACTTTTTGAAATGTTGCTAAATTAATGAAAATCTCGCCAAATGGATAAAAATGATGCTAAATCAATGAAAATGATGACTAATTGTCGAAAATTCAATATCTTGGAAAGAATATTAGTATCTACTATGAGAAAAACCTAATTTTTTACTGTAAAAGTAGTAAATTCATTACATTATATAAGGAAAGTCATATGTTGCCCACATCAGATTTTTTTTATCGGCTATCAGTCCATATTTGTAGATTTTTAAATACTATATTTACGAGTTTTTGAATAGTCATTATGTTCCCTTAAATTTTGAAAAGTTTGAATTTTTTAATTTTTTTCTCTATAGATTGCTAAAGGACAATCATCATACCAAATTTGAACAGTGTGTCTCAAACAGATTTTCTATAGAATTCTGATACATACTGATAAATACGATATTTGCGAGTTTCCAAATAGCCACCAATCTTCCTTAAATTTTGCAAAATTTGAATCTTATAATTTTTTCTATATAAATTGCTACAGGACACTTAGCCTACCAAATTTGAACTGAGTTTCTTGAACCGATTTTCTGTACAGTTTCGATTTAACTACCCCTATTTGAGAGAAAAACTGAAAAAAATAAACCCTGATAAATGAGGCATTTGAGAGATTTAGAATAGTCATTACGGTTATTTAAAATTTAGTAAGTGAGAAATTTGTATGTATTTCCTTAAAAGTGGCCGTGGAATACTCAACATGACGAATAGTAAACTTCCAATTTTATTAGTCGGCTTTAGAGTTTAGGTGCAAAAGTGGAAATTTCATACAAAACCAAAATGTACTATCTTTGACGCATTGGCACAAAAAATTGGCTGGAACAAAATAAACCAAATTAATAACGTACTGCCTCATCTCACCTCCTGTCAGAAATTAAAAAATCTGATGTGGGCAACACATGACTTTCCTTATATAATGCAATTAATTTACTACTTTTACAGCAAAAAAATAAGTTTTTCTTATAGTAGATACTTATATTCTTTCCAAGATATTGAATGTTTGTCAATTAGCCGTCATTTTCTTTGATTTAGCGCCATTTTTATCCATATGGCAAGATTTTCGTTAATTTGACAACATTTAAAAAGTCGCCAAGTTGGCGACATTCCGCTAAATTCGTCGCCGAAATTTCGCCAAGCGTTATAAACGGAGAAATAAGTTATTCTTACGGCATATAAATGATTATTGGTGTTCAAATACAAAAGTATCACTCAAAGTATCTTTTCACATGAATGGAACGAGCTAGATTCACGAGAATAATGTCACCCAATTTATCGCATGATATTACATATGAAAAGTGAAACGGTTTCTCAAGAGTTAATATATTTTTTTTTAATTTATGGGATTTTTTCATAAATTTATTTTAAAAATGTTCAATATCTCGAGAACGGTTCATGCTAGCATTCTAAAGTGTATGTCAATCGTTTTCTAAGGAAAAATTACATAAGAAATATCTATTTGCATAACTTTATTAAAGCTTTTGATGTTTTGAAGATTTTTTCAAAATTTTACTCGAAAATTTAGGGGGTGTTCTGAACATTAGATAACGTTTAAAAACAATAGGCTTCCAGTATTCACGGATTGTGATTTTTGTACCAAATTTCATTCGAATCACTCCATTCATTCGTGAGATATCGTCTCCACAGACTCACTGACACACACACGCACACAGACATCACCTCAAAAATGTTTGATTCGTGATCAGGTATGCTTGAAACGTGCTCTCCCGTCGAAAACTCGAATTCGAATTTTCGACCCCGTCACAATACTTTCCTTATACATTATGTATATAAGGAAAGCAAAAATCAACTTTC
Organism: Amaurobius ferox; assembly: GCA_951213105.1. NCBI lineage: Eukaryota > Metazoa > Arthropoda > Arachnida > Araneae > Amaurobiidae > Amaurobius > Amaurobius ferox. Next base: position 71,285,379 of record OX578141.1, on the reverse strand, counting down.
TACTTCTTTTAGTTTCTGAGCGACAGGAATGAAAAAACCTACTTGATGGCTCATGAAAAAGGTGTCCACAAGAGCCTTTAACATTATACGTTGAAACTTTGAACAAAACTTGGCTGGTGCTCTGTCGAGCACCATAACAGTCTACCCGTAAAAGCATTAATATTTATTTTTACACTTTTAACTATTAATAAAAATACATGATAAGAATATCTACTAGTAATTTATGACTTTTTAAATTATCTATATTCTTATATATGTCGGAAACAAGAAAATATTGCTTTGATGCGGACCAAAAGTTAATGACCAGCTGCAGATAAGGAATTTTATAAATAACTAGCAGCATACCCGTTCTTCGTACGGAGTATATAATATAAAGAAACTTATAATTCGCAATCATGTGCAAATTCTGTTAAAATATTAAATTTTTTGCTCTTAAAGAGAAGTTTAAGAATATAAGTTCTCACTATGCAAAATTATATTCACGGGCAGATCTGAAGAATAAAACATCCTGGCCCCTTTTGTAAGCAAATTTACAAAAAAAGGCTTTGAGTCAATATATGCAAAACCGTACTACTTATATTATCGCAGATTAGACAATATGCCTGTGTGTTAGTAGAAGATTACCCGTATTACAATATGAGTCTCAAAAATCTTTGCCAAAATAAAAGAGATGACTTAATAAATTGAAAATATCAATAATCCCTGTACTCTTTATACCAGAAGGTCGTAATTGATTCCAATACATGCCAATATATGTCAAACATATGCCAATATACCTGTACTACTTATATTCTCGTAGATTAGAAGATATACACGTATATGTGTAGAAGATTACTCGTACAACGTACAATATATGCATTTAAGCAATTTTTGTCATAATAAAACAATTGCATAATAACTTGAAAATATCAATAGTCCCTGAATCAATAATCGCCGAAAATATCAATAATTATAACGTTTAAACCTGAAGACCGTAATTGATATTATCCAGTCAAAAATGCTGTAAGAAAAATCAAATCGTTCTTTTCTAAAATATATTTTTATATCCATTTATCTATTATTCAAATCGAAAAAATAATAATTAAAATTAACCGACAGATTTAATTTAATTGCGTTTCTGAGCAACATGATATAAGATAGAATCTTCCTCATAAACTGCGAAATTAAATAACCATTTTGATTTCTTTATACTTTTCATTGTTCAGTAAAAGCTTGTGAAACATAAACCATGGAAATAGATTTCCCATTTAAAACATGTTTCAAACAATTCATGTTTTCAGACAGAGACTAATTAGCGCAAAAAATCTCCCATCAAACTCAGAGATAAAGTTTTAATTCACTTTCAAACGATTTTCAAGCTTTTCGTTTGGATAAACCATGGAGTTAGAGAGTAGAACTCCTAGGAAAAAGTTTCGTTTTTCATTAATATCTCGACAACCCCTGGCCTTAGATACTCGAAACTTGGGCTAAATTTATGGGGGCTATTTCAAGGCTATCCATAAAATTTCATCAAATTCGGTTCAGCCGTTTTCCCGTGATAACGGGACAAACAGACAGACAGACAGATTTTCAATTTTATTTATATAGATTATAAACTAAGTAAATGATTTATTTCGAAAAATTAATATTTTAGGAATTGAAACTATGAATATAAATGTATTACTTTGCTAGATGTGCTTTACTTTTGATAAAGTCATTTTTACGGCGTGCGAACGGACAGACACACAGAATGAACAAAGTTAAAAACAACTATGTTGTAAACTGTTAGAAAGATATCAGGATTAGACTTAAAGCAGTGCCGTTCCCTTTATAAGAAGCTTGAAAAAGCACGGATGGATTCATAAGGAATGTTGCTGATTTGGATTTCCTCTGCTACATACTTTGGCATCGTACAATTATTTGTATTAAAAGGCTATTTGTATTAAAAACCCAATCATCTATCTATATATTTATGTTAATTTGACTTAAGTTGTTTAAGAAGTGTGTTTTTAAAGGTACTCTATAAAATATTTCGAGACTTAAATTTTCCTTAAAAAGTGAAAAATTCAGAATATACATTTTCAACACATTACAACATAGTTAGGGCGCAGTAGCCCAGTGGTTTGCATGCGGGAATTGCACTCGGTAAGCCCGGGTTCGATTCCCTCCGCTGCCAAAGCTGCCACCGTGTTCACGTGGAGTACGGTCACGTTAAACATGTGGGTCCGTAAGTCCTTCCGAGAGGTTGGTGGTAGGGGAAAGAGGATACGGTCCCTATGGATGCCTCCCCCACTGGGTGCCGGTCTAAATTGGGTGGCTCTTCCCGGCCGTCCAAACAGTTACCTTATACCTTTCTGGTCGGTCGGACGGTCTGGGTTTCAACAACACTACAACATAGTTGAAAAGTGTTTATGACTTTGTTCATTCTGTCTGTCTGTCCGTTCGCACGATAACTGCCGTAAAAATGACCTCATCGGAACGGAATTTTAGCATATTGTTGAGACAGTCTTGTTGAGACATATGGGAATGTAAAGGAATAATATCACCCAATTAGTTTTGGATTGAACCCGGATTGAAAACATGAAATACATTGAACCCTATGGGACCTAATTTTCCAAACATTTTTTAAGCGAATTTAAAATTCACTAATTGCTTAGAAAATTTTAGAAAATATTCAAATTATCACATAAAATATATAAAAAAATTTCAGCAAAATATGTTCGATATTTTTTAAATAAAAATTAAAATATTAATTGCACGCATATTATATAAAGAGAACACGTGACCCACTTCAAAATAAAATATGGCATCCATCTTGTGTCAAAATCGTAATTTTTAAAGTTCTTTTTAATTTACATTTAGCGTTGCATCTGTACTAAAACCGCTTTGTTTTTTATTTTTTCCTATGCATCTACACTATATGATCAAAAGTATCCGAACACCTTGGATGTTAGAATGTTTTTCGAATTTCTAAACAAATACTTGGCAAAGTGTTCTGTAACTTTGGCAATGTGAAGAACATGCTTGAACGCACTCTTTCCAGTAAAGTTTCGGTGACTTGTGCATTTATGGGACCACCAAGATATCGAAAAAGGGAAAAATATATTCAATCACCCTGTAGCATAAAAAGCTGAAAATGATTTGTAACTTCCCCAAAATAGTTAACTAGCTTTGTTCAATATATATAAGCATTTTCGCCTAAAACAAAAACGTATATTCATGAAGATATAAACGTTTCTTAAAAACAGAACCAAATTTTGTTACATGTTTTTTTGCTTACAATATTCTTTCAATTACATTTCACGAAATTTACAGAACGTTTGTCTACGTCCAAGAAAAACATTATACTTCAATTGAAAATTAAAACATGGAATACACGATGAGATATAAGCATTTGAAGAAGTTTTTTGAAGAAGTTTTTACTGTGCAGGCACAAAACACAGCAATAGTTTTCTTTCATGATTTTGTAGTGAATACCGTAGGGCAACTTCTATAAAAAATCCACTGGAATATCGTGAAAATCCACAAATATATCGACGATATAGTGGTCAGTTTTTCTCTGACTCTCTGAAAGATGATAAGGGAATTTCCACAAATTTACATTTTACAATTTCGTCGAGCGTTCCTGTTCTGAAAATGAACTAGTCCAATTTTATGCAAATAATGATCACCACGTATAGGGGTGTCCTGAGACTTTTGATCATTATTTGCATAAAATTGGACTAGTTCATTTTCAGAACAGGGGTGTCCAATGAATGTGTAAAAAGATAATTTGTGGGAAAACTCCTTATCATCTATAGGTACTTTCAGAGAGTCATAGAAAAACTGATCACTATATCGTCGATATCTTTGTGAATTTTCACGATATTCCAGTGAATTTTTTATAGAAATTGCCCTACAGTATTCACTACAAAATAATGAAAGGAAACTATTGCTATGTTTCGCGCCTGCGCAGTAAAAACTTCGTTTCTTCAAATGCTTATCTCATCATATATTCAATGCTTTAATTTTCAATTGAAGTACTATAATGTTTTTCTTGAACGTTGACAAATGTTCTGTAAGTTTCGTGAAATTTGATTGGATGGATATTGTAAGCAAAAAACATGTAACAGAATTTGGTTTTTTTTTAAAGAAACGTTTATATCTTCATGAATATAAGTTTTCATTTTACGAAAATGCTTATACAAATTGAACGAAGCTAGTTACCTATTTTGGGAAAGTTATTAAACATTACCAGCTTTTTATAATACAGGTTGATCAAATATATCTTTCTCCTTTTCCAATATCTTGGTGGTCCCATAAATGCACGAGTCTCCGAAACTTTACTGGAAAGTGTGCGTTTAAACATGTTCTCTTTACATTGCCAAAGTTACAGAACACTTCGCCAAGTATTTGTTTAGAAATTCGAAAAACATTCTAAAATCCAAAGTGTCCGGATACTTTTGATCATATAGTGTATATACTGCGCCAACACAATTACAATATCTTTTAGTTTAAATGATCATCAAACACTGCTTATTTCTACAACGAAGCCTAATTTTCACGTATGGAGAATGTAAACACATCAAGCAGTAAGATGAGTTGTATAAGAATTGCTGAATTTCTTTAACACAAAATTATTTAGCTCATGGAATCTGCAATATAACTGATATGAATGAAACAATCATTGATTTTACAGAGAAGCAAACGATATTTTGATGAAGTTTCGAGCATAGAGTTAAATTACTTGTATCTCCATGGTTTTAAGTTTTTAAATAAAATAAATTATTATAGTATTGCGATGAATGAAAGGATTGGAAAAATGTTAATGAATGAAATGCTGCTTTTATATAGAGGCAATTTATATTTCGATGACGTCATTTGAATAAAGTTCATTTGTTTTCGATGAAGTTTTCAAATATAATAAATTACTGTAGTATTATGGTAAATTTAAAAATATTACACAGGAATGTATCGCATTTTAGAGACGTTTAAACCAGGCAATTTATATTTAAATGCCGTCATTTGAATGAAATTCATTTTTTTCGATGAAATTTTAAGTTTTCAAATATAATAAATTAATGTAGTATTGTGATAATTTTAAAAATATCACCGATGAATGCATCGCATTTTAGAGATGTTTATATAAAATTGCATTGAAGTTGGAATGTGTTTCATAATCAATGCTTTATGCAGGATTGATCTTTTTTGTTGATTTTTGTCGCATGTTTTGTAATAAAGATGATTTTATTTTGACTAATATTTTAAATATTTTTAACAATTTACAACATAGTTGAAAAGTGTTTATGACTTTGTTTATTCATTCTGTCTGTTTGTCTGTCCGTCTGCACGATAACTGCCGCAAAAATGACTTTATAAAAATGAAATTTTAGTATGTTGTTCAGACTGTCTGTGGGACATATGGGAATTTAAATGAATAATTTTACCTAATTAGTTTTGGACTGAACCCGGATTGAAAAAATGAAATACATTGAAGTCTATGGGACCTAATTTTTCAAGCATTTTTTAAGCGAATTTGAAATTCACAAATTGCTTCGAAAGTTTTAGGAAATATTCAAATTATCCCATAAAAAATATGAAAAACATTTGAGCAAAATATTTTGGGTAGTTTTATAAATAAATGTTAAAATAATAATTACACCTATATTATATGAAGAGATCACGTGATCCACTTCAAAATAAAATATGGCATCCATCCAGTTATTTTTAATGTATATTTAGTGTTGTATCCGTCCTAAAACCGCTTTATATGTGCTTAATTTCTGTGCATCTATATTCTGAAACAACGCAATTACAATATATTTGAGTTTAAATGGTCATCAAACTTTGATTATTTCAACAACGAAGTCTTATTTTCACTTATGGAGAATGTAAACACATCAAGATGTAGGATGAGTGGTATAAGAATTGCTGAATTTCTTTAACGCAAAATTATTCAGCTCTGGAGTCTGCAATATAGATGATATGAATGAAACTTTCATTGGTTTTACACAGAGAAGCAGACGATTTTATAGAAGACTTTTTCTATGAAGTTTTAAGCATAGAGTTAAATTACCTTTTCCTCCATGGTTTTAAGTTTTAAAATAAAATAAATCATTGTAGTATTGTGATAATTTTGAAAATATCGCCGCTGAATGAAAAGAATGGAAAATAGTTTGTGAATGAAATATTCACTGCTTTTATGTAGAGAATATATTTCCCTGGCGTTATTTGAATAAAGTTCATTTTAACAACAGCAAGACCAGAAATTTTTGCCGGCAGGTACCTACAAGAATGAATTTTTGCAGGACGGAGCCCCTTTTTTAACACTTTACAACATAGGTTAAAAGAGTTTATGACTTTGTTCATTCTGTCCGTCCGTCTGTCTGACTGTCTATCTGTCCGTTAGCACTGCCGTAAAAATGACTTTATCAAAATGAAATTTTAGTATGTTGTTCAGACGGTCTGTGGGATCTACTGGAATATAAATGAGTAATATCACCCACTTCAAAATAAAATATGGCATCCATGTTGTGTCAAAATCGTGATATTTAAAGTTCTTTTTAATTTATATTTAGTGTTGTATTCGTCCTAAAACCGTTTTATTTTTGCTTAATTTCGCTGCATCTACGTTCTGAAACAACGCAACTGCAATATATTTGAGTTTAAATGATCATCAAATTTTGATTATTTCTACAATGAAGCCTAATTTTCACTTATGGAGAATGTAAACACATGAAGATGTAAGATGAGTTGTATAAGAATTGCTGAATTTCTTTAACACAAAATTATTTAGCTCTTTGAGTCTGAAGTATAGTTGATATGAATGAAATACTCATTAATTTTACATAGAGAAAAGACGCTTTTATCGTAGACTTTTTCGATGAAGTTTTAAGCATAGAGTTAAATTACCTTTTCCTCCATGGTTTTAAGTTTTTAAGTAAAATAAATTATTGTAATACTGTGATGAATGAAATAAAAATGTATGAATGAAATATTTACTGCTATTACATAGAGAGCCAGACGATTTATATTTCGATGACGTCATTTGAATAAAGTTCATTTTTTTCGATGAAGTCTTAAGGTTTCAAATATAATTAATTATTGTAGTATTGTGATAATTTTAAATATATTATCGCTGAATGTATCGCATTTTAGACATGTTTAAATAAAACTGCATTGCAGTTGGAAAGTGTTTCATAATCAATGATTTATGCATGATTGATCTTTCTTGTTTATTAATATCTCGATAACCACTGGTCCTAGAAACTCGAAACATGGACTAAATTTTAGTGGGAAATTCCGTGCAGCAGCTCTCTCGTGATAATGAGACAAATACACACATTATGATATCATTTCTTAGTTATATGGTAAGACATTATTTTATATTTGATTATAAAGGCACAGTTACAAAACTACGAGAGGAAACAATTGGTACTAAAAGCTATAATTTATTAAAAGCGATTTTTATTAAAAGGACACTACTTTATAAAATTAAATAACACACTATTGAATATGCAGTGGTGCTAAAACATTGCGTCATCCACATATTTAAGACTTTCATGGAGAGAAAAGACAATGACACACTAAATGTAACATTTAAAGCGATTAATATTGATGAATACATTGAAAAGGAGATCGTACATCAATGCACAAACATTATTTATTTAGGAATGGCAGTGTGTGAAATATTCCCAATAAATGACAGATATGTGGCATTCTTATTTTAGTTGTTATTTAGTAATAAAGATATATATAACTTTCTTATTTTACTGAATGTTTAATAATAAAGTTTTCTTCATAATTTAAATAAAAATTATTTTAATAAATTTTGAGATGGCATGCAGTAATGTCTACTGTCTCATAATGGTTAGAAGGCGACGACACTTGAAGTTTTCATAGTCGTCAATGCACTAAAAATAGTACACACATAGGACTACATTCGACTATATAAAACACTATATTAAAAATTTATTTGTAAAATACTGAATTTATATATATATATATATATATATATGTGTGTGTGTGTGTGTGTGTGTGTGTGTATGTATGTATGTATGTATGTATATATATTAGAAAAATGTAATGATAAAAATTCAAGCAATATTAATATCACCATAGAAGCAGAACCACGGCCATATTGCCGATAAGAGAAAAGAACAGCACCGGCCCAAATTCGATGATTAATCAAAATTAAATTCATCTTCAGGTCTGAGTATTTAATTCTAATTAATCCAAACAAATGCCTGCTTCAGATTGAGCAATAGTACATTACTATAAATGCTGAAACTTAGACTACAGGCATCAAAAGATGATTATTATTATCTTTTGTCATTTTTGCCGTGTTTTCTTTTTCATTTTATATTTATTTATATATATACCTATTTAATTGGTATACTAATATTCCCCTCATCCCCATACCATTATAGTGCTAAGTTACCTACTATTTTTATCCTTAGTCTTGCGCAATAGTTACTTATATGTAACAGATATGTTAGAGATGGGTTTTTTTCCCTTACTGTAGTTTATGCATAGTTTTCGATTAAAAAAGAATTTCAATATATATATATATATATATATATATATATATATATATATATATATATATATATATATATATATATATATATATATATATATATATATATATATATATACATATATATATATATATATATATATACATATATATATATATATATATATATATGTATATATATATGTATATATATATATGTATATATATATATATATATATATATATGTGTGTATATATATATATATATATATATATGTATATATATATATGTATTATATATATATGTATATATATATATATATATATATATATATATATATATGTATATATATATATATATGTATATATATATATATATATATATATATATATATATATGTATTATATATATATATATATATATACATATATTATATATATATATGTATATATATATATATATATATGTATATATATATATATATATATATATATATATATATATATATATATATATATATATATATATATATATATATACATATATAAAAGAATTTGCAGATTTAATATTAAATGGTTTGCAATAAAATGCTCCACATATTCAACAAAATCTGTTTCGAACACTTTTCTTCCAATGCATGATGATATGATGCACGGTGCATGATGAACAAAACATTCCGCGATTTATAAATTTTTCGAACAAAATTCGAAGATTTTAGATATTCCAAAATTTCGAGATTTTTCTCATTACATGTCCCACGTGTATGCAATGTTATTGTTGAGATCCAGACCGTCTGACCTACCAGAAAGATGTAAGGTAACTGCTTGGACGGTCGGGAAGAGCCACCCAATTTAGACCAGAACCCAGTGGGGAAGGCATCCATAGGGACCGTACCCTCCTTCCCCTACCACCAACCTCTCGAAAGGACTTACGGACCCACATGTTTAACGTGATCATACTCCACGTGAACATGGTGGCAGTTTTGGCAACGGAGGGAATCGAACCCGGACTTGCCGAGTGCAATTCTCGCGTGCAAACCACTGGGCTACCGCACCTTAACTATGTTGTAATATGTTAAAAATGTATATTCTGTGTATTTTTTACTTTTTAAGGAAAAATTAAGTCTCGAAATATTTTATAGAGTACCTTTAAAAACACACTTCTTAAACAACTTGAGTCAAATTAACATAAATATATAGATAGATGATTAGATTTTTAATACAAGTAGCCTTTTAATTCAAATAATTGTACGATGCTTTCCAAAACATGTAGCAGAGGAAATCCAAATCAGCAACATTCCTAATGAAGCCATCCGTGCTTTTTCAAGCTTTTTATAATGGGAACGGCACTGCTTTAAGTCTAATCCTGATGTATTTCTAACACTTTACAACATAGTTTAAAAATGTTTTTGACTTTGTTCATTCTGTCTGTCTATCCTTTCGCACGATAACTGCCGTAAAAATGGACCGGAACCCAGTAGGGAGGCATCCACAGGGTCTGTACCCTCCTTTCCCTACCACCAACCTCTCGGAAGGACAGTGTATGCAATGTGTCATGTTTCTAACTTTAGCAGTTTGGGCTGTGTAATTCCTTACTCAGTTAGTCAGTCTGTCTTACTCAATGATATGATACAGATAATAACAATTTCCAAGTTCATAATATGTCTAAATTGCGGGTCATTTCCTTTAATATAAACAAACAACCACTGTAATGCAATTAATCTGCATAAACATATATTAAAAAATAAATTTACTTCGTACCGACAAAAGGCTGCTTTCAAATTCTCTTTAAAATCCCCTACATAAATCAACATGTAAAAATATCAAAGAATAAATAATGATAATGTTTTTAGAATAAATAGAAGTTCACATCTGTGACGATACATTTTGCTATGGTATTCAAGTTCGCGAGATCTTGTTTCAGAATGTTGTCTTATCTCCCAATCTCGTTCAGTCCCTCCTTAATATCTAACCTTATCTTTTAATCTTAATTAATCTCGGTTGTCCAACATGAAACCAGATTTACGTATCTGAATTTTTCCTTCCTGAAGCGGCCGCATAAATATTTGGAAGAACAGCAAGACAAATGGGAAACAGGGAGATTATCTTTCTTTGTGTTTTAATTCCAATAAATTAATCTACAATGTAATGAACTACACAAAGTTCTATGAATATTTTTTGCCATTAATTTTTCACATTTTCTACTTTATTACTTAGAATTAACAGCGCAGAAGCGCTAAGTGCTTAATAATTATTGACCAAGACCTGAATAATTGCTCACATACTTTGGATAAATTATTGCACGAAGCAAAGAGAATCGATATCTTCAGAGTTAATATACAGCCCAAATACTTTATTCATAATAAAATTATTTTGATATATTGTAAAGCAGTTATAACATATTGCTCAGTTCTGCACTTAACACCAAAAGTGTCATTTGCATAACTCCATGAACTTGCTGCTGTTTCAGTAACATAATTCTAACAAATCTTAGATATGGACAAGTTACATTATAAAGAAAATGCCGTATAAATACAGCATTTTTACAGCACAAAGCGTTGTAAATTTAACATCAACTATAATAGATATTTAGAATACATATGCTGCATTGTAGGATCGCATCAACAAATTTGACTAGTTGCGCATGCGCATTTCGCAAGATTCCCTGAAGCGATCCAACAAAAAGAACATAAAAGAATGCAAAAAGAATGTACATCATATGTGGGCATTACAAGGTGTTGGCATGACTTTTACCCACGCCCTGTGATGTAAATTTTTAACTTTGTGATGTAAATTGATGTAAAATTTGATTTTCGCTAAAATTAAATTTTTTATGGGACCCAATCATTTCTACAAAACGCGTACGCATAATTTCAGCTTAAACTGATTGCTAGACCAAACTCACGAAATTTTTACTTTCCCTGCAATACATGGTAATGTATAGGGAAAGTATTGGAATCATGCCGAAAATAATAACTCGAGTTTTCGATGGATCTACACGTTTCGAGACATCTAGAATACGAAAAAACTATTTTTAGCGTGACGTCTGTGTGTCTGTCTGTCTGTGTGTCTGTCTGTGTGTCTGTCTGTGCAATGTATGTATCCACTCTAACAAAAAATCTGGTGGACCGAATTTCATAAAATTTGGTAGGTAAGTCACTTGGGTATGACCCTGGTGCTGATTAGTTTTTGGTACGATTCGTGAAAACAGAACCCTTCTTTTTTGCGAAATGGCCTGTAAAAATTTCATGTATCCAGTCTAGCTAAAATACTAATTGACCAAATTTCCCAACATTTGATACATAAGTTACTTATACGATACTCTGGTGCTGATTAAATTTGGTATTAATTGGAAAAGAACAACCTGTCTTTTTTACGAAATGGACCTCAAAAATCGTAAAATCTAAAAAAAAAGCTACGTATGTTCAAATATATCAATTAAATGCTTGTTTTATACGTAATTTTTGATGAGGAAAATAATAAGAACAACTCTATTACTCTAGGGCTAACCATTCTCGAGATATTTGAGAGTTTTCGCATTTAGTTATGCCACTTTTAGAGAAATGTCTAATTACCAAATCAAAACAGAAATTAAATTAAAAATGCAAATTTAGTGTTATTTTGTCCAATTAAACTCAATATAATGAATTATTAAAGAAATAAAAAAAAATGAATTTGAGTCTGCAGTGAAAGTCATGTGCTGCCCACATCAAATTTTTGTAATTAATCTTTCATAGACAAATAAATTTTGACACTCTCTCTTTCGCTTTCAACCCAGAGTCATATTACACTTAATTAATCACTTCTGGTACATTTTCAATATGTGATCATACTACTGATTTTAACTCAGAGTCATATTGTACATAATTTACTATCAGTATTACTCTCCCTTATTTGTACTCGTCCTTCTTTATCAGTGCTGTAAATATTGTAAATATTGGTGCTGTTTTTATTATTCTGTGTGTTTGTTTTTCCGTATGTTTCTCTCGATGTTCTGCTCCTACCCCTCTTCAGGTAAACAGTTAAATTGTCTGTAATAACCCATATGTTCGTCAGTTGTAATAATTTTTTGATTCTTTAATAAAATATTCCGTAGTTCGCTGTCCTTGGAAGCCGGCACCCGCTAGCTTCCTTTCCCGGCCGTCCAAACTACTATTCAAGTCCAAGGACAAGTCGGACGGTTTGGGTCTTCGACTCTCTCTATCGCGTTGTTTTTGAAAATGCCATAAATTAAACTTTTAACAAGAAAGATCCATAATGAATAAAGCATTGATTATGAAACACTTTCCAACTTCAATGCAATTTTATTTAAACAGCTCTAAAATGCGATACATTCCTCGGTAATATTTAAAAAATTATCACATTATTACATTAATTTATTATATTTGAAAATTTAAAACTTCATAGAAAAAAATGAATTTCCTTCAAATGACGACATTGAAATATGAATTGCCTGGTTTAAACATCTCTAAAATGTTATACATTCCTCGGTAATAGTTTTAAAATTATCATAATACTACGATAATTTATTATATTTGAAAACTTCATCGAAAACAAATTAAATTTATTCAAATGACGTCATAGAAAAAATAACACGCCTGGATCTCCCCATAAAAGCAGCATTTCATTCATAAACATCTTTCCATTCATTTCATTCATCACAATACTATAATAATTTATTTTATTTAAGAACTTGAGACTATGGAGGTACAAGTAATTAAACTCTATGCTTAAAACTTCATCGAAAAAATCGTTCTTCTCACTGTAAAATCAATGAATATTTCATTCATATCAGCTATATTGCAGACTCCATGAGCTAAGTAATTTTGCGTTAAAGAAATGCAGCAATTCTTATACAACTCATTCTACATATTTTGCTGTTTACCTTCTCCATAAGTGAAAAATAGGCTTCGTTGCAAAAATAATCAAATTTGGATGATCATTTAAACTCAAATATATTGTCATTGAGCTGTTTCAGTATGTAGATGCACAGAATTTAAGCAAAAATAAAGCGGTTTTAGGACGAATGCAACACTCAATATGAATTAAAAAGAACTTTAAATATCCCTATTTTGAGACAAAATGGATGCCATATTTTATTTTGAAGTGGGTCACGTGATCTCTTCATATAATGGTCACATGATCGCTTCATATAAAAGGTGAAATTATTATTTTAATTTTTATTTAAAAAACTACTGAATATATTTTTCTGAAATTTTTTTTTATAAATTTTATGGGATAATTTGAATATTTCCTAAAACTTTCGAAGCAATTTGTGAATTTTAAATTCCCCTAAAAAATGTTTGAAAAATTAGGTCCCATAGGGGTCAATGAATTTCATTTCTTCAACCCGGGTTCAATCCAAAACTAATTGGGTGATATTATTCATTTATATTCCCATGGGTCCCACAGACCGTCTGAACAACATACTAAAATTTCATTTTGATAAAGTCATTTTTACGGTAGTTATCGTGCTAACGAACAGACAGACAGACAGAATGAACAAAGTTATAAACATTTTTCAACTTTGTTGTAAAGTATTCAAAACTTTTAAAAACATAAAAAGTGACATAGCCCACAAATAAAACGTAACTGAATCACAACGTAAAATGCTGAGAAGCATTTTACGTTACGTTCTGGATATTTAAGCGTTTATGCTTTAGTTCTAATTGTTTAAAAAAAACGCAATATATTCTATATATTTATAAAATTTGCGGAAAACTGACAGAAATAATTCAAGACTACTGTTTTCAATTTTTATCATTGTATACTTGGGAGATGTATGTAAGTAATTTAGAAAATTACTTCACTGAAACGTTATTACGAAGATTAGAACGTTAAGAAGAAGAAACGTTATTATGAAACGTTATTACGAAGATTTGATACAGTTTCAACGCAATTTGCATGAAAACAAAGAAATAATAAAGTGGCAGAAGTATTTGAAGAAATATATAAATTAAAACAAAATTTTGAAAAATAGTTAAAATTAAATGCATAGAATGATTTAAGAATGAATAATTACGAATTTTTTAATGGAGTAAAATGGTTTTGGGGGGGAAAGACGATTAAGAGTTCATTAATTAATTTTGAGCGATTTGATTTTCGAGCAGTGAAGCTGAGTCCAGGAAATATTCCGATTAAATTTTATCACCCACAGCAAAGTGCGAAATAACGAGAATATAAAGGCTTGTTTCTGTCTGTCAGTATGTCTCTTATAAATGCCTTTAACTCGAAAACGACTTAACAGATTTACCTTTTTACTGCTATTATATTGAGCTTAAGAAGGACCAAGTTTATGGCCAAAAACATTTCCGATTTTTTGCCTCTTCAATATATAAAAATTCAATGTGGGCAGTGCATGTCTTTCCATACAGACTCAAATTAATAATACTTTAAATCGAGTTTAATTACTCAAATTGACACGGATACTTAACTTGATATTATATCCAGTTTGCAGTTATAATACGTCTCCATTAAAATTAGGAAAGTTGAAGCATTCCAAAAGGTTGCCATCTCTTCGAAATTACAAAAATAACTTAAAATGTCTCAAAAACGGTTCGTTCTGGAATGATGGAGTTGGTCGTATTGCTTTCTTAGTTAAAATTTACATATAAAACAAGCATTTAATGAATACTTTTAAACATAGTATTTATTTTAGATTTTGGCGGTTTTGCGTGCCATTTCGCAAGAAAGTCTAGTTCTAATCTTTCGAATCGTATCGAAACCTAATCAGCACCAAGGGAATCTACAATTGGCTTACCTACCAAATTATGAGATATTTCATCGAATATTTTTTTAACTACGGTGAAAACCATCGCCAGCTCCAAAAAATTCCAAAAATTTTAATATCTATAGAATGGCCCAATGGGGTTAGTTTTTTTTGTTTTGCCGTTAAACATCACGTATAAAAGAAGAGTTTAAGCAACCCATTTAAATTTATTTAGAATTTTATTTCATATTTTTACGATTTTTGAGGGCATTTCGCAAGAAAAGGCAAGTTCTATTTTCTAAATTGTACCACAATCTAATCAGTACCCAAGCGACTAACCTACTAAATTTTGTGAAATATCGTTGAATATTTTTTGAGGTAAAGGACACACACATACACACACACCACGTTAGAAATAGATTTTTCGTGTTTTAGAGTGTTCGAAACTCGTCGAAAAGTCGAGTTCTGATTTTCGACACGATTCCTATATTCTTTCCTTTTACATTACTATGTGTTGGTAAAATGCCAAAACACTAAAATATCTTGAGGTCTTATTCTTCTCTTCGTCAGCATTTAAGTATAAAACAAGTATTTAATTAATACATTTAAGCATACGTAGTCTTTTATTTCATATATTGGAGATTTTTGCGGGCCATTTCGTAAAAAAGGCAGGGTTTTTTTCCCCGAATCGTACCAAAATCTAATCAGCACCAAAATAATCCACAAGTGACTTATCTACACAATTTTGTGAAATTGGGTCAATTAGTCGTTTAGCTAGGGTGAATACATGCGATTTTTGAGGGCCATTTCGCAGAAAAAGACAGGTCTTTTTTATCCTGAATCGTAACAGAATATAATGAACACTAGGATCACCTACAAATGACTTACCTATAAACGTTTATGAAATTTGATCATTTAGTTAGAGTTAGAGTGGATACATGCGTTTTAAAGACAAACACACACATATGCGTCACTCCAAAAATAGTTTTTCGTGTTCTAGGTGTCGAAAAATGTGTAGATCCGTCGAAAACTCGTGTTGCAATTTTCGGTACGATTCCAATACTTTTTCTATACATTACCATGTATTGCAGAGAAAGTAAAAATGATAAATAAGATCTACGGCACATTATTATTATTTTCTCTGCAATGTATGGTAATGTATGGGGAAAGTACTAGAATCGTTTCGAAAATCACAACTCGAATTTTCGATGGATCTACACATTTTAGGACCTCTAGAACACGAAACCTTCTCTCTCTCTTCTCTCTCTACTCTCTCTCTACTCTCTTCTCTCTCTCGTCTTTCTTCTCTCTCCTCTTTCTTCTCTCTCTCTCGTCTCTCTTCTCTCTTCTCTCTCCTGTCTCACTTTTTTCTTCTCTTCCCTCTCTCTTCTCTGCTCTGTCTTCTCCCTTTTCTCTTCTCTCTTCTCTCTCTTTTTTCTCTTTTCCCTTCTCTTTCTTCTCTCTCTTTCCCTCTTTCTCTCGCTTCTCTCTTCTCTCCCTCCCTCTCTCTCTTTTTCTCTGTGCGTGCGTGTCTGTGTGCCTATGTGTTTGTCAGTGCAATGTATGTATCGCATCCAATCTGGCTCAATAACTAATTGACCAAATTTCATAAAATTTTATAGTAAGTTACCTGTGGGTCACCCTGCTGCTGATTAGATTTTGGTAAGATTCGAGATTAAATAACCTGCATTTCTTGTGAAATGGCCCGCAAAAATCATATGTATCCACTCTAGATATAAAACTAACTTACTGGTGCTGATTAGATTTTGGTACTATTCGGAAAAAAGAACCTGCCTTCTCTTTTTGGAAAATGGCCCCTCAAAATTTAAAACAAAAAAATTCGTATGCTCAAATAAATCAATTAAATGCTTGTTTTCTTTGTAATTTTTTACGATGGAAAGAATAAGACCAACCTTATTACTCTAAGACTCGAGATATTTTAATTTTTACTCATTTTTGCTATACGTCCAGTTACCAAAGAAAAACGAAATTGAATTAAAAGTGCAAATTCAGTATAATTTCAAATAATTATGCGCGTTATTTTGTACAATTAAACTCAATTTAATGAATTGTGGAAGAAATAGAGAGAAAATGAATTGGAGTCTGTAAGGAAAGTCTTGTGCTGCAAACATCAGATTTTTTTTAATTTTGAATAATACATTTGGTACATTAGTACATCTTGGCATATTTTGAAGTACCCAATTAACTTATAGTTCAAGCAACTCTAAATTCACAATTATCAATATTGATAGCATCCACAATAAGCAATATAAACCATATATTAAAATATTTAAATAATTAATTCATCAATTTAGTACCATTTTTGCTATTTCAACGATATGTTCGTCAATCTGGCCGAAATATCGTCAGTTGGCGATATTTTGCTAAATTAGTCCGACAAATTTATCGCCAAGCGTTGCAAACAAACGGATAAAAGAGCAATTTTACATATAAACGACTGTTGGCGAATTGTTAATAATATATAAGTTAATATTATAAATTCATGTGTTGCTCACAACAGATATTTTATCTTGACTTTTAAGATGCCTTAAAACCTTTAAAGTTTTATTTTCGAGAAACTCTGTAAATGCGGTTTCTACTAAATTTTTAAGAAGTGTCGAAAGTTGCGTTTTTTCATGTAATTGAATTTATTACGAAAAGTATTATTCTTTATTAATTTAAGATTATATTAAAACAACGTTTGCACATACGCGTTTTCATTGCAAATAGAAAAAATAGAAAAAAGTACATTATAAAATGTAGATAAACAACATTGAAAATCTATCTCAATGTATATGGGCGTATTTGTCTCATCATTTGAGAATTTTAACTTCGCATAAAAAGTTTTTGAAAAATTAGGACCCATAGAGTTCAATGTATTTCACTTTTTAAACCCGTGTTCAATCTAAAACTAATTGGATGAAATTATATTCATTTACATTCACATATGTCCCACAGACCATCTCTACAACATACTAAAATTTCATTTCAATAAAGTCCTTTTTACGGCAGTTATCGTGCGAACGGACAGACAGAAAGACAGAATGAACACTTTTTAACTATGTTGGAAAGTGTTAACAAGAAAGATCGATCATGCTTAAAGCATTGATTATGAAACACTTTCCAACTTCAATGCAATTTTATTTAAACAAGTCTAAAATGCAATACATTCCTCGGTAATATTTTAAAACTTATCACAATACTACATTAATTTATTATATTTGAAAACTTAAACCTTCATCGAAAAAAATGAACTTCATTCAAATGACGGCATTGAAATATAAATTGCCTGGTTTAAATATCTCTAAAATACAATACATTCCTCGGTAATATTTTTTAAACTATCATAATGCTACGATAATTTATTATATTTGAAAACTGCATCGAAAACAACTGAAATTCATTCAAATGACGTCATAGAAAGAATAACACGACTGGATCTCTCTATAAAAACAGCATTTCTTCATAACATTTTCCCATTCATTCCATTCATCACAATACTATAATAATTTATTTTATTTAAAAATTAAGACCATGAAGCTACAAGTAATTAAACTCTATGCTTAAAACTTCATCGAAAAAATTCGTCCTTCTCTTTGTAATATCAGCTATGCAGACTCCATGGGCTAAATAATTTTGTGTTAAAGAAATACAGCAATTCTATTACTACTCATTCTACATATTTTGCCGTTTACATTTTAAATAAATGAAAAATAGGCTTCGTTGTAGAAATAATCAGATTTGAATGATCATTTAAACTCAAATATATTGTAATTGCGTTGTTTCAGTATGTAGATGCACAAAATTTAAGCAAAAATAAAGTGGTTTTTGGACGGATACAACACTCAATATGAATTAAAAAGAACTTAAAAAATCACGATTTTGAGACAAGATGGATGCCATATATCATTTTGAAGTGGGTCATGTGATCCTTTCATATTATGGTCACGTGATCGTTTCATATAAGAGGTGTTATTATTATTTTACTTTTTATTTAAAAAACTACTGAATATATTTCGCTGAATTTTTTTTATACATTTTATGGAACAATTTGAATATTACCTAAAATTTTCGAAGCAATTTGTGAATTTTAAATCCGCTTAAAAAATGTTTAAAAAAATAGGTCCCATAGGGCTCAATGTATTTCATTTTTTTAATCCGGGTTCAATCCAAAACTAATTGGGTGATATTATTCATTTATATTCCCATAGGTCCTACAGACCGTCTGAATAACATACTAACATTTCATTTTGATTAAGTCATTTTTAAGGCAGTTTTCGTGCTAACGGACAGACAGACAGACAGACAGAATGAATGAACAAAGTCATAACCACTTTTCAACTTTGTTGTAAAGTGTTAAAAACGAACATCCCATAGAGATAGCATTTTGCAGAAGGTATTTTTATAGCCAATTTATTTGAAGAAAAATATATGTCGCTTAGCAACGGAATAAAATAAAATTAATTTATAGAGCAGACGATTTTATTTTATACTAGCAGTGTACCCGTTCTTTGCACGGAATATATGATATAAAGAAAGTAAAACTTTAACTATGTGCATATTTCTATAATACTTTAAATGACATTGTTATTCTAAACATTTTATTAAAATATTTAATTTTATTCTCCTAAACAGATGTATAAGAATATCTGTTCTCGCTATACAAAATTATCTTCACAGACAGATCTGAAGAAAAAACATCCTGGTCCCGTTTGTAAACACATTTACAAAAACTATTATTTAATTCCCACAAAGCGAGAGGGATTATCCTTGAAATTGAACTTAATTTTGCAAAATATTGTATTTTCATAAATTAGGAGTCATTTTTATTAATTTAGTATCATTTTATCAATTCGGCCGCAATTTTATTAATTTGACCGCATTTTTAGTCAGAAAGTGGAACAGTTGGACTAAGAGACAAACGCTACTGAAACATCATTACAATAATATCATCTTTCAAAACGCAATTAATTTCATTGATTTGGTGTTATTTTTATCAAGTTGACAACAATTTTATCGATTAGGCGATATTTTAGTTAATTTGGCGATATTTGAGCAATTTGGCCACATTTTAAAAGGTCGCCAAATTTGTGATGAAGTAGGATGGACTGACAGTCAGAAACTACCGAAACATCATTATAACACTATCCCCTTTCAAAACAAAATTAATTTCATTAATTTGGCATCATTTTTATCAATTTGGCGATATTTGTATCAATTTGGGGACAGTTTTATCAATTTGGCAACATTTTTAGCGACAAGACAACATTTTCATCAATTTTACAATATTTAACAAAAGCCCGCCAAAATATCTCGCCAAGCGTTACAGGGACGGACGGACGTAATCATTTGTATCTTCATAGAAGATTATACCCATATGTTAGAAGTATTACTACAAATTATGGATTTTAAAATGTTTCCCCAAATTAAACAGATTGTGAAAGAATTTGAAAATATAAATAATTTAACTCGTTAAACCCAAAGGCCGTAATCCAATCAGAGATTCAATTCCAATAAAAATGTATTTATATATATATTTCTTTATTATTTAAATCGAAAAATATTTACTGTTGTAATAACTCATTGAGTTTAACTCCGTGATATATATATTTTTATATATATATATATATTTTATATTTTCCTTATATATATTTTTTCAAACACATGATATATATATTTTTTTTTTCAAATACACTCTTTTGCAAAAAAAAAAAAAAAATGAAATGATTACAAAATCAAGGCCGCAGGATCCATCAATGGTTAACAATTACACCTTAAATTTTCAGATCAGCAATTGATGAAATTCCCCATGGCGGCAATGCATGCTTGTGTACGTCTAGGTACGGAGTGATAAAGTTTCCTAATGTCATCCTGCTATACATTTTGTTAGGCATTCCTCAATTGTTGCTCCTGATATGCTACATTTCGGGGTGACCGAATCTGACGGCCTACATGTCCCATACATGCTCGATTGGCGAAAGGTCTGGTGACCTCGCTGTCCAAGGAACAGTATCAACAGCACGGAGACAGTCCGCAGCTACGCGAGCCGTACGTGGAGTGACATTATCTTGTTGGAAAATGGCCTTAGAATGACGTGCAGTGATGGGTAACGCAAACGGTCGCAGGATTTCATCAACATACCGTTGAACTGTTAAAGTTGTAAGCAGGATGACTAGGGGCGACCTGCTGTCGTAAGAGATAGCATCCTACACCATCACACCAGGGGTAGTGGCTGTGTGCCTGTGTAAAACAAAGGCTGATTGGGACCGCTGGCCCTGGCACCTTCACACACGTACCCGATGGTCATTTGCTGAAAGACTGAAGCGTGATTCATCGCTGAGCACTATGCGATGCCAGTCTGCTGGCAGCCATGATGCTCGGCTACGATACCACTCCAAATGACTCTGTCGATGTTGTGAGGTTATGAGCAGACGTCTTAAAGGCAGCTGTGAGCGTAACCTCACCTCAGCCAAGCGCCGTGAGATGGTGGAAGGTACCACGGTTGGTATGGAAGAAGATGTAGCACGTTGGATAGCGGGCAATGATGCCGTTGGGCCAGTTCGGGCCTGTCACACAATTATCCGATCTTGCCTCACATTAATGTACCTTGGCTTTCAAGAGCCTTCATTCCGCCGATGAGTTCCTTGCAGCAACCATTGCTTCCAGCACCTTTGCACATCAGTGTCCTTTAGGTGCAGGTGGCAGCCTATTGCTCGGTATGACCAGCCAGCTTCACGCAACCCGACTATTCGACCACGTTCGAACTCATTTAATTGCTTATAAGATCTTCTGCAACATTGTAACGGCATTATTGTTTATGTCTCCACGGAACTGCAAAGCATGTAACGATCAAAGATAAACCGTCCACATTTTTAACCTGTTTTATAGCATGCTAGTTGCGCAGTAGAAACGCACACTATGACCGAAGTTAACACTCATTGGCCTTGTAAATTTAATCATTTGCATACTTGGTATAAAGGAATTTGCATTCGAAATTTCGAGATGATAGGATTATTTTTTAGGTGTGCTTCGTTTTTTTTGCTAAAGAGTGTATAAACTCACTGGATTTAATTCCTTCGCTTAGCAACATTATATCATTTCATTTTTTTTTTTCAAATAATTTTGCGGAACACATATCGTTTGCATAATGCTATCTCACTGGAAGGTTTAATAGTGCGTTTTTTTTATTAATATCTCGATAGCCCCTGATCTTAAAATCTCGAAATATGGACTACATTTTAAGTGGAGCTATTCCAAGTCTATCTCTAACATTTCATCCATTTCGGTGCAGTCGTTCTCCCGTGGTGATGAGACAAATAAACACACAAATATATATACAATATATATATATATACAAAGTATATGGCAGATGCATTTTGCTATGTCTGTGGCCAATTTATCAAGAAAAGAGAAAATAAGTACTTTGTGAAAGTATATGCTAGAATGTGTGAAGCCTACAGAGCATATTTCGGCATGTCTGTTGGGGATCAAGACTAACCCTGGGCATTTCACTTACGAGAACTGCAAAAAGACTCTGGAAGATAAGACTGAAAATTAAAATGTTATTGAACAATGTAATTTAATATAGTATAATATCACATCTATTGCCCGGATTAATAGGTCAATACATAATATTAATACAAATACATGCTTGGGTGCACTTGTGCACCTGATTTAAAAAGTTAATTTAGGTCTTTTACAAGATGGTACAGAGAAGAAAAGAGAGCCACGAAGTTCGTTGTCCCAAGAATTTGACGGGAACCCACTGACCACTCAAGTAATTGCTACTTTTCCATGGTGGATCCTTCCAAACGTCGGGCTGGAAATAATACACATGCTATCATATACCCGGATCTACCTTCGTCCATCGCCCCTGTGCCACATTGCCCTGAGCTTCCCGTATCCACTCCTCTGGAGAAAAAGCTGCCGTCTTCAGACTAGAGTAGTAAGTCAGAGAGCGAGGAAGGCATTGAAGATCTAAATTACAATTTTAGAGCCAAGAAGAGAAACCCATACTACCCCAATCAAAAAGATCTTAACGACTTAATAAGAAATCTTGGTCTCACCAAGTTAAATGTCGAACTCTTGACATCCAGGCTTAAGCAGTAGAATTTCGTGATTCGTGAAAGTAATTTGCAGTATAATCTCAAGTCTACTCGTTTTAAATCTTTTGTAATAATTTTGTTCACAACTGTAGTGCAAATATATGTCATTTTTTATGTATATGTGTTTGTATTTTACTTTATGTAAACGAAAAACACGAATTCATACACTTTCTCATTCAAAGCAGGTAAAATTCAAAATTACACTGTCCTGGTTACTTACAAAATCAAAGATCGAGGGGAATAATAGCCATTTTCTGTGTTTTCCAGGCATAAGCCATTGAAAAATAACACGTACTACCCAGGAACAAAAATCGTGTTACATGGTGTTATTAGCAGCATACCTGTTCTTTGTACGGAAAATATAATATAAAGAAACTTAACATTCACAACTATGAGTAAATTCCTATAGTATTCTAAATGACTTTGTTATTCAAAATATTTTATTAAAATATTCAATTTAATTCTTCTAAAAAAATGTGTAAGAATCTCTGAGCTCGATATACAAAATTATCTTCAGAGGCAGATGTGAAAAATAATGCATCTTGGTTCAGTTCGTAAACAAATTTAGAAAAAATATTTCTTAATTCTCACAAAATGACAGAGTTTATCTAGAAAATCGTACATAATTATGAAAAAAATATTGAATTTTCATCGATTCGGTGTTATTCCGATAACTTTACCGTCATTTAATGAATTATTATTCAAATCGAAAAAATAATAATAAAAATTAACAAACGCGTTTGATTTAATTGCGTTGCTATGATATAAGAAAGGATCTTCCTCATAAAATGCTGATAATTAATTAACCATTATGATTTCTTAATACTTTCATTGTTGAGTAAGAGCCTGTGAAAAATAAACCATGGTGATAGTGTTTCCATTTAAATTCATGTTTCAAACCTGCGATTTTCAAAGATGACTAATAAGCGCAATAAACTCCCACCAAACTCTTAGATTGAATTTTAATTCACTTTCAAGTTTTAAACCAGCGACTTCCAACCTTTTTCGTTTGGAGGAACCGGGGAGTAGAACCTCTAGGAAAAAGTTTCGTTTTTCATTAATATCTCAACAACCCCTGATCTTAGAAACTCAAAACATGGACTAAATTTTAAGTGGGGCTATTTCAAAGATACCCACAACGTTTCATTAAATTCGATTCAGCCGTTCTTCCGTGATGGTGAGACAAATGAAAGTTTCGTTTTTCATTAATATCTCGAGAACCCCTGAGAAACTCGAAACATGGACTAAATTTTAAGTGGAGATATTTCAAGGCTACCCACAAAATTTCATCAAATGCGTTTCAGCCGTTCTCCCGTGATGATGGGACAAGCAGACAGATTTTATTATATTCAATTCTATTTATATGGATAAGCAGCATACCCTTTCTTCGTACGGAGTATATAATATAAAGAAACTTAAATTTCACGATCATGTGCAAATTCCTATAGTATACTAAATGACATTGTTAATCAAATTATGCTGTTAAAATATTTAATTTAATGCTCCTAAAAAAAGTTTAAGAATATATGTTCTCGCTATATAAAATTATCTTAACGGACAGACCTGAAGAATCAAACTTCCTGACCCCGTTTGTAAACAAATATACAAAAAATATGAAATCGAATCAATATATGCAAAATAAAAGCGTTAAAATTGTATGGGACCCGTACTACTCATATTAGCGAATATTAGAAGATATACTCTGAATTAGTAGATTACACGTATAAATTGAAAAAAAATATATTTTTTTTTTCAAATGGCCAGGCACTAAATTGAAAATATCAATAAACCCGTCATTTTTAAACCTGAAGGCAGTAATTGATTCCAATATATGCCAAAATGAAAGCGCTGAAATTGTATGGGAAGATATACCCGTACTACTTATATTGTTGTAGATTAGAAAATATGCCCGTGTGTTAGTAGAATATTACCCGTATTACAATATGCGTCTCAATAATATGATGACGTAATAAATTGAAACGCAATACAGATGACGTAATAAATTGAGTATATCAATAATTGCCATAATCATTATACCAGAAGGCCGTAATTGATTTCAATATATGCCAATATATGTCGAAATATATGCCAAAATATGTCAAAATATATGCCAATATACATATACACTTATCCCCCGATTTATACGGCACTTGTTTTACACGATTTCGCTTTTACACGGTTTATAAATTAACAGATTTAAAAAAATTGATAAAAATGTGTATTCCGCTCCATATACGCCTATACAAAGATTTGATGACATTTTTGAATTTTATTCCTTTGGTAACACTGATGAAAACAACAGGGAATTCCCGGTGTTGTAAAATATATACATTTAGGGGAATCTCCGTAATGGGGAATCCCCGAATAGAGAAATCCCCGTAATAGGGAAATCCCCGTATGTATTTCACAACAGTAAAGCTATCTGGTTCATGCAAGTACATAGTGCAGAAACATTTTAGCAGCAAAGCTTGTATTATTGTGCGTTTATCTTTTGAACTGGTAAGTTTTCAACTTTTATAGATTTTCTTGCATCTTTATAGTTTGCGTAAATTTGTTAAGGTTCTATAATATCAAAGGATTTGAAAAAAAATCAAAAAGAAAAGTTATTTCTTTAGAAACTAAAATTCAAATATTAGACCGTCTACGTAATAGAGAAAGAGTAACGAATGTTGCTACATTTTACTCCATGAATGAAGCCGCAATAAGGACAATAAGAAAAAATGAAGACTCCATTAGAAAAAGTGTAGCAGCTGGACCCTGCAGCAGTATGAGTACGACTTCATATGTTAGAGATGTTACAATGGAAAATATGGAAAAAGCCTTAGTAAAATGGATAGAAGACCAAACTCAAAAGCGAATCCCGATCGATACCAATGTTGTTACAAATAAAGCTTCGAAGATTTATCAATCACTTAAGAATCAGTCGCCGTCGACTTCGTCCGATGAAAAGAAGGTACCTTTTTCAGCAAGCCATAGGAGGTTCGAGAGATTCAAACAAAGACATTCTTTACATAATCTGAGAATGAAAGGTGAAAGTGCATCTGCTGATTCGGATGCGGCACAACAATATCCGGCAAAACTTGCTGAAATCATTGTCGCTAACTCCTATACTTCTGATCAGGTTTTCTATGCTGACGAGTCCGGATTATTCTGGAAAAAATGCTGGAAAGAACCTTTATAGCCAAAGCTCACAAATCAGCTAGTGGTCTTAAAGTAGCGAAAAGTCGTATAACAGTTCTTTTCTGTTGCAATGCTTCTGGCGATTATATGATGAAACCATTGGTGATTAACAAATCAAAATCACTACGATCATTCAAAGGAATAAATATCAAAAACCTTCCCGTCTATTGGATGGCTAATAGAAAAGCATGGGACACTGTCATAGCTTTCAATGAATGGTTCCATAACTTCTTTGTTCCAGATGTCAAAAATTATTTAACTAAAAAGAGATTGCCTTTTAAGGCTCTTCTATTAATTGATAATGCACCAGGTCATCCTCCAGATTTACTATACGAAAATGTAAAAGTTGTTTTTTTACCAAAGAATACAACTTCCTTATTACAGCCGTTAGATCAAGGGATAATTTCGACTTTTAAAGCACTGTATATCAAGCAAACTTTCAGGTATATCTTAGAACAAATGGAGAATGATGAATCTCTTACTCTGATGGATGCTTGGAAGAAATTTACAATTTTAGATTGTGTTAAGCATGTTGGACTGTCATACACTCAAATCAAACAATCAACGATCAACGCCTGCTGTAAAGCAATATGGCCGGATGTTGTTGAAAGTGGAAATGATAAATCACCAATAGAGCATGAATATTCTCAGATCGCTGAGTTGGCCCATACTATAGGAGGAGAAGGTTTTGAAGATTTAGCTCAGGCAGATATTGAAGAAATAATGGCTGATGAAGAATTGAATGAAGATGATTTAATTAACATGATTCATGAAACAAACAAACATGATGAAGACAATTATTCTGATGAAGAGCAATCTGAACCAGTTGCGTTCACAGCAAGAATCATAAGCGTAGGACTTGATTTGGGAAGAAAATTGTGCAACCATTTCTTACAATATGACACAAATGTTGATCGAGCTCTCCAATTCCAGCGAGACCTTCTTAAATGCTTAAATCAATATGAAGAGGTCTATAAAGGTTTAGCAAAAAAACCTACGCAATTGTTAATTACCGATTTCATGACAAAGTCTTGTCAACCCGAGATCTTGCCTAATTCGTCATTCATTGAGCCAGAATCGCATCAAGAAAGCTCAAGTGATGAAAGTGACATCATACCTATCAGAAGAAAAGACTGATAGTACATGAAAGTGATGACAGTGATTAAATTTATAATTAATTTTTAAGGGTATTTTTGCTTTTTTGTTCTTTGTTCCTAATGTAAAATAAATTAAATATGTTATATTACTACATTCATATGTTTGTTGTTTTATAAACTAAGTATAATTTTAAGTTTTCTAAGATGTCTTACTTTTGTTTTACTTAAATAAATGACTGAATCATGCAAATTTTGGGGTTATTTTCGTTTTACACGATTTTACTTAGCAAAATCCCAGATTTCAATTTACACGGTTTTGTGCAGAACCTATCTTCTGTGTAAATCGGGGGACAAGTGTACTACTTATATTCTCGTAGATTAGAAGATATACCCGTACATTTGTAGAAGATTACCCGTACTAAGTACAATATATGAGGTTCAACAATTTTTGCCAAAATAAAACAATGCATAATAACTTGAAAATAGCAATAATAATAATCTTTAAACCTGAAGAAAGTAATTGATGTTATAGAGTCGAAAATGCAATATCAATGAAATTTTTTTATATACATATCTTTATTATTTAAATATGAAAACATTTAATGAAAATCGTCTGCTGCATAAACACATTGAATTTAAATCCATTTCTAAGCAGCATGATATCATTTTCTTCAAATATATTGGTAAAAAAAATTTCTTCTGCATAATGCTATATCTATGGAATTTTTAATTGTGCGTTTTAAATTAATATCTGCACAACCCCTGGTCCTCGAAACATGGACCAAATTTTAATTGGGGCTGTTCCAAGTCTACCCCGAAAATTTCGTCTAATTAGGTGCAGTCGTTCTTCAGTGATGTGAGACAAACAAAAGAAACTTAACATTCAAAATTATGCGTAAATTCCTATAGAATTTATTCTAAATGACTTTGTTATTCAAAATATTCTATTAAAATATTTAATTTAAATCTTCTAAAAAATGTATAAGAATCTCTGGGCTAGATATACAAAATTATCTTCACAGGCAGATCTGAAGAATAAAGCATCCTGGTCCAGTTTGTAAACAAATTTAGAAAAATATTTTTTTAATTCTCACTAAACGACAGAGAATATTTAGAAAATCGTACTTAATTATGCAAAATATTGTATTTTTATGTATTTGGTGTCATTTTGATGAATTTAGCAACATTTTATCAATTTAGCGATATTTTTGTCAATTTAACGACATTTTAAAAATCGCCAAATTTATCGCCAAGTGAGACTGTAGAACTGACAGTCCCACTTAGCCACAAATTGACGAAATATCATCACAATACTATCCCCTAACAAAATACAATTAATTTCATTTATTTAACGCAATTTTATCATTTTCAAGATCTTTTTATGAATTTACAAATATTTTTATCAATTTGGCGACATTTTAAAAATTCGCTAAATGTGTTACTAAGTAGGACGGTTGGACTGACAGACAAATGCTACCGAAACATCATTTCAGTACTCTATTCTAATAAAACAAAATTAGTTTCATTGATTTAGCGTCGTTTTTATCAATTTTGAAACGTTTAAGAAATGTTACCAAGTTAGAGCGATATCTCCCCAAATTCGTAGATCAGAATTTGCAGATCTGAAGATTGAAACATCCTGATCCCGTTTGTATATACTAAATAAAAGCACTAAAATTGTATTAGAAGATATACCCGTTCGCCGAAGCGGTGGTCGAACAGTCAAGGCAAGCGTTTCCTAGCTATCGTTCGGCTGCCGGGTTGTGGGTTCGATTCCCACCTTCAGGCATGGATGTTGTGTCGTTGGGCGCGGTGCGCTGGGGCAACGTCATGTGACGGCTAAAAGGTTCACGGTTCTGGCCGGTGCATAGGCGAATGATGAAATATCAAATACCTGGCCATTAGAAAAAAAAGATATACCCGTTCTACTCTTATTCTTTTTCAACAATCGGCTAAATGAGCTTATTGGCTAAACACAATATATGAGTCTATTGGCTAAGCACAATATATAAGTTTGAAAATTATTTGCCAAAATAAATGAAAATGATGTACACAGTCCATATAATTAATATAATTAAAAGAAACATCGAATCGTTCATTTATTAGATATATTTTTATATTCATTTACTTATAATTCAAATCGAAAAAAAAAATAAAAAATTACCAAACTCATTTTATTTAATCCGTTGCTAGGCAACATGATATAAGGAATAATCTTCTTCATAAATTAATGATAATTAAATAACCATTTTGACTTCTTAATACTTTTCATTGTTGAGTAAGAGCATGTGAAAAATAAACCATGGGAATAGAGTTTCCATTTAAATTCATGTTTCAAACCTGCGATTTTCAAATGTGACTAATAAGATCAATAAACTCCAACGAAACTTACAGATATAATTTTCTTCAAATAAATTGGCGGAAAAATATCGTCTGCATAATGCTATCTCTATGGAAGGTTTAATTGTTCGTTTTTAATTAATATCTCGACAACCCCTCGTCTTAGAAAGTCGAAACGTGGACTAAATTTTAAGTGGGGCTATTTCAAGGCTACCCACAAAATTTTATTAAATTTGGTTCAGCCGTTCTCCCGTGACGATGAGACAAACATACAGACAGACTGGTTTTCAATTTTATTTATATAGACTAGCAGCATGCCCGTTCTTCATACGGAATAGATAATATAAAAATTATTAAAATTCACAATCATGTGCAAATTCCTATAATAATCTAAAGGGTTTTGTTATTCAAAGCATTATATTAAAATATTTAAATTAATGCTTCTTAAAAGAAGTTTAAGAATCTGTGTTCTTGCTAGACAAAATTATCTTCAAAAGCAGATCTGAAGAATGAAATATCCTGGTCCCGTTTGTAAATAAATTTACAAAAAATATGAAATTAAATCAATATTTGCCAAGATAAAAGAGCTAAAATTTTATGGGAAGATATACTACTTATATTTACGAATAATAAAAAATATATTATTCCGGATTCAGAATAAAGCCATTGGATCCACATCACAAAACATTTATTATGTACATATTATTGCACTTTTAAATACAGATTTCCATTCATTTTAGCGTACGTGCTTTCCATCTGCACACATCTGACTTCTATCCCGACACAGACTCCTCTCTGCGCATCGCCTTCTGCGCACGTAAAGTTCTCGTTCTTTGACGAAGTCGCTTAAGCTACAATATATACCCGTGTATTAGTAAAAAATTACCCGTCTGCAATATATGAATTTCAAAAATCTTTACCAAAAATTAATATAACGTAATAAATTGAAAATATCAATAATCTCCGTAATCTTTAAACCTGAAGGCCGTAATCGATTACAATATATACCAAAATAAAAGCGCTAAAATCACGTACCCTTAATACTACTTATATTCTCTTGGATTAGAAGATATATCGGTGTATTAGTAGAAGATTTACAATATATGAGTTTCAAAAATATTTGCTAAAATAAAACAGATAACGTAATAAATTGAAAATATCAATACTCCTCGTAATATTTAAAGCCCAAGGCCATTATTGGTGCCAATATATGCCAAAATGAAAGCGCTAAAATTGTATGGGAAAATTGTATCCGTACTACTTACATTTTCGTAGATTAGAAAATATACCCGTGTTTTAGTAGAAGATTACACGTACTACATAGCCATTCTTCTCACAGAATATATAATGTAAAGAAACATAAAATTCACAATCAAAATGTGCAAATTCCTATACTATTCTAAATGACATTGTTAATCAAAACATTCTATTAAAATATTTAAATTAATGCTCCTAAAAAGAAGTTTAAGAATATCTGTTCTCGGTATACAAAAATTATCTTCACAGGCAGATCTGATAAATAAACCACTCAGGCAGATCTGATGAATACAACAGTCTGGTCTCGTTTGTAAACAAATTTACAATAAATATAAAATTGAATCAATATATGCCAAAATAAAAGAGCTAAAATTGCATGTGAATTGACCCGTACTACTTACATTCCCGAATATTAGAAAATATACTCGTGTATTAGAAGAAAATTACCCGTACTACAACATATGATTTTCAAAAATATTTGCCAAAATAAAACAGATGACGTAATACAGTGAAAATATCAATTATACGCGCAATCTTTAAACTTGAGGGCCGCAATTGATTCCAATATATGACAAAATGAAAGAGCAAAAATTGCATGGGAAGATATAACCGTACTACTTATATTCATTCTCGCAGATTAAAAAATAATAGACTAATGGAAAATTATTACCTGTAATACAATTTATGAGTTTCAACCGTTTTTGCCAAAATAAAACAAATGGCGTAATTGATAATAATAATTGAAAATATTATTATCAATTACGTCCAGTAATCTTTAAACATGAAGGCCGTATTTGATATAATTCAGTCAAAAAAGTAATTACGATAAAATTTATTTTATATACATTTCTTTATTATTTAAATCTGAAAAGATTTAATAAAAATCGTCTGTAGCATAAACGTATTAGATTTAAATCCGTTGCTAATCCGTTGATATCATTTTCTTCAAATAAAAATATCGTCTTCGAAAATATATCGTCTCCATAATGCTAAGTCTATGGGAGATTAAACAGTGCGTTTTTAATTAATATCTGGACAGCCCCTGGTCTTAGAAACGCTAAACATGGACTAAATTTTAAGTGGAGCTATTCCAAGGCTACCCACAAAATTTCATGAAAATCGGTTCAGCCATTCTCCCGTGATGATGAGACAAACAGACAGATAGACAGACATGTTTTCTATTTTATTTATATAGATTTTCCGATTTAAATAATAAAAAAATGTATATAAATATAAATTTTATAAAGTTGCATTTTTGACTGGATTACATCAATTAATGCCTTTCGGTTTAAAGATTACGAGAAAATTATTGGTATTCCAATTTTTAATGTCATCTGTTTTATTTTGGCAAAGACTTTCAAACTCATATATCTTGTTTAACTCATCGTGTTTAGTCGATTGTTGAAACAGAATAAAAATAGAGCTGGTACATTTTCTAGTAATGTTTTAACGCTTTCATTTTGGCTTACATTGATCTAATTTCATATTTTTATAAATAATTTTATAAACGGGATCAAGATGTTTTATTCTTCAGATCTGCACTTGAAGATAACTTCGTGTAGCGAGAACATATATTCTTATACATTTTAAGAGAATAAAATTAAATATTTAATAGAATGCTCTGAATAATAGTATCACTTATAATACTATAAAAATTTGCAGATAATTGTGAATTTTAATTTTCTTTATATTATATACTAGCAGCATACCCGTTCTTCGTATGGAGTGTATAATATAAAAGAAACATAAAATTCATAATCATGTGCATATTCCTATAATATTCTACATGGCATTGTTATTCAAAGAATTCTATTAAAATATTTAAATTAATGATCCTAAAAAGAAATTTAAGAATCTCTGTTATTACTATACAAAGTTATCTTCCCAGGCAAATCTGACGAATAAAATACACTGGTTCCGCTTGTAGACAAATTTACAAAAAATATGAAATTACAGCAATATATGCCAAAAAAAAAATCGCTGAAGTTGTATGGAAAAATATACCCGTATTGCTTATATTCTCGAATATTGGAAGATATATATACCTGTATACCTGTAGAAGATTACTTACCTACAATATATGAGTTTAAAATAAATTTCCCATAAAATAATAGATAAAGTAATAAATTAAAAATATCGATTATTCCTCTAATCATTAAACCCAAAGGCTGTAATTGATGCCAGTATATGCCGAAATGAAAGTGCAAAAACTGTATGGGAAGATACACCCCTACTACTTACATTTTCGTAGATTAGAAAATATACCCTTGTATTTAGGAGAAGATTGCCCTTACTATAGCCGTTCTTCTTACGGAATATATAATAAAAAGAAGCATAAAAGTCACAATCATGTGCAAATTTATATACTATTCTAAATGACATTGTTATTCAAAAAATTCTATTAAATATTTATATTAATGCTTCTAAAATGAAGTGTAAGAATCTCTGTTCTCGCTATACAAAAATTATCTTCACAGGCAGATTTGAAGAATAAAATAGCCTGATCCCGTTGGTAAACAAATTTGCAAAAAATATAAAATTGAATCAATATATGCGAAAATAAAAGCTCTAAAATTGTATCGGAAGATATACACGTACTACTTATATTCCCGAATATTAGAAGATAAACCTGTTGAAGACCCAGGCCGTCCGACTCATCCTCAGACTTGAGCAGCTAATTGGGCGGCCGGAGAAGACATACCTGTGTATCAGTAGAAAAGTACCCGTACTACAATATATGAATTTCAAAAATCCTTGCCAAAATACAACAGATGACTTGATAAAGTGAAAATATCAATATTATCTTTAAACTTGAGGGCCGTAACTGATTCCAATGTATGTCAAAATGAAAGCGCTAAAATTGTATGGGAAGGTATAACCGTGATACTTATATTTTAGAAGATATACCCGTGTACTAATAGAAGATTACCCGTACTACAATATAAGAGTTTCAACCGTTTTTGCCAGAATAAAACAGATGACATAATAAATTGAAAATATCAATAATCCCAAAGTAATCTTCAAACCTGAAGGCCCTAATTGATATAATCCAGTCCAGAATGCAATTTTGATAAAATTTATTTCATATACATGCCTTTATTACTTAAATTGGAAAAGATTTAATAAAAATCGTCTGCTGCATGAACACTGGATTTAAACCCATTGCTAAGAGACATGATATCATTTTCTTCAAATAAATTTACGGGAAAAAATATCGTCTGCATAATGCTATGTCTATGGAAGGTTTAACTGCTCGTTTTTAATTAATATCTAGACAACTCCTGATCATAGAAACTCGAAACATGGACTAAATTTTATGTGGAGCTATTCCAAACCTACCCACAAAATTCTATCAAATTCGGTTCAGCCGTTCTCCCGTGATGATGAGACAAACATACAGACAGACAGATTTTCAATTTTATTTATATAGACTAGCAGCATACCCGTTCTTCGTACAGAGTATATAATATAAATAAACTAAAAATTCACAATCATGTGCAAATTCCTATAGTATACTAAATAGCATTTTTTATCAAAATATTCTGTTAAAATATTTAGCATAATGCTCCTAAAAAGAAGTTAAGGAATGGCTGTTCTCGTTATTCAAAATTATCTTCACGGGTAGATCTGAAGAATAAAATATCCTGGCCTCTTTTGTAAGCACATTTACAAAAAATATGGAATTGAATCAATATATGCAAAATAAAAGCGTATTGTATGGGACCCGTACTACTTATATACGCGAATATTAGAAGATATAACCTGTACTAGTAGATTACATATATAAATTGAAAATATCAATAAATCCGTAATCTTTAAACCAGTAGGCAGTAATTAATTCCAATATGTGCCGAAATGAGAGTGCTAAAATTATATGGGAAGATAAACCCGTACTACTTATAATGTCATAGATTAGAAGATATGTCCTAGTGTTAGTAAAATATTACCCGTATTATAATACTAGCAGCATACCCGTTCTTCATACGGAGTATATAATATAAAGAAACATAAAATTCACAATCATGTTCAAATTCCTATAGTATACTAAATGGCGTTTTTAAACAAAATATTCTGCTAAAATATTTAACATAATGCTCCTAAAAAGAATTTAAGGAATGTCTGTTCTCGCTATTAAAAATTATCTTCACGGGCAGATCTGAAGAAAAAAACATCCTGACCTCTTTTGTAAGCAAATTTACAAAAATTATGGAATTGAATCAATATATGCAAAATAAGAGCGTTAAAATTGTATGGGGACCCGTACTACTTATATACGCGAATATTAGAAGATATAACCTGTATTAGTAGATTACATGTATAAATTGAAAACATCAATAAATCCGCAATCTTTAAACCAGAAGGCAGTAATTGATTCCAATATGTGCCGAAATGAAAGTGCTAAAATTATATTGAAAGATAAACCCGTACTACTTATAATGTCATAAATTAGAAGATATGTTCTAGTGTTAGTAAAAGATTACCCGTATCATAATATGAGTCATAAAAATATTTGCCAAAATAAAACAGATTAATAAATAATTTAAAAATATCAATAATCCCCGTGATCTTCATACCAGAAGGCTTGATTCCAATATATGCCAATATACCTGTACTACTTATATTCTCTTAGATCAGAAGATATACCCGTGCCTTTGTAGAAGATTACTCGTACAACGTACAATATATGAGTTTCAACAATTTTTGCCGCAATAAAACAATGGCATAAGAAATTGAAAATATCAATAATCTCTGAATCAATAATCCCCGAAAACATCAATAATAATAATGTTTATAAATAATAATAACATGAATAATCAATAATAACATGAAGATCGTAATTGATATCATCCAGTCAAAAATACGCTGGCAATGAAATTTATTTTATATACATATCTTCATCATTAAAATCGGAAAAGATTTAATAAAAATCTTCTTCTTCATAAACGCATTGAATTTAAATCCGTTGTTAAGCGACATGTTATGATTTGCTTCAAATAAATTGGTGGTCAAAATATCGTCTGAATAACGCTATCTCTAATGAAGGATTGGCGACATTTTTAAAAATCGCCAAATTTATTGCCAAGTGGGATTGTAGAACTGACAGTCCCACTCGGCGATAAATCGACGAACCATCATCAAAATATTATTCCCTAAAAAAGCACAATTTCATTTATTTAGGACAATTTATCAATTTCAAAATATTTTTATGGATTTATAAACATATTTATCAATTTGGTGACATCTTAAAAATTCGCTAAATGTGTTACTAAGTAGGACGGTTGGACTGACAGACAAATGCTAACGAAACACCATTTCAGTACTTTCTTCTAACAAAACAAAATAAATTTCATTGATTTACATTTTTATCAATTTGGGGACATTTCAATAAATTTGGTAACTTTTAAGAAATTTGCCAAGTTAGCGATATGCAGCCAAATTCGTAGCTCTAAATTCGCAGATCTGTATAAAATATCGTGATCCAGTTTTTATATATACTAAATGAAAACACTAAAATATTAGTAGAAGATATACCCATTCTACTCTTTTTCTGTTTCAACAATTGGATAAATGAATTTATTGGGTAAACAAAATATGAGTTTATTAGCTAAACACAACAATATATAAGCTTGAAACCTCTTTGCTAAAATAAATGAGAGTAATGTATGCAGTTCGCAATTAATATAATTAAAAAAAAAATCAAATTGTTCATTTATAAGATATATTTTAATATCCATTTATTTATTATTCAAATCGAAAAAATAATAATAATCATTAACAAACACATTTAAACACATTTCCGAGCAACATGATATAAGATAGAGTCTTCCTAATAAAATGCGAAATTAAATAACCATTCTAATTTCTTTCTACTTTTAATCGTTGAGTAAAAGCTTATGAAATATAAAACATGGAGGTAGATTTTTCCATTTAAATTCATGTTTCAAACAATTCATGCTTTCAGATAGTGACTATTTAATGCAAAAAGCCTGCATCAAACTCACAAATAAAGTTTTAAATCCCTTTGACAAACGATTTTCATCCTTTCAGTTTGGATAAACCACGGAGTTGCAGAGTAGAACTCCTAGGAAAAAGTTCCGTTTTTCATTAATATCTCGACAACCCCTGGTCTTAGAAACTCAAAATTTGGACAAAATTTATGAGTGGCTATTCCAAGGCCACCCACAAAATTTCATTAAATTCGGTTCAGCCGTTCTCTCATGATGATGAGACAAACGAAAGTTTCGTTTTTTACTAATATCTCAAGAACCACTGATCGTAGAAATTCCAAACATAGACTAAATTTTAAGTGGGACTATTTCTAGGCTACCCACAAAATTTCATCAAATTTGGTTCAGCCGTTCTTCCGTGATGATGGGACAAACAGACAGACAGACAGATTTTCAATTTTATTTACATAGATTTAGTCTGAAAAATTTTTGCAAATATATAATAGATTACTTTATAAATTAAAAATATCAATAATCCCCGTAATCTTCATACCGGAAGGCTTGATTCCAATATATGCCAATATACCTGTACTACTTATATCCTCTTAGATCAGAAGATATACCCGTGCATTTGTAGAAGATTACTCGTACAACGTACAATATATGGGTTTCAACAAATTTTGCCGCAATAAAACAATGGCATAAGAAATTGAAAATATCAATAATCTCTGAATCAATAATCCCCGAAGACATCAATAATAATAATGTTTAAACATGCAGATCGTAATTGATATTATCCAGTCAAATATACGATGGCAATGAAATTTATTTTATATACATATCTTCATCATTAAAATCGGGAAAGATTTAATAAAAATCTTCTTCCTCATAAACACATTGAATATAAATCCGTTGTTAAGCGATATGTTATGATTTGCTTCAAATAAATTGGTGGTCAATATATCGTCTGAATAACGCTATCTCTAATGAAGGTTTGGGATCATTAAAAAAAATCGCCAAATTTACCACCAAGTGGGACTGTAGAACTGACAGTCCCCCTTGGCGATAAATCGACGAACCATCATCAAAGTATTATTCCCTAAAAAAACACAATTTCATTTATTTAGGGCAATTTATCAATTTCAAAATATTTTTATGGATTTATAAACATTATTATCAATCTGGTGACATTTTAAAAATTCTCTAAATGTGTTACTAAATAGGACGGTTGGACTGACAGACAAATGCTCACGAAACACCATTTCAGTACTTTCTTCTAACAAAACAAAATAAATTTAATTGATTTAAGTCATTTTTATCAATTTGGGGACATGTCAATCAATTTGGCAACTTTTAAGAAATTTGCCAAGTTAGCGATATCCAGCCAAATTCGTAGCTCTAAATTCGCAGATCTGAATAAAATATCGTGATCCAGTTTGTATATACTAAATGAAAACACTAAAATATTATTAGAAGATATACCCATACTACACTTTTTCTGTTTCAGCAATTGGATTAATGAATTTATTGGGTAAACAGAATATATGAGTTTATTAGCTAAACACAATATAAAACTTAAAATTCTTTGCAAAAATAAATTAAAGTGATGTACGCAGTCCGCAATTAATAGAATAACAAGAAAGAAAAATCATGCTTAAAGCATTGATTATGAAACACTTTCCAACTTCAATGCAATTTTTTTAAACATGTCTAAAATGCAATACATTCCTCGGTAATATTTTAAAACTTTACACAATACTACATTGCTTTATTATATTTGAAAACTTACACCTTCATCGAAAAAAATAAACTTCATTCAAATGACGGCATTGAAATATAAATTGCCTGGTTTAAACATCTCTAAAATGTGATATATTATTCGGTAATAATTTTAGAATTATCATTATACCACGATAATTTATTATATTTAAAAACTTCATCGAAAACAACTGAAAATTCATTCAAATGACGTCATAGAAAAAATAACACGGCCGGCTCTCTCTAAAAAAGCAGCATTTCATTCATAAATAATTTCCCATTCATGTCATTCATCACAATACTATAATAATTTATTTTATTTAAAAATTAAGACCATGAAGCTACAAGTAATTTAACTCTATGCTTAAAACTTCATCGCAAAAAATCGTCCTTCTCTCGGTAAAGTCAATGAATATTTCTTTCATATCAGCTATGCAGACTCCATGAGCTAAATTCTTTTGCGTTAAAAAAATACAGCAATTCGTATACAACTCATCCTCCATATTTTGCTGTTTACATTTTACATAAGTGAAAAATAGGCTTCGTTGTAGAAATAATCAAATTTGGATAATCATTTAAACTGAAATTTAAACTCATATATATTGTAATTGCGTTGTTTTAGTATGTAGATGCACAGAATTTAAACCAAAATAAAGTGGTTTTAGGACGGATACAACACTCAATAAGAAATAAAAAGAACTTTAAAAATCACGATTTTGAGACAAGATGGATGTCATATATCATTTTGAAGTGGATCAGGTGATACTTTCATATTATGGTCACATGATCGTTTCATATAAGAGGTGTTATAATTATTTTAATTTTCATTTAAAAAACCACTGAATATATTTTGCTGAATTTTTTTTTATATATTTTATGGAACAATTTGAATATTACCTAAAAATTTCGAAGCAATTCGTGAATTTTAAATCCGCTTAAAAAATGCTTGAAAAATTAGGTCCCATAGGGCTCCATGTATTTCATTTTTTCAACCCGGGTTCAATCCAAAACTAATTGGGTGATATTATTCATTTAAATTCCCATAGGTCCTACAGACCGTCTGAACAACATACTAAAATTTCATTTTGATTAAGTCATTTGTACGGCAGTTATCGTGCTAACGAACAGACAGACAGACAGACAGAATGAACAAAGTCATAAACACTTTTCAACTTTGTTGTAAAGTGTTAAAAAGAAAAATCAAACCGTTCATTTATAAGATATATTTTAATATCCATTTATCTATTATTCAAATAGAAAAAAAAATAATAATCATTAACAAACACATTTAATTTTATTCCGTTGCCGAGCAACATGATATAAGATAGAATCTTCCTCATAAAATGCGAAATTAAATAGCCATTTTAATTTCTTTATACTTTTAATCGTTGAGTAAAAGCTTGTGAAATGTAAAACATGGAGATAGATTTTTCCATTTAAATTCATGTTTCAAACAATTCATGCTTTCAGATAGTGACTATTTAATGCAAAAATCCTGCATCAAACTCAAAAATAAAGTATTAATTCCCTTTGACGTTTTAAACAAACGATTTTCATCCTTTCCGTTTGGATAAACCACGGAGTTGGAGAGTAGAACTCCTAGGAAAAGTTCCGTTTTTAACACTTTACAACAAAGTTGAAAAGTGTTTATGACTTTGTTCATTCTGTCTGTCTGTCTGTCTGTCTGTCCGTTAGCACGATAACTGCCGTAAAAATGACTTAATCAAAATGAAATTTTAGTATGTTGCTCAGACGGTCTGTAGAACCTATGGGAATATAAATGAAATATATTACCCAATTAGTTTTGGATTGAACCCGGGTCGAAAAAATGAAATACATTGAGCCCTATGGGACCTAATTTTTCAAACATTTTTTAAGCGGATTTAAAATTCACAAATTGCTTCGAAAATTTTAGGTAATATTCAAAATGTTCCATAAAATATATAAAAAAAAGTTCAGCGAAATATATTCAGTAGTTTTTTAAATAAAAATTAAAATAATAATTACACCTCTTATATGAAACGATCACGTGACCATGATATGAAACGATCACATGATCCACTTCAAAATGATATATGGCATCCATCTTGTTTCAAAATCGTGATTTTTTTAAGTTCTTTTTAATTCATATTGAGTGTTCTATCCGTCCTAAAACTACTTTATTTTTGCTTAAATTCTGTGCATTTACATACTGAAACAACGCAATGACAATATATTTTTATGAGTTTAAATGCTCATCTAAATTTGATTGTTTCTACAACAAAGCCCATTTTTCACCTATGTAAAATGTAAACAGCAAAATATATAGAATGAGTTCCTGTATTGAGCAAAATATATTAGAATTCCTGTATTTTTTTAACACAAAATAATTTAGTCCATGGAGTCTGCATGGCTGATATGAATGAAATATTAATTGATTTCATAAAGAGAAGGACGATTTTTTTTGATGAAATTTCAAGCATAGAGTTTAATTTTTTGTAGCTGCATGGTCTTAAACAAAATGTTTAAATAAAATAAATTATTATAGTATTGTGATGAATGAAATGAATGGGAGAAAGTTATGAATGAAATCCTGTTTTTATAGAGAGATCCAGGCGTGTTATTTTTTCTATGACGTCATTTGAATTAATTTCAGTTGTTTTCGATGAAGTTTTCAAATATAATAAATTATCGTAGTATTATGATAATTCTAAAACTATTACCGAGGAATGTATAACATTTTAGAGATGTTTAAACCAAGCAATTTATATTTCAATGTAGTCATTTGAATGAAGTTCATTTTTTTCGATGAAGGTTTAAGTTTTCAAATATAATAAATTAATGCAGTATTATGATAAGTTTCAAAATATTACCGAGGAATGTATTGCATTTTAGACTTGTTTAAATAAAATTGCATTGAAGTTGGAAAGTGTTTCATAATCGATGCTTTAAGCATGATTGATCTTTCTTGTTCATTAATGTCTCGACAACCCCTGA
Source organism: Amaurobius ferox (assembly GCA_951213105.1). Classification (NCBI taxonomy): domain Eukaryota; kingdom Metazoa; phylum Arthropoda; class Arachnida; order Araneae; family Amaurobiidae; genus Amaurobius; species Amaurobius ferox. The sequence goes on along the minus strand of OX578141.1, from coordinate 71,243,533 downwards.
CCTTAGAAACTCAAAATTTGGGCAAAAATTTATCGGGGGCTATTTCAAGGCCACCCACAAAATTTCATTAAATTTGGTTCAGCCGTTCTCTCGTGATCATGAGAAAAACGAAAGTTTCCTTTTTAACACTTTACAACAAAGTTGAAAGGTGTTTATGACTTTGTTCATTCTGTCTGTCTGTCTGTCCGTTAGCACGATAACTGCCGTAAAAATGACTTTTTCAAAATGAAATTTTAGTATGTTTCTCAGCCGGTCTGTGGGACCTATGGGAATATAAATAAATAATATCACCCAATCAGTTTTTTATGGAACCCGGGTTGAAAAAATGAAATACATTGAACCCTATGGGACCTAATTTTTCAAACATTTTTTAAGTAAATTTAAAATTCACGAATGGCTTCGAAATTTTTAGTAAATATTCACATTATCCCATAAAATATGTAATAAAAAATTCAGTAAAATATGTTAAGTAGTTTTTTAATTAAAAATTATTTAATATAGGGAAAAAAACAAATTCAATTAAATTCAGACTTTGAGATATCCTCCAGAAAGAAAAGAGAGATATATTTTATAATAAATATCTTTCCAACTGTTTAATTATTTTGCATATGAGAGAAGCTTCACATTTTAAAATAAATTTGGTAGATAACAATTTTTCATTTTTTTTTTTTAATTTATATAACTCTTCATGATATACTTATTTGATGGCATTTTTAATGCACTTTCCTACGTCCTAGAGAGTTAAAATTTGGTACACAACTTAAATTTGTTGAAAATTTTATTCGACAAAAATTTGATGGATCTTTAAATATAGATCGTACATTTTTTTCGAAATGGCCTGAAAATAATCCCCGTTCACTTCTATAAATCATTGTTGTAATATTGTTAAAAAGTCTGATGTGGACAGCACATGTCTTTCCCTGCAGACTCATATTCGTTCTCCTTATTTCTTCAATAATAATTTGAGTTTATCTGCACAAAATAACAGCCATAAGTATTTTAAATGACATTGAATTTGCACGTTAAACTTAAATTTGGTTCTCATTTGATAGCTGGACTTATTGTCAAAGGTGGCGTAGCGAAAACGCGAAAAAAATTGAATATCTCAAGAACGGCTAGTCCTAGAGTAATGGGGTTAGTCTTATTCTTTTTGTTGTCAAAAATCACGTATAAAATACGAATTTAATTGATATAATTGAGAACACGTAGTCTTTTATTTTTATATATAACGATTTTTGCGGGCCATTTCGCAAAAATAGCCCGTTCCTTTTTCCCGAATCATACTAGAATAACCTACAAATGATTTATATACAAAATTTTGTTAAATTTGGTATATAAATCACTTGTAGGTTATGGAAATATTATACACCAAATTTTGTTAAATTTGTTCCATTAGTTATTAGCTAGAGTGGATAAAGGCAATTTCTGCGGCCATTTCGCAAAGAAAGCAGATTCTTTTATTACGAATCGTACTATAATCTAATGAACATCAGGATTTCCCACAAAAATTATACCTACCAAATTGTATGAAATTTGGTCCATTAGTTTTTCAATTAGAGTGGATGTTATATCCTCACAGACACACAGAAACATACACAGATACACCCTTACACACACAGACGTCTTCCTAAAAATAGTATTTTCGTGTTCTAGAAGTCCCAAAACGTGAAGATCCTTTGAAAATTCGAGTTCCGATCTTCGGCACGATTCCAAAACTTTGAGTACATACACATACACACATATATTATCTGTGTATCTGTGTTTTATCTGTGTATCTAAATTCCGTGCCTATGCAATTACAATAATTGTGATTTTAAATGATCCCTAAACTTTTATTATTTCTTCAACGAAGCCTAATTTTAACATATGCAGAATGCAAATATCTCAAGCGATTGTAAGATGAATTACATAAGAATTGCTGAATTTTTTCACACAACATTATTTAGCTCTGGAGTCTGGAATACAAGTTATATAAATGAAATATTCATTGATTTTGCATAAAGAATCAGATGATTTATATTTCGATACAGTTTTAAATAATTAAGTATAATACATTACTGTAGTACTGTGATAATGTAAAAGATATCACCACTGAATGTATTACATTTTAGAAATTTTTAAATGAAATTACATTTCAGTTGGAAAGTGTTTCATAATCAATGCTTATGCATGATTGCTCTTTCTTGTTTACTAATATCTCGAGAACCACTGGTCGTAGAAATTCCAAACATAGACTAAATTGTAAGTGGGGCTATTTCTAGGATACCCACAAAATTTCATCAAATTCGGTTCAGCAGTTCTCCCGTGATGATGGGACAAACAGACAGATTTTCAATTTTATTAACACTTTACAACAAAGTTAAAAAGTGTTTATGACTTTGTTCATTCTGTCTGTCTGTCTGTCTGTTTGTCTGTCTGTCTGTCCATTAGCACAATAACTGCCGTAAAAATGACTTAATCAAAATGAAATTTTAGTATGTTTTTCAGACGGTCTGTCGGACCTATGGTAATTTAAATAAATAATATCACCCAATTAGTTTCTTATTGAGCCCGGGTTGAAAAAATGAAATACATTGAACCCTATGGGACCTAATTTTTCAAACATTTTTTAAGTAAACTTAAAACTCACGAACTGCTTCGAAATTTTTCGAAAACATTCACATTATCCCATAGAATATATAAAAAAAAATTCAGTAAAATATGTTAAGTAGTTTTTTAATTAAAAATTATTTAATATAGGGAAAAAAACAAATTCAATTAAATTCTGACTTTGGGATATCCTCCAGAAAGAAAAGAGAGATATATTATATAATAAATATCTTTCCAAGTGTTTAATCATTTTGCATATGAGAGAGGCTTCACATTTTAAAATAAATTTGGTAGATAACAATTTTTAATTTTTTTTTTAATTTTATATAACTCTTCATTATATACTTATTTGATGGCATTTCTAATGCACTTTCCTACGTCCTAGAGAGTTAAAATTTGGTACACAGCTTAAATTTGTTGAACATTTTATTCGACAAAAATTTGATGGATCTTTAAATATAGATCATGCATATTTTTCGAAATGACCTGAAAATAATCCCCGTTCACTTCTATAAATCATTGTTGTAATATTGTTAAAAATTCTGATGTGGACAGACAGCTCAAGTCTTTATGCACATGTGGACAGCACATGTCCCTGCAGACTCATATTCGTTCTCTTTATTTCTTCAATAATATAATTTGAGTTTATCTGCACAAAATAACAACCATAAGTATTTTAAATGACATTGAATTTACACGTTAAACTTAAATTTGGTTCTCATTTGATAGCTGGACTTATTGTCAAAGGTGGCGTAGCGAAAATGCAAAAAAACTAGAATATCTCAAGAACGGCTAGTCCTAGAGTAATGGGGTTAGTCCTATTCTTTTTGTTGTCAAAAATCACGTATAAAATAGGAATTTAATTGATTTAATTGAGCACACGTAGTCTTTTATTTTTATATATAACGATTTTTACGGGCCATTTCGCAAAAATAGCCCGTTCCTTTTTCCCGAATCGTACTAGAATAACCTACAAATGATTTATATACAAAATTTTGTTAAATTTGGTACATAAATCACTTGTAGGTTATTAAAATATTATACACCAAATTTTGTTAAATTTGTTCCATTAGTTTTTAGCTAGAGTGGATAAAGGCAATTTCTGCGGTCATTTCGCAAAGAAGGCAGATTCTTTTATTACGAATCGTACTATAATCTAATGAACATCAGGATTTCCCACACAAAACATACCTACCAAATTGTATGAAATTCGGTCCATTAGTTTTTCAATTAGAGTGGATGTAATATCCGCACAGACACACAGAAACATACACAGATACACCCTTACACACACAGACGTCTTCCTAAAAATAGTTTTTTCGTGTTCTAGAAGTCCCAAAACGTGTAGATCCTTTGAAAATTCGAGTTCCGATCTCCGGCACAATTCCAATACTTTGAGTACATACACATACATACATATATTATCTGTGCATCTGTGTATTATCTGTGTATCTAAATTCCGTGCCTACGCAATTACAATAGTTGTGATTTTAAATGATCCCTAAACTTTTGTTATTTCTTCAATAAAGCCTAATTTTAACATACGCAGAATGCAAATATCTCAAGCGATTGCAAGATGAATTACATAGGAATTGCTGAATTTTTTTCACACAAAATTATTTAGCTCTGGAGTCTGGAATACAAGTTATATGAATGAAATATTCATTGATTTTGCATAAAGAATCAGATGATTTATATTTCGATACAGTTTTAAATAATTAAGTATAATAAATTACTGTAGTACTGTGATAATGTAAAAGATATCACCACTGAATGTATTACATTTTAGAAATTTTTAAATGAAATTACATTTCAGTTGGAAAGTGTTTCATAATCAATGCTTATGCATGATTGCTCTTTCTTGTTTACTAATATCTCGAGAACCACTGGTCGTAGAAATTCCAAACATAGACTAAATTGTAAGTGGGGCTATTTCTAGGATACCCACAAAATTTCATCAAATTCGGTTCAGCAGTTCCCCCGTGATGATGGGACAAACAGACAGATTTTCAATTTTATTAACACTTTACAACAAAGTTAAAAAGTGTTTATGACTTTGTTCATTCTGTCTGTCTGTCTGTCTGTTTGTCTGTCTGTCTGTCCATTAGCACAATAACTGCCGTAAAAATGACTTAATCAAAATGAAATTTTAGTATGTTTTTCAGACGGTCTGTCGGACCTATGGTAATTTAAATAAATAATATCACCCAATTAGTTTTTTATTGAGCCCGGGTTGAAAAAATGAAATACATTGAACCCTATGGGACCTAATTTTTCAAACATTTTTTAAGTAAACTTAAAATTCACGAACTGCTTGGAAATTTTTCGAAAACATTCACATTATCCCATAGAATATATAAAAAAAAATTCAGTAAAATATGTTAAGTAGTTTTTTAATTAAAAATTATTTAATATAGGGAAAAAAACAAATTCAATTAAATTCTGACTTTGGGATATCCTCCAGAAAGAAAAGAGAGATATATTATATAATAAATATCTTTCCAAGTGTTTAATCATTTTGCATATGAGAGAGGCTTCACATTTTAAAATAAATTTGGTAGATAACAATTTTTAATTTTTTTTTTTAATTTTATATAACTCTTCATTATATACTTATTTGATGGCATTTCTAATGCACTTTCCTACGTCCTAGAGAGTTAAAATTTGGTACACAGCTTAAATTTGTTGAACATTTTATTCGACAAAAATTTCATGGATCTTTAAATATAGATCATGCATTTTTTTCGAAATGACCTGAAAATAATCCCCGTTCACTTCTATAAATCATTGTTGTAATATTGTTAAAAATTCTGATGTGGACAGACAGCTCAAGTCTTTATGCACATGTGGACAGCACATGTCCCTGCAGACTCATATTCGTTCTCTTTATTTCTTCAATAATATAATTTGAGTTTATCTGCACAAAATAACAACCATAAGTATTTTAAATGACATTGAATTTACACGTTAAACTTAAATTTGGTTCTCATTTGATAGCTGGACTTATTGTCAAAGGTGGCGTAGCGAAAACGCAAAAAAACTAGAATATCTCAAGAACGGCTAGTCCTAGAGTAATGGGGTTAGTCCTATTCTTTTTGTTGTCAAAAATCACGTATAAAATAGGAATTTAATTGATATAATTGAGCACACGTAGTCTTTTATTTTTATATATAACGATTTTTACGGGCCATTTCGCAAAAATAGCCCGTTCCTTTTTCCCGAATCGTACTAGAATAACCTACAAATGATTTATATACAAAATTTTGTTAAATTTGGTACATAAATCACTTGTAGGTTATTAAAATATTATACACCAAATTTTGTTAAATTTGTTCCATTAGTTTTTAGCTAGAGTGGATAAAGGCAATTTCTGCGGTCATTTCGCAAAGAAGGCAGATTCTTTTATTACGAATCGTACTATAATCTAATGAACATCAGGATTTCCCACACAAAACATACCTACCAAATTGTATGAAATTCGGTCCATTAGTTTTTCAATTAGAGTGGATGTAATATCCGCACAGACACACAGAAACATACACAGATACACCCTTACACACACAGACGTCTTCCTAAAAATAGTTTTTTCGTGTTCTAGAAGTCCCAAAACGTGTAGATCCTTTGAAAATTCGAGTTCCGATCTCCGGCACGATTCCAATACTTTGAGTACATACACATACACACATATATTATCTGTGCATCTGTGTATTATCTGTGTATCTAAATTCCGTGCCTACGCAATTACAATAGTTGTGATTTTAAATGATCCCTAAACTTTTGTTATTTCTTCAATAAAGCCTAATTTTAACATACGCAGAATGCAAATATCTCAAGCGATTGCAAGATGAATTACATAAGAATTGCTGAATTTTTTTCACACAAAATTATTTAGCTCTGGAGTCTGGAATACAAGTTATATGAATGAAATATTCATTGATTTTGCATAAAGAATCAGATGATTTATATTTCGATACAGTTTTAAATATTTAAGTATAATAAATTACTGTAATACTGTGAGAATGTAAAAGATATCACCACTGAATATATCACATTTTAGATATTTTTAAATGAAATTACATTTCAGTTGGAATGTGTTTCATAATCAATGCTTATGCATGATTGATCTTTCTTGTTTATATAGATTCCGTACAAAAAACAGATATACTGCTAGTTATAGTTTAAAATATAAGTATGTAATACAATAGAAATATAAAAATATAATATAATATTAATATAGAAATATTCTATAATATAAATATAAAAATCATGTGGGCAGCGCATGACTGATGTGGGCAGTGCATGACTTTCCCTGCAGACTCGAATTCCTTTCTTTAATAATTCATTAAATTGAGTTTAAATGCAAAAAGTAACACTGAATTTGCACTTTTAATTCAATTTTTGTTTTAATTTGGTAACTGGACATTTTTTCAAAGGCAGCGTAACAAAAATGCGAGAAAACTATAATATCTCGAGAACGGTTAATCCTAGAGTAATGGGGTTGGTCGTATTCTTTTCCTGGTCAGAAATTTACAATGTTATAAAACAAGCATTTAATTGATATACTTGAGCATACGTAACTATTTTATTTTAGATTTTTGCTGGCCATTCCTTTAAAAAAAGCAGGTTTTTCTATTCCAAATAGTGCCAAAATGTAATCAGCACCAGGGTATCCCACAAGTGACTTATCTACCAAATTTTGTAAAATTTGGTCAATTAATTCTTTAGCTAGAGTGGATTCATGAGATTTTTGCGGGCTATTTTGCAAAAACAAGGCGTTCTTTTATCCCGAATCGTACCAAAATCTACCAAATATTCTGAAATTTAGTCAATTAGTTTTTGAGTAAAAGGGGATATACACATTGCACAGACAAACAGACACACACAGACGTCACGCAAAAAATAGTTTTTTCGTATTCTAGAAGTCCCAAAACCTGTAAATTCGTCGAAAACTCCCGTTGCGATTTTCGACACGATTCCAATACTTTCCTTTTACATTACCATGTATCGCAAGGAAATTAATAACTGGAGTGAGACTCAACTCAACTTTCTAATACCATAATCTATTTTCAAGTAACTTGTGGGGGGGGGGGGGGTTGTTTTTTCAAATTTTGAAAATTTTGAAAAATCGGATCGCTGATCAAAATGATTACAATTATGGTGAGTTACCTGTCATAAAGAGTTTGAAAAATCTTACGATTGATGCCATACTTAACAATGTACCCCAGGGGAGATCATTTGCCCCCCCCCCTTATAACGGTAACTCCTTTAAAACTCAATCTATTCTGTAAAATGTAATGTAGATAGATGTTTTACAAGCCGTGTTCATTGCTGATAGTGACCGGATTGAAATTACGTCTGCTGCTCCCCCATTACTGATATGCATTGCCCAAAGATAACTTTTCAAGATTTCAATTTTTAACATTTTACAACAAAGTTGAAAAGTGTTTATGACTTTGTTCGTTCTGTCTGTCTGTCCGTTAGCACGATAACTGCCGTAAAAATGACTTAATCAAAATGAAATTTTAGTATGTTGTTCAAACGGTATGTAGGACCTATGGGAATATAAATGAATAATATCACCCAATTGGTTTTGGATTGAACCCGGGTTGAAAAATGAAATACATTGAGCCCTATGGGACCTAATTTTTCAAACATTTTTTAAGCGGATTTAAAATTCACAAATTGCTTCGAAAATTTTAGGTATTCAAATTGTTCCATAAAATATATAAAAAAAAATTAGCGAAATATATTCAGTAGTTTTTTAAATAAAAATTAAAATAATAATAACACCTCTTAGATGAAGTGATCACGTGACCATGATATGAAAATATCACGTGACCCACTTCAAAATGATATATGGCATCCATCTTGTCTCAAAATCGTGATTTTTAAAGTTCTTTTTAATTCACATTGAGTGTTGTATCAGTCCTAAAATCACTTTATTTTTGCATAAATTCTGTGCATCTACATACTGAAACAACGCAATTACAATATATTTGAGTTTAAATGATCATCCAAATTTGATTATTTCTACAACGAAGCTTATTTTTCACCTATGTAAAATGTAAACAGCAAAATATGTAGGATGAGTTGTATTAGAATTGCTGTATTTCTTTAACACAAAATCATTTAGTTCAAGGAGTTTGCATCGCTGATATGAATCAAATATTCATTGATTTTACAAAGAGAAGGACGATTTTTTTCGATGAAGTTTTACGCATAGAGTTTAATTACGTGTAGCTCCATGGTCTTAATTTTTAAATAAAATAAATTATTATAGTATTCTGATGAATGACATGAATGGGAAATTATTAATGAATGAAATGCTGCTTTTATAGAGAAAGACAGGCGTGTTATTTTTTCTATGACGTCATTTGAATGAATTTCAGTTGTTTTCGATGAAGTTTTCAAATATAATAAATTATCGTAGTATTATGATAATTCTAAAACTATTACCGAGGAATGTATCATAATTTAGAGATGTTTAAACCAGGCAATTTATATTTCAATGCCGTCATTTGATCGAAGTTCATTTTTTTCAATGAAGATTTAAGTTTTCAAATATAATAAATTAATGTAGTATTGTGATAAGTTTTAAAATATTACCGAGGAATGTATTGCACTTTAGACATGTTTAAATAAAATTGCATTGAAGTTGGAAAGTGTTTCATAATCAATGCTTTAAGCATGATTGATCTTCCTTGTATATTTTTATTTTTATATACATATTACATTAATGTTTTACAGTCCGAGTTCGTTGCTTAGCTCGATTGGATAAAAATTGAGTGTGTTTTACTTCTCACACTGCTATACTCTAGATTATTGAAACGATAATTCGTTTTAAAGAAATCCGAATTTGACAAAATGTGCATATTTTGTGTTTAAATGTTTTAAAACACGCAATATATTTACTTTTTGTTACAAAGTATCTTCTCTCGTGAATGGAACGAACTAGATCCACGAGAATAATGTTAAGAAATGTATCGCATAATATTATATATGAAAAGTAAACATACTTCACAATAGTTAATACTTTTTTTTTATTTTATATAATTTTTTGATAAATTTATTTGAAAAAGTGCAAAATCTCAAGAACAGTTCATGCTAGGGTTCCAAAATTTGTGTCAATAGTATTCTAATGACAAATTACATTATAAATGATTATTTACGCAACAATATTGAAGGTTATGATTTTTTTCAAACATTTTATTCAAAAATTTGAAGTTATTCCGAACATTCGATTGCGTTTAAAATCAATCGACTTTCAGTGTTCGTGGATTGTAATATTTGTACCAAATTTTATTCAAAACTCTCCCTTCATTCGTGAGAGATATCATCTCCACAGACCCACAAACTCACGGACACACACATACAGATATCACCTCAAAAACGATCGATTCAATCTCAAGGATGCTTGAAACGTGCTTTTCCGGCGAGAACTCGAATTCAAATTTTCGACACAGTCACAATACATTATACTATACTATGTATATAGGGAAAGTAACATTAATAAATAAGAAATAATAAATAGAAATTAATAAATAAAGCAAATTAAATCATCTACATATCGATAAATTATATAGGCATTATATTTAAATTCATTTTCATAATAATAAAGATATAAGTTTTCTAAAACACTGCTACTGCAACCCCCTTGGGGTAGGCCTTGAAAATAGAGAAGATTATTATGTATACTGTAAATATGTTATATTTCTGTTTGAAATTTCTTTCACCTCCATCACCAAAACTGAGATACATCTCAGAAAGTGGAAACCTCATCTCATCTCCATTTCTTTCTATCAAGGCTTTGCGGAGGGAAGCGATAGGCGGAGTTAGGTTGACGTCAGTACCGTGCACATTTGGCGGCGTCCCGTCTAGTCGTAGATATGTGAGTAAATGTGGCCGCAGGGGTCAGGTATAGCATTCTTCTGAATATTAGAAGGGGGTTCGAGTTCGCAATTAATGTTTTTAATTGTTGGAGGGCCCCCGTAAAGAGAGAAAAAAAGATAATTTGAGGCGATTAATAGCGAGAGGTGGGGATTTAAAAACTGTAAACAAATTGGGACGGGGAGATGAAATAGGTGATCATGCATTTAAAGAAAGCGTGAATTATAAATTATGGTTGTAGAAAATGTTCAATCCTGACTCATTAACCTTTTGTGTGCGAATGGTTTGAAAACATGAACACGAGAAGGGAAGAAACTATAAAGATAGTGATCACACTATGCCGTATGTGTGTGCATTTAACCTATATAAAAATTAAAAAATATATATATTATTAATAGACATTATTAATAGACATAGAACATTTTAGTGTGCGGCACCCCTAAAGAAGTAAATATTGGAAAACTGAAATTGTACACTTTCTTCCTTTCACTCTATTTTCTCTCACACCCAATTTATAATCTATATTTGATCTTGAAGTATATTTTTCTATCATTTCACCTGTGGATCGTTTTGGTGTGGAGCACCCCTTTACAAAACATTTTTCAAAAATTCCATTTTTTCCGAGGATTTTGTTGAATAATTGACCTGTGTAAAAAGTTCTCCATCTCACTTAAAAGGAGTTTATTATTTATTCAGCAAATCGAGCATTTTGGTATGTGGCAAACCCTAAAGTAGCAAATATTGAAAAACTGAAATTGCGCACTTTTTTTTCTTTCGAACCATCTACCCATGCATCAAATTTGAAGTCTATATCTCATCACGAAGTATGCTTTTCTATCGTTTCACATTTCGAACGTTTTGATGTGGAACACCCCTTTTACAGAACATTTTTGAAAAATTCGATTTTTTCAAAAGTTTCTATTGAACGATTGACCCGTGCGTACAAAATTACAACACTCTATCTCACTTAAAAAACGCGTTCTTTATTTATTCGGCAAATCGAACACTTTAACGTGCAGCGCCCTTAAAGTATCAAATTATGGAAAACTGAAATTGAACAATTTCTTCTTTTCCAACTATCCACCATTACATCAAATTTAAAGTCTCTATAGCATCGAGAAGTATGTTTCTCTAACACTTCAAATTTCGAATGTTTTTCTGTGCCCCACCCCGCCCCCCCTTAAATGCACATTTTTGAAAAACTCTTCTTCTTGAGTTATTTATCAGATGATTGTCACATATACCAAATATCAAGCCTCTATCACATTTTAAAGGAGGCGTTTCTCATTTATTCAGAAAATCGAACATTTTGATGTGCGACACCTTTTAAAATACAAAATATTGGAAATCTGAAATTGCACACTTTCTTTCTTTCAAACTATCTACCCGTACACAAAATTTAAAATCTATATGTCATCTCGAAGTATGCTTTTTTTTTTATCATTTCATCTTACGAACTTATTTTATAGAGCACCCCTTTAAATGAACATTTTTGAAAAATTCTATAAATTCTATTCTTCTTGGGATTCTTTAACAAATTTTTAGCCCATATACCAAATTTCAAGCCTCTATCAAATTTTAAAGGAGGTGTTTCTCATTTATCCGGCAAATCGAACATTTTGGTGTACGCACCCCCTAAAATATTGGAATTCTGAAATTGCACACTTTTTTCGAATGATTTGTCCATACACCAAATTTAAAATCTCTATCTCATCGCAAAACAGGCTTTTCTATCATTTCACTTTTCGGATATTTTGGTGTGGACCACCCCCTCTACAGAACATTTTCGAAAAATTCGATTTTTTTCTGGTGGTTTTATCGAACGATCGACTCGTGAACGCTATTGTAAGTCTCGGGCTATTCGGAAAGTGCCTAAAAAAATAAGTGATTGACAGAAAGACGAAAACTTGGCAATTGGTATATATAGGGTGTCCCAAAAACATTGACCTCGGCTTTTATTCCTTAAATATTGATCTTAGACATATATAATAAATTACAAAGATGCGTAAAAAAAGGTAGAATTTTATGAAATCGATAAAAGTTTTCAGCTGATTAAATTTGAAGAAATACAAAATTTTAATTTTTATACGGCCCCCGTACAAAAATATTTCAAATCAGTAAAATGTACCCCATACACTAATACGTTGATGCATAAAATTTCAGTATTTTATCATAAAAAGTCCCAGAGATATGTATAAACAAAGTTGGTGAGGATTAATCACAAATTAAAATGTAAATGTTTACAACAAGAGTGCAAATGACACAACGCAGAAATGCATCATAGGCAAATAATATCTGCCTCTTATCTCTAATGGATCTTTGGCATAGATGGAAAACATTTTGAACAAGCTTTGTAATCTTTGTGTAAAGTTATTATTTCTACACAGTGTAGATACTGTTGTACCAATAAATAGCAAAATTATTATTAATTTATGTAGTCATTGTTTTCTTTCGTAATTTGTGTATGACCCCTGAAAAGCGATCTGCCGCCATGATTTTTCCCCTCTGAGAACCCCATGTCGATGCATCGAAAAGTGGTTTATGTCAGCATTTTTGTCTTTTCAGATCTCTGCGACTTTTTATGATAAAATGCTGAAATTTTGTACATCACCTTATTAGTGTATGGGGCACATTTTACTGATTGGAAATGTTTTTGTACGGGGGTAAAAATTTAAATTTTGTATTTCTTAAAATTTAATTCCTTTGAAAATTTTAATCGATTTCACAAAATTCTGTACCTTTTTTTAAGCAACTTTGTAAATTATTATATATGTCTAAGATCAATATTTAAGGAATAAAAGCCGTAGTCAATGTTTTTGGGACACCCTGTATACTAGAATCTGAATAAATTAGGATGCATTATTAAGGATTTCCGCTAGCCGTTTTTTTTTCACTTCGGGTTAAAAAAATTTCCTTGCAAAATCTATGTCTCAGGATTAGCTATAGATAGAGCTCAGATGAAGACTGATATGGTTTCATCATCAACTTCTAAAGGGGGTTTGGGAGTTCACTAAGGATTTTCACTAGTTTTTTTTTTCTTCCTATACAAACGTTTTCTTTGAAACATCTATTTCTCAGATTTGGCTATGGATAGAGACTGATATAGATACAGCATCAAATTTCAACGAGAATTAAGTGTGTGGGGGGGACAGTTTCCACAAATGTATTTTTACTTTCGGTTCGTGTGCAAAAATGTATAAAATTAGATATAATTTATAAAATGTAAAAAAAAAGATACATATATGCGGCTCTTTTAATGATCTTGTTGCATTAAAAATAAAAATTTTCTGATTGACCAAATTTGTCTAAAGGCGTCGTATAAAAATTTCAAAAGTGTAACTTTTTGAAAATTAATGGAAGGACTATTTCATTAACGTAGTCTTATTTCCTACTTTACTTTCAACGTTTTTGCAATTTACATTGCCCACTTATCTCCAACAAGTAAAGAATTAAAGAGCGTTTCAATCTTTTTTCTATATTTTATTATTTCCGGGAATATATAGAAATAATTATTTACATAATTGAGTAAAAAGTTACGATTTTTTTTCAAATTTAATAAAGTATTGAGAAATTTATCCACTAAACCAACGCTTGGTCCCCTGATCGGTAAAACCGACCATGAACAATCTTGGGCATGAACAATCTTGTACGCATTTGCTTCTTAAACACGATTAAAGAAGCAAATGCGTACCGTGAGCTGGGTGTAGGATTTCACTGCCAAGCTACTTTAGATTGTAATTTGTAATTTGACCACCAGATGGCAACAATCGAAATTGGTGCTTCATTAAATATTCATCTTGGTGCTACCGTAAATCCGCAGGTATTGTAGGTATTGTGCGTGGTTGGGGAGTGTACACATCCTAGAGAAAAATCTTATGAAGGTAGAGTAGAAGGGGTGATTTGATGAAAATCATATATTTTTTCAGGTTTCCTTTTCAAGAAATGAAAAATTAAAAAAAAAATCAATAGCCAAAAAAAAATTTTTATAACTCAATCAATTCAATCGTTTCAATCCAAAAATAAATTTTATGAACTGGATCAAAATACTCCGCCTTTCACATATGTTATGGAGAGAAATGGTGTAAAACACACACGCCTCAGATCCACCATGATTGCAGTAACATTCTCGGCTGTATTGAATTTATTTTCACCTGAACAGACATATATTCAATTAGTTTAAAGGAAATACATACAAAAATTCATTATATTTTTTCAAACACAATAATAAAATCTGATGTGGCCAACGCATGTCTTTGCCTTTCCATGCAACAAACTGGAGTTTTTTTTATGATTCGATGTCGTTGTAAACGAAGAAATTGTTACTTATTAAACTGAGCATACCAAAGGAAAAAAATTGATTCTTTTGAGATACATCACGCTCCTTATGAAGTATAAAATTTCTAATATCTCGAGAAAGACTGATAATAGCTTATAAACAATGGCGTGCATTCATTTCTGGTTAAAAAAACTTACAAAGAATTCACTCACTTGATAATACTGTGCATATTTGATAGTTAATAATTTTATTTTCATTTTAGAATCAAAACATGAAGTATCTCGATAACGGCGTGAGTTAGCTTCCTATAATTCTGTCTGTTTTTGAATATTAAATTATATATGAAATGGCTATTTTTTAATGAACGTAATTATGTTTATGTTTTTTTTCTTCGATTTAAAAAATATCGATTGGGAGCATTGCCCTGGTAAAATGTCCTTAAAACAGTGATAGTTTGGCCGATTTTGATAATCGTACGAAATATCATTTAAATCGCAGTGAAGGGTTCTGTCAGCCCTGTCCTATGGCAGGCCACTGCATGATAAAAATAATAAGAATGTTCTCAACTAATCATAACCCCCCCCCCCCCCCCGTGGCCAATGATTTCGCGGTCCTTAGCACACTGCTCTTTAGCACACAGCAGATGATCATAATTTATTTAAAATATCGGAAAATAAATAATTTACTTCCCCGATTTATATTGTATGTGCCTGTTTGGTTATATGTTGTTTTGGTTTATCTACTATATGTAACATTCTATATGTAAATTTTGCTTTCTATGTAACATTCTATATGTAAATTTTACTTTCTATGTAACATTCGATATGTAAATTTTGCTTTCTATGTAACATTCGATATGTAAATTTTGCTTTCTATGTAACATTCTATATGTAAATTTTGCTTTCTATGTAACATTCTATATGTAAATTTTGCTTTCTATGTAACATTCTATATGTAAATTTTGCTTTCTATGTAACATTCGATATGTAAATTTTGCTTTCTATGTAACATTCGATATGTAAATTTTGCTTTCCCATTGGAAATGGAAAAAATGTTAAATTGTTTGTTTCGTAGAATATTTTCTTCGAGTGTTCTTTTTAAAGTTTAATAAAAAATGTCCCGTCCTTCCGTTCGTACAACCAACCCTCCTAAGATGAGCAGGACGGTTTGGGTATCAATAAATAAAATTGCAGATGATCAGTGAACACAAAAACAGCAAGAATTTTATAATTTTTCCGACAGAAATATTTACTTTAAACCCAGTCATGACGCAGGATATCATTTTAGCTCCACTCATCGCTAATAAAGTGCTCGGTGCCCCACTCACAGTTAATAAAGTGTGCGAAAGTGGTAACGCACACGGGATTGCAATGAAGTGACTCGAGATTACAGTGAAATCGAGCGCTCGGGAACTTTAAGTACTCAGAATTACAGTGAAGTGACTTTTATTTACAATGCTAATTCACATAACTTCACTGAGTCAACGGCTCTACCGTGCTGAAAACACCGGTTCTCGTTAGATCACCGAAGTCAAGCAGCATCGGGCGCGGTTAGTACTTGGGTGGGTGACCACCTGGGAACACCTCGTGCTGTTGGCACATTTCGGACGCGGTAGCCCGGTGATTTGCGCGCTGCCACAACTGCCGCCGTGTTCATGCGGAGTACGATCACGTTAAACATGTGGGTCCGTAAGTCCTTCCAAGAGGTTGGTGGTAGGGGAAGAAGGGTAAAGTCCCTGTGGATGCCTCCCCCACTGGGTTCCGTTCTAAATTGGGTGGCACTTCCCGGTCGTCCAAACAGTTACCTTACACCTTTCTAGTAGGTAGGACGGTCTGGGTCTCAACAACAACAACATAAGTTCACTGATCATGTGATAGCCTGCACCGTGTTGCCGACAGGCAATGACCGCAACACCATGAGCCCTGGGTGATAATGGATTATCAATTAAGCACTTTCTTGCCTTTAAGCAACATCTTGTTATAGAGCATAAGCTTCAATGAAATCCTGGCGCTTAAAATTTTGCTAAGAAGCGAAGCAAAAGTAAAGCTATGCATCGTTACTGTGTTTGAAGTAAATATTTCTACAAGAAAATTTCTAAAACCCTTACTTTAACGAGTTTTTATACTCACTAATTATCTTATCACCTGCATTGGACTGACGAGCGGCAATAACCGCGAAACCATTTTGTGCTGGCTGTGATAGATGATCAGTTGAAAAGTTTTTTTTTCATTTGAAACGTTTGATTATTTTTCGGGAGATGTCCTTTCCCCCGAATCACTGACAGATATACACACATACATCATTGATAAAATAGTTGATTACTTATTGCTCTATTACTTGAAAAATCGTGGACAGGATAATACGGAAAGTAAACATTTTAATATGTTGGGAACTGCAAACGGTAAGTCCAAAGAGACGCCATCCATCAATTTCTGGTAAAACTTCGAAAATATAAAATGTAGTCTCACCTCAATGGGGATGGTTAAAGTCTTACAAATTAATTCAAAGCTCTCAAATATGAAAGTACATATAAAATAATAAATCAATAATATTTGTCTTACTTATCTTTTTCTATGATTTTTCTCAAGTTCTGTCTTTATAACACCTCCTTCCCCTCTTTCTCTAAATAAATTAAAATTTTTAAAAAAATACTATATGCTGCTAGCATTATAATTTTGTCATTGTCGAATTTAAATTATATATTTTCTTTTTAACAGAAACTGCTCCGCAATATAATAAATTCATAACATTACATTTGTTAATAATAAAATACTGAATTTACTATTTGGTACAGATTCATAAATAACCTGGAAATTAAAGAGATTTGTAAAATTGAAACGCTGTGCCTACAGCCCAACTTTTTACTTTAGTTTTCTATCAAACGTGCGGGTTCATTGTGGTCCAAACATTTCTTCTCCCCCTCTTCTTAGAGGTTTATCCTGCCTGTTAAAGGTTTACACAGAAAGAGAAAAAAAAAAAAGATTTCAATCGTGGATATTTTCTTTTATTATGTTATGGGAAAAAAATCTTTTGAAAGAAAACCTTTTATTTGAAGTTAGCAATAGAAAGCATAAGCACAGTAAAAGGTAGGGAACCGGGGCCTTCGGTTTAGATCCCGCAAGGCAACTCCATATTTTATAATTTATAAAAGCATGAAAGATCAATCATGCATAAAGCATAGATTATGAAACACTTTCCAACTTCAATGCAATTTCATTTAAACATCTCTAAAATGCGATACTTTGCTCGGTAATATTTTAAAAATTATCACAATACTACATTAATTAATTATATTTGAAAACTTAAAAGTTCATCGAAAAAAATGAACTTCGTTCAAATGACGTCAATTAAATATAAATCGCCTGGCTCCTCGGTAATGTTTTTAACATTATCATTATACTACAATAATTTATTATATTTGAAAACTTCATCAAAAACAACTGAAATTTATTCAAATGACGCCATCGAAAAATAAAACACCTGGCTCTCTCTATAAAAGCAGCATTTCATTCATAAACATTTTCCCATTCATTTCATTCATCACAATACTATAATAATCTATTTTATTTAGAAACTTTATTTTATTTAAAAGACCATGGAGGTACACGTAATTAAACTCTATGCTTAAAACTTCATCGAAGAAAATCGTCCTTCTCTCTGTAAAATCAATGAATATTTCATTCATATCAGCTATGCAGACTCCATGAGCTAAATAATTTTGCGTTAAAGAAATACAGCAATTCTTATACAACTCATTCTACATATTTTGCTGTTTACATTTTACATAAATGAAAAATATGCTTCGTTGTAGAAATAATGAAATTTGGATGATCATTTAAACTCAAATATATTGTAATTGCGTTGTTTCAGTGTGTAGATGCACAGAATTTAGGCAGAAATAAAGCGGTTTTAGGAGGGATACAACACTCAATATGAATTAAAAAGAACTTTAAAAATCATGATTTGAGACAAGATGGATGCCATATTTCATTTTTGAAGTGGGTCACGTGATCGCTTAATATGATGGTCACGTGATCGCTTCATATAAGAGGTGTAATTATTATTTTAATTTTTATTTAAAAAACTACTGGATATATTTTGCTGAATTTTTTTTATATATTTTATAGGATAATTTAAAAATTACCTAAAATTTTCGAAGCAATCTGTGAATTTTAAATCCGCTTTAAAAATGTTTGAAGAATTAGGTCCCATAGGATTCACTATATTTCATTTTTTCAACCCGGGTTCAATCCAAAACTAAATGGGTGATATTATTCATTTATATTCCCATAGGTCCTACTGACCGTCTAAACAACATACTAAAATTTCATTTTGATTAAGTCATTTTTACGACAGTTATCGTACTAACAGACAGACAGACAGAATAAACAAAGTCATAAACACTTTTCAACTTTGTTGTAAAGTGTTAAAAAAATCTGATGTGGGCAGCACATGGCTTTCCCTGCAGACTTATATCCACGTTCTCTTTATTTTAATTAAATTTAATTCACTTTTAATTCAATTTTCGTTTTCATTTGGTAACTGGACTTATTTTCAAAGGTGGCGTAGAGAAAATACGAAAAAACTAAAATATCTTAACAACTAGTCCTACTTTAATGGGGTTGGTCTTGTTCTTTTCTTCGTAAACATTATGTATAAAACAAGTATTTAATTGATATATTTGAGTATACGTAGTTTATTATTTTAGATTCTGACGATTTTTGGGGTCCTTTTCGCAAAAAAGGTAGGTTATTGTTTTCCGAATCGTGCCAAAATCTAATCAGCACCAGGGTAACCCACAAGCAATTTATCTGCCGAATTTTGCGAAATTCGGTTCATTAGTTTTCAGCTAGAGTGGACACAGGCAATTTTTGCGGGCCGTTTCGCAAAAAAAAGGCGGGTTCTTTTATCCCGAATCGTACCAAAAACTAACCAGCACCAGGGTCACACCCAAGTGACTTACCTACCAAATTTTATGAAATTCGGTCCATTAGTTTTTGAGTTAGAGTGGATACATACATTGTACAGACAGACAGACACACACACACAGACGTCACGCTAAAAATGGTGTTTCGTGTTCTAGAGGTCTCGAAACGTGTAGATCCGTCGAAAACTCGAGTTGCGATTTTCGGCATGATTCCAATACTTTCCCTATACATTACCATGTATTGCAGGGAAAGTAATATGGCATCTATCTTTTTTATTCCCAGTGTTAATATCGTGAGTTTTGAAGTTCTTTTACATTTATTAACACTTTACAACAAAGTTGAAAAGTGTTTATGACTTTGTTCATTCTGTCTGTCTGTCTGTCTGTCTGTCTGTCTGTCGGTTAGCACGATAACTGCCGTAAAAATGACTTAATCAAAATGAAATTTTAGTATGTTGTTCAGACGGTCTGTAAGACCTATGGGAATATAAATGAATAATATCACACAATTAGTTTTGGATTGAACCCGGGTTGAAAAAATGAAATACATTGAGCCCTATGGGGCCTAATTTTTCTAACATTTTTTAAGCGGATTTAAAATTCACAAATTGCTTCGAAAATTTTAGGTAATAGTCAAATTGCTCCATAAAATATATAAAAAAAAATTCAGGTAAATATATTCAGTAGTTTTTTAAATAAAAATTAAAATAATAATTACACATCTTATATGAAACGATCACGTGACCATGATATGAAACGATCACATGACCCACTTCAAAATGAAATATGGCATCCATCTTGTTTCAAATTCGTGATTTTTTAAAGTTCTTTTTAATTCATATTGAGTGTTGTATCCATCCTAAAACTACTTTATTTCTGCTTAAATTCTGTGCATCTACATACTAAAACAACACAATGACAATATATTTGAGTTTAAATTCTCATTCAAATTTGATTATTTCTACAATTAAGCCTATTTTTCACCTATGTAAAATGTAAACAGCAAAATATGAAGAATGAGTTGTATTAGAATTACTGTATTTCTTTAACACAAAATAATTCAGTCCATGGAGTCTGCATGGCTGATATGAATGAAATACGAGTATTAATTGATTTTATAAACAGAAGGACGATTTTTTTCGATGAAGTTTTAAGCATAAAGTTTATGAATTGTAGCTCCATGGTCTTAATTTTCAAACAAAATAAATTATTATAGTATTGTGATGAATGAAATGGAGAAAGTTATGAATGAAATCCTGCTTTTATAGAGAGATCCAGGCGTGTTATTTTTTCTATGACGTCATTTGAATTTATTTCAGTTGTTTTCGATGAAGTTTTCAAATATAATAAATTATCGTAGTATTATGATAGTTTTAAAAATATTACCGTGGAATGTATTGCATTTTAGAGATATTTAAACCAGGCAATTTATATTTCAATGCCGTCATTTGAATGAAGTTCATTTTTTTTTCAATGAAGGTTTAAGTTTTCAAATATAATAAATCAATGTAGTATTGTGATAAGTTTTAAAATATTACCGAGGAATGTATTGCATTTTCGACTTTCAAATAAAATTGCATTGAAGTTGGAAAGTGTTTCATAATCAATGCTTTAAGCATGATTGATCTTTCTTGTATTTAGTGTTGCATCCGTCCTAAAACCGCTTTATTTTTGCGTATTTTCTGTGGATCAGTATTCTGCACCAACGCAATTACAATATTTTTGAGGTTAAACGATCATCAAACTTTGATTATTTTTACAACGAAGCCTAATTTAAATGGATGCAGGATGTAAACAAGTGATCGTAAGATGGGTTGTATAAGAATTGCTGAATTTTTCTCATGCAAAATTAGTTAGCTCTGGAGTCTAGAATAAAAGTGTTATGAATGAAATATTCGTTGCTTTTACATAGAGAGCTAGACGATTTATATTTCAATGACGTCATTTGAATAAAGTTCATTTTTTTTTCGATGAAGTTTTAAGTTTCAAATATAATAAATTATTGAAGTACTGCGATAATTTAAAATATATCAGCGCTGAATATATCGCATTTTAGAGATGTTTAAATAAAATTGCATTATTACTGTCTTATTATTACTGCAAGTAATAATTTTAAGTAATGCATTTTAAATATATAGATATGGCCTATTTCAAATTATGAGAAGGATTCCACAATATTTTTGTTTTAATTTTTAAGGGGTCCTTGAGCTTAAAAGTCTGAGAACTAGAGCTGCAGCGATTCTTAAACTTCTATGCTCTGATATACGGTATCACCGGAACAATGGCATTCCTAACAACTAAAAGAATTGTTAGTAATGTGAATGAGTACTGGCATATTAAATGCATGTGCTTTAAAAGGCCATTTCAAATTGCTAAATGCTACATTTCTAGATCTTAAAACCCATCATTCATTTTTATCTGCAAAAAAAAAAAAAATCTGATGTGGACAGCACATGACTTTCCCTGCAGACTTATATACACATTATCTTTATTTTAATTAAATTTAATTCACTTATAATTCAATTTTCGTTCTCATTTGGTAACTGGACTCATTTTCAAAGGTGACGTAGAGAAAAAACGAAAAAATGAAAATATCTCGAGAACGGCTATTCCTAGTGTAATGGGGTTGGTCTTATTCTCGTCTTCGTTAAAAATTACGTATAAAACAAGTATTTAATGGATATATTTCAGCATACGTGGTTTTTTATTTTAGATTTTGTCATTTTTGCGGGCCATTTTGCAAAAAAAAGGCATGTTATTTCTTTCCGAATCATACCAAAATCTAATCAGCATCAGGGTAACCCACAAGCGACTTATCTACCAAATTTTGTGAAATTCGGTCTATTAGATTTTCAGCTAGAGTGGATACAATCTTTTGCGGGCCATTTCGCAAAAAAATGCGGGTTCTTTTATCCCGAATCGTACCCAAAACTAATCAGCACCAGATTCGCCCGCAAGTGACTTACCTACCAAATTTTATGAAATTCATTCAATTAGTTTTTTAGTTAGAGTGGATACAAAATCTGCACAGACAGACACACAGACACACACACAGACGTCACGCTAAAAATAGGTTTTTCGTATTCTAGAGGTCTCGAAACGTGTAGATCCGTCGAAAACTCGAGTTGCGATCTTTGGCATGATTCCAATACTTTCCCTATACATTACCATGTATTGCAGGGAAAGTAAAAATTGCTATACCTTTTCAAATTGTCAATTTGGTCAAATATTTGATAATCCTTTGAAAACATATCCACAGTTTAAGACTCTTGGTTGAGACTCTTAAGTAGAGACACAATACACATCCATTTACACAGTTTTGCTTTTGATTGTACCTGTATACACCGTAAAAGTAGACTTATTTCGAGTTATGACAGTACTGGCCAGTTCCACATAAATTGATGAGTTGGGTAAAAAATTGGCATGGCTCCGATCTAATTAAGTCGTAACTACTTTGAGTAAATACTGTCTTTTAAAATAAAACTCAACATTAAATAAGTTTATTCGTCACTAGTATTACTATAGCCGTTCTTCGTATGGAATATATAATATAAAGTAACTTAAAATTCGCAATTATGTGCAACTAATTTTCGACAAAACATGTCTAAATTGTTTCTATTTTATAAAATTCGAAGATATAAGCGTCCAAAGTGCTCATTTTTCGAAACGCTCCAATTTCAGCCGAATACCTACCTCATCCATAGACTATATTCACGTAAGGACTGTATAGTACATAGACTGTATGGTACATAGACTGTATGGTACATAGACTGTATTCAAGTAAGGTTGTCAGAAGAAAGATTCTCTTTTGAAACTCTTCTGCAAGCATTTAAGAAAATTTCAAAATTTGCAACTCATCTTAAATAATAAAAGGCAATGTCTGTCTGTGTGTCTGTCTTATACACTATAGGCTCAGCGACCGCGCGTCGCAGAGCTACGAAATTTGGCAATCGGAGACCCGGAGGGGGGGACACACGTGAAAACCGATTTTTAAAATTTGAATTATTTTTTTTGTTGTTTAATGTTTTATGCGATTTCGACCGTTTTTTTCCCTTTTTGCCCTTTTTTCTCCACCATCCAGACATCGTAGAAAAAACAAATCACACGACCGGAAAGAGCAGACAATTGCGAGTAAAAATATATCAATTTCAAATCTCAGGGACAAATTCTAATATTTTTTAAAAATGTTAAAACAAAAGTCACTTTCTGATAATAAAAAAACGAACTTTCGTTTTTAAATCCTCGCGTCGGGAAAAGTACCGACAATTTCGACTAATAATTTACATTTTTAGAAAGCTCAAAAATCAGGCATTCTAACAAGCCTAATCTGGTCAAGAAATAATTAAAAATAGCCGCACTATCAGGATTTTAAGGAAGTCATGATTTTCAATATCTCGGCGAAATGGCGAAAGTAGTTCGATTTTTCACCCATATGCGCGCGCAGACACACGGTGTTGCTATGACGACGGCTTTTGGCCTAGGGACAATTAAAAACCGAATTAGTGTTTGATGGTATCTGGCTGATATATTTGGGCCATGTTCTTGATGCCCATGCGAATATCCTGATGAGGATATTCGCATGGGTATTAAATTATATTTGCAAATGTCATCAGTGATTGCTTTTTATACGGTTTTTGGCCTAGGGACAATTAAAAACCGAATAAGTGTTTGCTTTTTGTACGGTTTGTGGCCTAGGGATAATTAAAAACCGAATTAGTGTTTGCTTTTTTTAAGGTTTTTGGCTCATTAAGCTAGATTAAATTGTGGCGATGTATTGTTTACATCGGGTGGTGGTTGGGACCACAATGAAAACACTTAAACACTGAAGAAATAAAAAAATAAATAAAAAGAAAGTTATAGAGATTGTCACGGTGCATTTATGCATCGGGTGGTGGTGGGGGCAATCTTAAAAAAAAAACTCTTTTCGCTGAGCAGCATAGTTTTAAAACAGCATCGTTATTTCTTAAATACTAAATTCACATTCAACATCATCAGTCTCAAAAATACTTTCATGTCATTTGCGATGCAATACTAAAAATGCAGGCAAACGGATACAATTTCATTTATGTAAAACAAAAAATAGAGGAGCATACCTCTAGAAAAAACATAGGAGCAGCTGATCCCAGCTGTGAGTACACATCAAAGGGATCCCTTTCCTAGGGTTACAGGTACAGAAATCCTCAGAATCTCACAGTTCACAAACATTAGAATAAATTCCCTTTACAAATAAATTTTCAAGAACCCCCCACCCAGACCATTATTTTTCATCTTAAAATTTCATTATTAGTTTTAACATCATTAAACTAAAACAAACTTTGTTGACTCCACGGGGTTATGGCGCCAGCGAGTTTGCCACTGTCAGAATTTTCAAGGGCAGCGAACAGGCTGGTCGCCGAAGGTGGCTAGTCTTTAATAAAAAATCGGAATTGAAAATATACGCGTAAAAGACAGATACCAACTTGGTAAATGATATTCAAGTTCACGATTTTGCAGACTTAGCAGTAAAATTAATAACAACGTGGGCACTAACATTGTCAAAACTTTATATATGACAGAATAATTTCTTTTTACTGGTTCCATGAACACTAACAGCCTACTGACTTTCAATGGCAAATCAAAAAGGGGAACAAAAGTAATAAAATAAGGTGACTGCCCGACAAAGTACAATATTAACTTCTTCATGGCTTACCTTGTCCATCAAATCAGTTCAAAATCAATATTTTTAAGAAGCAATGTTTCCCGTGGCTTGAACATTAGTTTTGAATTCACCTTTCATACAGAAGTGGCATTTACAACCAAGTTTGACCAATATTCAAGTTAAGGCAATATTATGTCCAGTTTTGCATTTTCTTATACACGATAACCATAAAAAGATTGAAAACCATTTGTTTTCTTTAGGCAATTAAAATTGAAAGGTTAATGGACAATATCAGTGGGGGTGCTTATTGTGGGCATGACTGACTTCATTATTTTTACTTTTCTCTGCGCATAGGACGGTATGGGAATTAAGAAAGCGCGCGTTTTGCTCTCGGGCTCTCAAAAGGGGCCGAACTTGTTAACTGCGGCCGTCATCTTACTCCCCTGACGTCACTAAATTTCCTTGGGCGTCACTGGATCCTGTGTGCACAGCACAATTTAAAATCTTTGCGCAAGTTGTTTATGCCTAGATATTGCCACTTCAATATTAACAAACAATTTTCAACTGTAATAATGCGAAAACTTTTTATGTTTTGGCAACTCCTCTCAAAGTTTACGCTGGAACGAGATATCGCGAATGACGAAACTTATTCCCATGACGTCACGCTGACAACTTTTTGATTGGTTGCCGTATTGGTTACCCAGCCTTATATTAAAGAACCTTGGGACAATATGCACATGTCACAGTTGGGACAATATGCAACAGTCACATGACCCCAGTCGCGTATTAATGTTTTCAATAGAATCTATATGCACGTGCTATGGTATTGTCATTCAAAAGTCCCTTTATTTTGAAAAATAACATGGCTGCACTTTATAATTAAGAATTTAGAAGTCATAATGTATAGAATTCTAAAAGAATAACATTAATTAATGACTTCATGAAGCTGTAAACAACTTTGAAACGCCCGAATCCTTATCGTGTATCTTTATGTTTCACTAAAATATTTACGATTTCTAGAAAAGATTAATTTCAATTATTTATTGCAATATTTTATTTTCTATTATATTAAATAAGTTTTAATATTCTTTTTGTAAAGTAAAGGCAGATTAATGACGGATTCCATGAGTGTATGGATGCATCTGCTTTGCACTAATTAGCTAAAATTGATAAAATGGGGCAAATATATTGTGTTTCACGTGTTATCATTACAAATAACAATTTATCATTACGTCATGATTCAAATACTTTAACGCATTATATAAAGGTACAAATATTTATAACATACAGTTACTTGAATTTTTTTTTCTCTTTAAACAAAAAACAAAAGTAATCATCCAAATTGAGAAATTTAACACAAGAATAAAAGCCGGTAAATTTAAAACTTAAATTTTACTTAAACAGTACTTAAATTTGATAGGACTGTTAAGTATTAGGTTCTAATAAATAAGTACATGAAAGTTTACAAGCTTTAAAGGTAATTAAAATACAGAAAGCTGCATATATTTCCTACCTTCTATTAGCGTATTCTATACATCAGCATATGCGGCAAGCATATGTTGTCAGAATATTTTCGGATCAACTGTAATTGTGCAGTCTCGAACTCAAAGTGTGCTTATTGTCCATTTAACCATTAAAATTAGGGGATGTTATTTCCATTTTTAACAAGGAGTTTCTATTCGTCAAGAAAAGAATCAAATTCAGAAATGCTAATTATGCTTTAAACGAAAAAACGTTAAGAAATGGGCATTAATATTCTTAGAACTTAATTTATCCTTTTCCATATAACTTGCAGCTAAATATATTGAAAAATATATTTCATAGTTATCTAGATTATCTAGAATAGTCCTAGAAGCACGATTACTTGCATACAGTCGGTACATTATCCTTTGACAAGTAAAAAAAAAGCCAAAATTTTAAGAATAACACATTTCAGATTAAATTAATTAAAATCTCATTTATTAATAAAACCAATTTGTAATAAATTACATTCGTTTCAATAATTTTACAGAAGACAAAAGTTTCTTACATTACTGGCTGGATTCCAACAGATGATTACAGAGCTTTCGCTGGTTGATCAGCAATAAATCCAGCCATACTGGCAAAACTAATGGGCTTCTAAACCCTTCAGCATTCAATGGTTTGTCAGCAATAGTTTCCGCCATAATGGCAATTCCAATGAGCTTCTGCCTTTGATCTGGAATAATTACTCCATTTGCAGCTCTTGGCCGGTCGGAACTGCGATCTTCAAGATATCGTTCTTGTTGATCCAGAAGACTTTATGGTAGAACGTTGATCCAGAAGACTTTATGTTAGAACGTTGATCCAGAAAACTTTATGGTAGAGTAAATTCACGGCAAACAAAACCATAGCTATCTGGTTTTTCCCGCTTGCTGTCCATGCACTACGGTATAATCATCCAAAAAATGGACTTCGATGTCTTCTGGTGCGAAGTCAGTAACGTTCGCGAACAGCTGGAGCATATCTCTGCTACAAAAAATATGTTGTTAAAATAAATGCAATGTCCATTTATATCAGACAACGCTCGAAATAAGTTTTATAAGAAAATGGACAATTAAAAATATAAGGAAATGGACAATTAAAAATATAAGGAAATGGACAATTAAAAATATAAGGAAATGGACAATTTTCATTAAATATATAACGTTTTGCTATGTGATAGCTTATAAGGCCTTTCGAAGTGGCTTATTGGATCACTTAATAGAATTTCGCCAGAATTTAGGAAGCTGTATTTTCTCAAATTATGATATAGTGTAGGCATTGCTAATTTGGGAGCTTCATCTACTTATGTTTTTCATGTCTTATAGCTATTGTGCAAGGTAACTTACGGGCTCCCCTCCATAATTGATTTTCTCATATTTTGTGAGTTTTTCATGTTTTCTTCAGCCCCTAAAAGAAAATATTGGCTGTCCGGGACCCTCCACTCTAGTGGTGTCCGCTCCCCCCACCACCCACCCCCATGGACAGCCCTGCAGATTACATCAACGGGCGGCTCAGGTTTGGATTTAATGTTTGTAAGATACCTAGATGTTAAGTATTGGCCCTAAGTTGTAACTCATTTATTCTATCATAGACCACTGTAGGCAATTTGTAGAAATGTTTTGTTTTATGTAAACGTTGTTTCATTTATAAGCACCTGTGTGACAAGACGTATTCTGCTTTGCGGCCATACCTCCGGTACAGCCCCTTGAGGGTTTTTTTTTTTCAATTTGTATCAAAATCTAGTCAGTTCAACGTAGTATAATGTCACCTAACTGCCAAGTTTCATCATAAGCGGATGAATAGTTTTTAGAAGACAGTGTATACTACATACAATTAATTCACAGAATTCACAGACATATGCATACACACGCGACGCTAAAATTAATTTATTCATATTCTAGGGTACCTAAATGGGTAAAATATGGGCAATAAATAAAATAGACAAATTATATTTTTATTGATACAGACGTTCATTTGTTTCACATAAAAAATTGTTCAATAAAAGTACATTAAAGTGGCAGTATTTTACTCCAAAGTGCATTTAAAACTACAAGAATTTTATGAAGGAAACTTCACATGAGGACAAATGGTGTGTACAATTCATTTTTAATGAAATTATGAAACATTTTTACTTCTCTTTTTCTTCTTTTACTTCTCTTTTTCTTCTTTTACTTCTCTTTTTCTTCTTTTACTTCTCTTTTTCTTCTTTTACTTCTCTTTTACTTCTCTTTTTCACGCTTATTTCGTATCCGGCCACTCAAACTGCTGCCCGTACCCAAGGCTGAGTCGAGTAGTCTGGGTTTTCGACACTTATTTCATACAGCCATACGAATTTTCGGAAAAACCAGAAGTGACTCCTCCAGAAACTGGGAGCCAACGGCCCTACCGTGCGGAAAACACCGGTTCTCGTTAGATCACCGAAGTCAAGCAGCATCGCGCGGTTAGTACTTGGATGGGTGACCACCTGGGAATACCACGTGCTGTTAGCTCATCTCGGGTGCGGTAGCCCGGTAGTTTGCGCACTGGATTTGCACGCTGCCACAACTGCCGCCGTGTTCATGCGAAGTATGACCACGTTAAACATGTGGGTCCGTAAGTCCTTCCGAGAGGTTGGTGGTAGGGGAAGGAGGGTACGGTCCCTGTGGATGCCTCCCCCACTGGGTTCCGCTCTAAATTGGGTGGCACTTCCCGGCCGTCCAAACAGTTGCCTTACACCTTTCTGGTAGGTCGGACGGTCTGGGTCTCAACAACAACAACCTCCAGAAACTGGAATAAAAATCCTTAGTATCCTCCCTACGTCCTCTGGAATTCAATGCTGAACCCATATCAGTCATCATCTAAGCTCTATCTATAGCCAATTCTGAGAAATAGATGTTTCAAAGAATTTTTTTAATCGGAAGTGGGAAAAGAGCCGGAAATGGAAATCCTTAGTTACCACTTCTATTCTTCTCCGGACATTGAGGCTGAATCCATATCAGTCATCATATAATCTATTCTACAGTAGATTCCAAGAAATAATTATTTCAATGAAAATGTAACTTTTCAATCGAAAGTGGCATCTCCAGAACCAGAAGTAGAAATCCTTAGTGAGTCCCTTAACCCCCTCCGGACTTTGAGGCTTAATCCATATCAATCATCATCTAATTAATATTCATAGAAGATCCCGAGAAATAGTTATTTCAATGAAATATAAATTTCTAAATCGGAGGTGACATCTCCAGAACCAGAAGTAGAAAGCCTTAGTAAATCCCTTTAACATCTCCAGAATTTGATACTGCATCCCTATCAATCATTATCTAAACTATATCTACAGCAAATCCTGAGAAATGGATACCTCAAGGATATGTTTAAACCAGGAATGGAAACGAACCCGAAGCGTATATCCTTAGTGAATCCCAATGAATCCCCCATTCTTCAAATCAGTCGTCATCTGAGCTCTATATTTTGACTAAGGCTTCTCTATATACGAGCTGACTCATCAAGCACATTGAAGCCCACCATAGCTGAAAGCGCAATCCATTAGCATTAGCTCTATTCGTATTTTCACTTTAAAAAGTATTATTGAAATAATTATGGGTGGTTGTTCTGCTCTAATCATTCTAGAAAGGGTTTTAGGCTATTTCGCTTTCCTAGAAACGAAGAAAAAGAAAACAATGGCTAATAAATAATTGGATACACGGTACTGGAGCGTACTTGTGCGAGCTAAGTTCTACAATATTCTAATTGAAACTTCTTTTTCTATATAAAGTATTTATTTTAAACACTTATTTTATACTTTCTGTAACTGTAGTATGGAACCCTATGGGCTTCTATATGCTTAATAAGTCAGCCTGTAGTGGAGGAGCTCTAATTTTGAACAGTACGTCACAATGGTACGTCACGTACACCGCCCTGTTGGTCGGAATAAAAGCGATGTGGTACATGATCCAGGTATGATGTCGCCATCAGAGACGATAAAAAAAGTATGATTTTTTTCACGTCTTCTAGAAAAATATATTGAGTAATTATACCACATATTACAAGCATTACACAACAGTTTCGCATTGCACCTCACAGCAATTGCGTCCTTTGAAAAAATATCCAATTATACTAACAGAAATTTCGAACAGCAAGAAAAAGCATACTCTAACATGAGACGGCAAAGCGATCTTTCCGTCCAACAGGGCTAACAGGAAACAGTGTTTCTGTTGGGTAAACATCCGAGGGCTAAGCCCTCCCCCCCCCCATTTTATGTCAATCTAGTTTTTAATATTTTCCAACATAGCTGAAAAGTGTTTATGACTTTGTTCATTCTGTCTGTCTGTCTGTCTGTCTGTCTGTCCGTTAGCAACGATAACTGTCGTAAAAATGACTTTATCAAAATGAAATTTTAGTATGTTGTTCAGATGGTCTGTGGGATCTATGAGAATGTAAATGAATAATGTCGCCCAATTAGTTTTGGATTAAACCGGGGTTGAAAAAGTGAAATACATTGAATCCTATGGGACCTAATTTCTCAAAAAAAATTTTAAGCGAAGTTAAAATTCACAAATTGCTTTGAAAATTTTAGGAAATATTCAAATTGTCCCATAGAATATATAAAAAAAAATTGAGCAAAATAAGTTCGGTAGTTTTTTAAATAAAAATTAAAATGATAATTGAACCCATATTACATGAAGAGATCACATGACCCACTTCAAAATAATATATAGCATCCATCGTTTTTCTCAGTGTCAAAATCGCGATTTTTAAAGTTCTTTTAAATTTATATTTATTGTTGCATCCGTTCTAAAACCGCTATATTTTTGCGTATTTTCTGTGCATCTATATTCTGCGCCAATGCAATTATAATATTTATGAGTTTAAATGATGATCAAACTTTGTTTATTTCTACAACGAAGCCTAATTTTAATCGATGCAGAATGTAAACAAGTCATTGTAAGGTGGGTTGTATAAAAATTGCTGAATTTTTTAACGCAAAATTATTTAGCTCTGGAGTTTGGAATATATGTGATATGAATGATTTTGATTCATTGATTTTACATAGAGAAGCAGACGATTTTATAGCATTGGCTTTTTCGATGCCTTTTTAGAGATGTTTAAATAAAATTGCATTGCAATTGGAAAGTGTTTCATAATCAATGCTTTATGCGTGATTGATCTTGGTATTTAAGTGACAGCATTTAGATATGTTTATATAAGGCAAATAGAAACCTTGTCCCCCTGAAATTTCATTCGTCCCTCCCCCGGCCAAAAAGTCCTGAAAAAACACTAAGAGGAAGTAGATTTACCGGTTGTGAAGTTAAGTGCAAATAAATGGTCAATAGCAGATATGTCACAGGTCAAATTTATTATACTGCACTAATGGATTATACAGAAGCGAAAGCAAGTGGCACCAATGAGTATGGTCTCGTCTGATACGAAATAGTCGATGAGGGCAATTACATGCTTCATTTGTATATTCATGAAGTCGTAGTAAAATAATATTTTAATTGGAATTTCAATCTATTTTATTTTAATGAATTTTATTTCTGTGAAAATTTGTAAACGAAAATTTAAAATGCATTCATATAGTTCTGTCTTTATACAAACAAGAAAGATCAATCATGCCTAAAGCATTGATTATGAAACACTTTCCAACTTCAATGCAATTTTATTTAAAAAAGTCGAAAATGCAATACATTCCTCGGTAATATTTTAAAACTTATCACAATACTACATTGACTTATTATACTTGAAAACTTAAACCTTCATTGAAAAAAATGAATTTAATTCAAATGACGGCATTGAAATATAAATTGCCTGGTTTAAATATCTCTAAAATGCAATACATTCCACGGTAATATTTTTAAAACTATCATAATACTACGATAATTTATTACATTTGAAAACTTCATCGAAAACAACTGAAATAAATTCAAATGGCGTCATAGAAAAATAACACGTCTGGATCTCTCTATAAAAGCAGGATTTCGTTCATAACTTTCTCCATTTCATTCATCACAATACTATAATAATTTATTTAATTTAAAAATTAAGACCATGGAGCTACAATTCATAAACTTTATGCTTAAAACTTCATCGAAAAAAATCGTCCTTCTGTTTATAAAATCAATTAATATTTCATTCATATCAGCCATGCAGACACCATGGACTGAATTATTTTGTGTTAAAGAAATACAGTAATTCTAATACAACTCATTCTACATATTTTGCTGTTTACATTTTACATAGGTGAAAAATAGGCTTAGTTATAGAAATAATCAAATTTGAATGAGAATTTAAACTCAAATATATTGTCATTGTGTTGTTTTAGTATGTAGATGCACAGAATTTAAGCAAAAATAAAGTAGTTTTAGGACGGATACAACACTCAATATGAATTAAAAAGAACTTTAAAAAATCCCGATTTTGAAACAAGATGGATGTCATATATCATTTTGAAGTGGGTCATGTGATCGTTTCATATCATGGTCACGTGATCGTTTCATATAAGATGTGTCATTATTATTTTAATTTTTATTTAAAAAACTACTGAGTATATTTCGCTGAATTTTTTTTATATATTTTATGGAACAATTTGGCTATTACCTAAAATTTTCGAAGCAATTTGTGAATTTTAAATCCGCTTAAAAAATGTTTGAAAAATTAGGTCCCATAGGGCTCCATGTATTTCATTTTTTCAACCCGGGTTCAATCCAAAACGAATTGGGTGATATTATTTATTTATATTCCCATAGGTCCTACTGACCGTCTGAACAACATACTAAAATTTCATTTTGATTAAGTCATTTTTACGGCAGTTATCGTGCTAACGGACAGACAGACAGACAGACAGACAGAAAGAACAAAGTCATAAACACTTTGTTGTAAAGTGTTAAAAATCTTTATAAATCTGTAAATCTGGGACCCTCTATCCAGGAGTTCCGGATTTTAAACTTCATTTGCTTTATAGTAAATTTGTCACTGTCTTTTAGAGTTTCTTTTAAAAGCAAATGTATTGACTGGCACTTAAATACTTAATAAAACTTCGAATTAAGCCTTATAGGTAAGATAGGTGTAAAAACAATTGATTCCGTAAACTATATGAGTTACATTCATCTTCTAAATGGAAATAACATTCAAATGTTTGCCTTTCCAGATTCTGTAGACGTCCCTTGGTGACCCAAAAGACTAAATACTATTCGCAAACAGATAGTATTGACCACGTGACAGAAGCTAACGGAGCTCGAATTTCGATTCATGCCGAGGATTCAAATTCGATTCACCCTTAAATTTCAATTCATTTCGGGAAGCCGGAGAAAATAGGGGATTTAAAATAACCATTCAAGACCCTCCAGAAGCCTCCCCCCCCCCTCAACCTCCTCCCCAGTGACCAGGAAAGCTAAAACTTTGCAAATTTAAAGTATCGATCACTGAACAGAACCTAATAAAGCCGGATTTTCGATTTCTCCCGCGGGGTTTGCATGTTTTTTGGTCTGGTTTACAACATAAAATGCAGCCTAAATTAAGATATAAGCATACATACATTTCGGAAATCAACCTTCATCAGTGCAAAAACTCCTAAAGACCCATATAAGTACAAGGCAATGTCGGCTATGCACTGATGGAGAAAGTCTAGTTAATTTACGAAGCGTACGTATGCTTATTTATCTTGATTTGCGCTGCATTTTACGTCGTAAACCAGTTTATTAATGCTTTTCGCAAAGTAACGTGCTTTAAAGATTTTAAATGAGCTTAAAAAATACTATAAAAATCCCTCTAGTAGATCAATTTAGCATAAAACAAGAAAGATCAATCATGCATAAAGCGTTGATTGTGAAACACTTTCCAACTCAAATGCATTTCTATTTAAACATCTCTAAACTGTGATACATTCAGCGGTGATATTCTTTTACTTATCACAATGCTACAATAAGTTATTTTGCTTAAAATCTTAAAACCGTGAAGATAAAAGTAATTTAACTCTATACATAAAACTTCATCGAAAAAGTCCTATGAAATCGTCTGCGTCTCTATGCAAAATCAATGAATGTTTCATTCATATCACCTATATTCCAGACTCCAGAGTTAAATAATTTTGCGTTACTCAAAAATATTGTAATTGCGTTGGCGAGGAATATAGATGCACAGAAAATACGTAAAAATAAAGAGGTTTTAGGACGGATGCAACACTCAATATAAATGTAAAAAGAACTTTTAAAAATCACGATTTTAACACTGGGAAAAAAGATGGATGCCCTATTTTATTTTAAAGTGGGTCACGTGATCTCCTCATATAATATGTGTTGAAGGCCCAGACCGTCCGACTCATCCAGAGGACTAAGAGCAACTTCATATAATATGTGTGTCATTATTATTTTAATTTTTATTTAAAAACTACCGATCCTATTTTGCTCCAATTTTTTCATACATTTTAATGGATAATTTGAATATTTCCTAAAATTTTCGAAGCAATTTGTGAATTTTAACTTTGTTTAAAAAATGTTTGAAAAAGAGGTCCCATAGGGGTTCAATGTATTTTACTTTTTCTACCCGGGTTCAATTCAAAACTAATTGGGTGATACTATTCATTTACATTTCCAAATGTCCCACAGACCGTCTGAACAATATACTAAAATTTAATTTTGATGAAGTCATTTTTACGGCAGTTATCATGCGAACGGACAGACAGACAGACAGAATGAACAAAGCCATAAACACTTTTCAACTATGTTGGAAAATGTTAAAAAGAATCGATTTTAATGTTAAAACATCGATGCCGATATAAAATATTCAACGAATCGTTGAAGATTTTGACGATTGAAAATAATCGATTCACTGAAATACTCAACTCTCACTGGCGGCAAAGCCGTAGGGCAAGGGGGGGGGGGTTGCCCCCTCTGAGATTCTGCACTGGGGGCAATGCCCCTCCCCCCTAAAATTTAATTATATATACTGCTAAAAATTTATAGTTTCCCCTCTACGATTAAAATAATAAAAGCGCTAAGTAAAATTGAGATGCCACATATTTTTTTTCCTGAGGAAACTGTCTGGACGATTAAGACGAAAAACAAAAGTTTTCTTTCTCAGTATCCTTTTTAAGCACACGTTATTCATGATGTAAAACATCAGATGAGAACCGAAACTAATCATTCGAGACTAAATATCTGAACAATATTACTCGCAGCAGTCGTCAGACCAGGCGTCACTCCAAGGCAAGTGCATAATGCAAACCAAAACTTACATCAGAATAAAATTAAAAGTAGGTAGATGTATGTATGCATGCTTAAATTTTTATAGTTTTCAACTTGCTAACATGAGGTGTAGTTCGAAGTTCAAACGAAATAGAAACAAGAGAGATCAATCATGCATAAAGCATTGATTATGAAACACTTTCCAACTTCAATGCAATTTTATATAAACATCTCTAAAATGTGATACATTCCTCGGTAATATTTTTTAAATTATCACAATACTGCATTAATTTCTTATATTTGGAAACTTAAAACTTCATCGAAAAAAATGAACTTCATTCAAATGACGGCATTGAAATATAAATTCCCTGGATTAAACATCTCTAAAATGCGATACATTCCACGGTAATATTTTTAAAATTATCATAATACTACAATAATTTATTATATTTGAAAATTTCATCGAAAGGAAATTAAACTTATTCAAATGACGTCATCGAAATATAACACACCTGGCTCTCTCTAAAAAAGCAACATTTCATTCATAACTTTTTCCTTTCATTTCATTCATAAACTTTTTTTCATTCGTTTCATTCATCACAATACTATAATAATTTATTTTATTTAAAAACTTATGACCATGGAGGTACAAGTAATTAAACTCTATGCTTAAAACTTCGTAAAAAAAATCGTATAAAATCAATGAATATTTCATTCATATCAGCTATATTGCAGACTCCATGAGCTAAATAATTTTGCGTTAAAGAAATGCAGCAATTCTTATACAACTCATTCTACGTATTTTGCTATTTACATTCTCCATAAGTGCTATATAATTAGGCTTCGTTGTAGAAATAATCAAAGTTGGATGATCATTTAAACTCAAATATATTGCAATTGCGTTGTTTCAGAATGTAGATTTACAGAATTTAAGCAAAAATAAAGCGGTTTTAGGGCGGATACAACACTAAATATGAATTAAAAAGAACTTTAAAAATCACGATTTTGACACAAGATGGATGCCATATTTTATTTTGAGGTGGGTCACGTGATCTCTTCATATAAAAGGTGTAATTATTATTTTTATTTTTATTTAAAAAACTACTGCATATATTTTGCTTAAATTCTTTTTGTATATTTTATGGGATAATTTGAATATTTCCTAAAACTTTCGAAGCAATTTGTGAATTTTAAATCCGCTTAAAAAATGTTTGAAAAATTATATCCCATAAGATTCAATGTATTTCATTTTTTCAACCCGGGTTCAATCCAAAACGAATTGGGTGATATTATTCATTTATATTCCCATAGGTCCCACAGACCATCTGACCAACATATTAAAATTTCATTTTGATAACGTCATTTTTACGGCAGTTATAGTGCTAACGGACAGACAGACAGAATGAACAAAGTCATTAACACTTTTCAACTATGTTGTAAAGTGTTAAATAAACAAGAAAGATTAATCATGCATAAGCATTGATTATGAAACACTTTCCAACTGAAATTAATCCAACTGACACTATTTGGAATAGAAAAACCTGCTTTTTTTAAAGGAATGGCCAGCAAAAATCTAAAATAAAATAGTTACGTATGCTCAAGTATATCAATTAAATGCTTGTTTTATAATATTGTAAATTTTTGACCAGGAAAAGAATACGACCAACCCCATTACTCTAGGATTGACCGTTCTCGAGATATTATAGTTTTCTCGCATTTTTGTTACGCTGCCTTTGAAAAAATGTCCAGTTACCAAATTAAAACAAAAATTGAATTAAAAGTGCTAATTCAGGGTTACTTTTTGCATTTAAACTCAATTTAATGAATTATTAAAGAAAGGAATTCGAGTCTGCAGGGAAAGTCATGCGCTGCCCACATCAGATTTTTATATTTATATTATAGAATATTTCTAATATTATATTATATTTTTATATTTCTATTGTATTACATACTTATATTTTAAACTATAACTAGCAGTATATCCGTTTTTTGTACGGAATCTATATAAACAAGAAAGATCAATCATGCATAAGCATTGATTATGAAACACTTTCCAACTGAAATGTAATTTCATTCAAAAATCTCTAAAATGGGATACATTCAGTGGTGATATCTTTTGCATTCTCACAGTATTACAGTAATTTATTATACTTAAATATTTAAAACTGTATCGAAATATAAATCATCTGATTCTCTATGCAAAATCAATGAATATTTCATTCATATAACTTGTATTCCAGACTCCAGAGTTAAATAATTGTGTGTGAAAAAAATTCAGCAATTCTTATATAACTCACCTTACAATCGCTTGGGATATTTGCATTCTGCATAAGTTAAAATCAGGCTTCGTTGAAGAAATAATAAAAGTTTAGGGATCATTTAAAATCACAACTATTGTAATTGCGTAGGCATGTAATTTAGATACACAGATAATACACAGATACACAGATAATATATGTGTGTGTATGTATTCAAAGTATTGGAATCATGCCGAAGATCGGAACTCGAATTTTCGAAGGATCTACACGTTTTGGGACTTCTAGAACACGAAAAAACTATTTTTAGGCAGACGTCTGTGTGTGTAAGGGTGTATCTGTGTGTGTTTCTTTGTGTCTGTGAGGATATTGCATCCATTCTAACTGAAAAACTAATGAACCGAATTTCATAAAATTTGGTAGGTAAGTTTTTTGTGGGAAACCCTGATGTTCATTAGATTATAGTACGATTCGTAATAAAAGAATCTGCCTTCGTTGCAAAATGGCTGGCAGAAATTGCTTTTATCCACTCTAGCTAAAAGCTAATGGATCAAATTTAACAAAATTTGGTGTATAATATTTCATGTGATCTATATACCAGATTTAACAAAATTTGGTATATAAATCTCTTGTAGGTTATTCTAGTACGATTCGGGAAAACGGAACGGGCTGTTTTTGCGAAATGGCCCGCAAAAATCGTTAAATATAAAAATAAAAGACTACGTGTGCTCAATTATATTAATTAAATTCCTATTTTATACGTGATTTTTGACAACAAGAAGAATAAGACTGACCCCATTACTCTAGGTCTAGCCGTTCTTGAGATATTTCAGTTTTTTCGCGTTTTCGCTACGTCACCGTTGACAATAAGTCCAGCTATCAACTGAGAACCAAATTTAAGTTTAACGTGCAAATTCAATGTCATTTAAAATACTTATGGCTGTTATTTTATGCAGATAAACTCAAATTATTATTGAAGATATAAAGAGAACGTGAACATGAGTCTGCAGGGAAAAACATGTGCTGCCCACATCAGAATTTTTAACAATATTAAACCATGATTTGTAGAAGTGAACGGGGATTATTTGCAGGCCATTTCGAAAAAAATTTAGGATCTATACTTAAAGATCCACCAAATTTTTGTAGAATAAAATGTTCTACAAATTTAAGCTGTGTACCAAATTTTAACTCTCTAGGACTATTTGAAAAATTGTTATCTACCAAATTTATTTTAAAATGTGAAGCCTCTCTCATATACAAAATAATTAAACACTTGGAAAGATATTTATTATATAATATATCTCTTTTCAACACTTTACAACAAAGTTGAAAAGTGTTTATGACTTTGTTCATTCTGTCTGTCTGACTGTCTGTCTGTCTGTCTGTCTGTCTGTCTGTCCGTTAGCAAGATAACTGCCGTAAAAATGACTTAATCAAAATGAAATTTTAGTATGTTGTTCAGACGGTCTGTAGGACCTATGGGAATATAAATGAATAATATCACCCAATTAGTTTTGGATTGAACCCGGGTTGAAAAAATGAAATACATTGAGCCCTATGGGACCTAATTTTTCAAACATTTTTTAAGCGGATTTAAAATTCACAAATTGCTTCGAAAATTTTAGGTAATATTCATGTTGTTCCATAAAATATATAAAAAAAATTCAGCGAAATATATTCAGTAGTTTTTTAAATAAAAATTAAAATAATAATTACACCTCTTATATGAAACGATCACGTGACCATGATATGAAACGATCACATGACCCACTTCAAAATGATATATGGCATCCATCTTGTTTCAAAATTTACATACCGAAACAAGGCAAATACAATATATTTCAGTTTAAATGATAATCCAAATTTGATTATTTCTACAACTAAACCTATTTTTCACTTATGTAAAATGTAAACAGCAAAATATATAGAATGAGTTGTATTAGAGTTGCTGTATTTTTTTAACACAAAATCGTTTAGTCCATGGAGTCTGCATGGCTAATATGAATGAAATATTAATTGATTTTATTAAGAGAAGGACGATTTTTTTCGATGAAGTTTTAAGCATAGAGTTTAATTACTTGTGGCTCCATGGTCTTAATTTTTAAATTAAATAAATTATTATAGTATTGTGATAAATGAAAGGAATGGGAGAAAGTTATGAATGAAATTCTGTTTTTATAGAGAGATCCAGTCGTGTTATTTTTTCTATGACGTCATTTGAATTAATTTCAGTTGTTTTCGATGAAGTTTTCAAATATAATAAATTATTGTAGTATTATGATAGTTTTAAAAATATTACCGTGGATTGTATCGC
Source organism: Amaurobius ferox (assembly GCA_951213105.1). Lineage (NCBI taxonomy): Eukaryota > Metazoa > Arthropoda > Arachnida > Araneae > Amaurobiidae > Amaurobius > Amaurobius ferox. Next base: position 71,202,989 of record OX578141.1, on the reverse strand, counting down.
ATTTTAGAGATATTTTAACCAGTCAATTTATATTTCAATGCCGTCATTTGAATGAAGTTCATTTTTTTTCAATGAAGGTTTAAGTTTTCAATTATAATAAATTAATGTAGTATTGTGATAAATTTTAAAATATTACTGGGGAATGTATTGCATTTTCGACTTTTTTAAATAAAATTGCATTGAAGTTGGAAAGTGTTTCATAATCAATGCTTTAAGCATGATTGATCTTTCTTGTTTCTTTCTGGAGGATATCGCAAAAGTCAGAATTTAATTGAATTTGTTTTTCTCCCTATATTAAATAATTTTTAATTAAAAACCTACCTAACATATTTTATTGAAAATTTTTTATATATTTTATGGGATAATGTGATTATTTCCTAAAAATTTCGAAGCAATTTGTGAATTTTAAATTTGCTTAAAAAATGTTTGAAAAATTAGGTCCCATAGGGTTCAATATATTTCATTTTTTCAATCAGGGTTCAATCCAAAACTAATTGGGTGATATTATTTATTTATATTCCCATAGGTCCCACAGACCGTCTGAAAAACATACTAAAATTTCATTTTGATAAAGTCATTTTTACGGTAGTTATCGTGCTAACGGACAGACAGACAGACAGACAGAATGAACAAAGTCATAAACACTTTTCAACTATGTTGTAAAGTGTTGAAAAGGCAAAATGTTGTTGACCAGTGTAATTTGCCCCTAAATATCGAATTTTATCGAATTTTTATTTACAGGAGAATTTATATGTTTGAAATACAGGGTTGTTAACACTTTACAACAAAGTTGAAAAGTTTTTATGACTTTGTTCATTCAACAGTAGAATCAGCTCAACGGTAGAGCGTTGGCTGCCCAGTATGAAAATCCGCGGTTCGATTCCCGGTTGGGAAAGCAAGGTTCCTTACAGTAGCTCCGGAACAAATCAACCCTATAAGTTAGTGCCAAGATATCGATTCGCCAGTACGAAGATCCGAGTTTCGATTCCCGGTTGAGGCAGCGAGGTTCTTTACAACTGCAACACGGTGACACATGCAATGCTTGAAAGTACTCGGTTATATTTTTCTCTCATTTAAATGTGCATTGTTGATGACGGATGGCATTTTGAACAGGCTCTACATTAGATACGATACAATCATGAAAATTCTGGCATTATCATCCAATCCTCTTTATTAAGTAATTTCTTTTTGTAAGGTGATTCAAAGGAATTCTTTAGATGACCAGAATGATATCATTGGTATAGTAACTAGAAGCAATCTATGAGGCTCAGAATCGATACCCTGTTCTTAGAACAGGGTATCGAACCCAAGCCTAATGTTCTACAGTGTTCTACAAATGCCTAATGTTCTACAATGTTGTACAAATGCCTAATGTTCTACAATGTTCTACAAATGCCTAATGTTCTACAATTTGCGTCGGAGCGCTGTAGCGGTAGCCAGAAAAGGCTGGACACAGTCTCCTTTACATATGAGGCGGAGGAAAACGTACTTCATGCAGATCCTTGTCAATAATTTAGGTTTGCATAGGAAAACTTAGTAATTATGTACCGGGCATTAATAGAAATAAACGATCATACTTGCCCCTTTGTCCTACATATGAATTATATTGCAAACTTGAGTAAAATATTACTTGACTAACTTTAAATATTACACATCACACTTTTTTCTTATATGAATATATTTGCCTACTAGGAAATAATCAAGAGCAGAAAATATATTCCTATCTCTGATAACCTCCGTGTGGGCTAGTATAATTTTAAACGCATCATATACATGTAATAAATTTTAAATAGTTTACAAATACTTAATGTAAAATATCATTATCAACTCAATAAAAATAAAATATCAATTGAATATCCGTTGAATCGTTCATGAATTATAAGCGGTTATGATAGACAGAAACAGGTTTTCATTTCCGGTTTTTCCGCACTTCACTGTACAGGAATAAATAGAATATTCCATGGACTCAGCAGCCTTATTACCTGAAAAAAATTCTTTCAAATCTATTGCAAACTTCAAGCAATATTTCACTTAAAAATGTCGTTTCGAATTTTGCTTATCATATTAGATAAACAAGAAAGATCAATCATGCTTAAAGCATTGATTATGAAACACTTTCCAACTTCAATGCAATTTTATTTAAACAAGTCTAAAATGCAATACATTCCTCGGTAATATTTTGAAACTTATCACAATACTGCATTAATTTATTATATTTGAAAACTTAAACCTTCATTGAAAAAAAATGAACTTCATTCAAATGACGGCATTGAAATATAAATTGCCTGGTTTAAACATCTCTGAAATGTTATACATTCCTCGGTAATAGTTTTAGAATTATCATAATACTACGATAATTTATTATATTTGAAAACTTCATCGAAAACAACTGAAATTAATACAAATGACGTCATAGAAATAATAACACGCCTGGATCTCTCTATAAAAACAGGATTTCATTCATAACTTTCTCCCATTCATTTCATTCATCACAATACTATAATAATTTATTTTATTTAAACATTTTGTTTAAGACCATGGAGCTACAAAAAATTAAACTCTTTGCTTGAAACTTCATCGAAAAAAATCGTCCTTCTCTTTATGAAATCAATTAATATTTCATTCATATCAGCCATGCAGACTCCATGGACTAAATTATTTTGTGTTAAAAAAATACAGGAATTCTAATACAACACATTCTATATATTTTGCTGTTTACATTTTACATAGGTGAAAAATAGGCTTAGTTGTAGAAATAATCAAATTTAGATGAGCATTTAAACTCAAATATATTGTCATTGCGTTGTTTCAGTATGTAGATGCACAGAATTTAAGCAAAAATAAAGTAGTTTTAGGACGGATACAACACTCAATATGAATTAAAAAGAACTTTAAAAAATCACGATTTTGAAACAAGATGGATGCCATATATCATTTTGAAGTGGTTCATGTGATCGTTTCATATCATGGTCATGTGATCATTTCATATAAGATGTGTAATTAATATTTTAATTTTTATTTAAAAAACTACTGAATATATTTTGACTACTGAATATATACTACTGAATATAAATGTTTGAAAAATTAGGTCCCATAGGGCTCAATGTATTTCATTTTTTCGACCCGGGTTCAATCCAAAACTAATTGGGTGATATTATTCATTTATATTCCCATAGGTTCTACAGACCGTCTGAACAACATACTAAAATTTCATTTTGATTAAGTCATTTTTACGGCAGTTATCGTGCTAACGGACAGACAGACAGACAGACAGACAGAATGAACAAAGTTATAAACACTTTTCAACTTTTTTGTAAAGTGTTAATAAAAATTATATGCATGTATTTTCAATGATTATTCCAAGGGATAAGGTACTTATCCTTATTTATAACCTATACATAAAATGGGGATATACATAAAATGTAATTTCCCGAATAAGAAAGTCAGATCCGAACATTATAATTTTCCATTATTAGATTTTAGTTTTTATTAACACTTTACAACAAAGTTGAAAAGTGCTTATGACTTTGTTCATTCTGTCTGTCTGTCCGTTAGCACGATAACTAAATATATTCGGTAGTTTTTTAAATAAAATTTAAAATAATAATTAGACCCTTATTATACGAAGAGATCACGTGACCCACTTCAAAATAAATATGGCATCCATCTTTTTTTCCCAGTTTAAAAATCGTGATTCTTAAAGTTCTTTTTATTAACACTTTACAACAAAGTTGAAAAGTGTTTATGACTTTGTTCATTCTGTCTGTCTGTCCGTTAGCACGATAACTGCTGTAAAAATGACTTAATGAAAATGAAATTTTAGTATGTTGTTCAGACTGTCTATAGGACCTATGGAAATATAAATGAATAATATCACCCAATTAGTTTTGGATTGAACCCGGGTTGAAAAAATGAAATATATTGAACCCTACGGGACCTAATTTTTCAAACATTTTTAAGCGGATTTAAAATTCACAAATTGCTTCGAAAACTTTAGGTAATATTCTAATTATTCTATAAAATATATAAAAAAAATTCAGCAAAATATATTCAGTAGTTTTTTTTTTTTAATTAAAATTATAATTACTCCTCTTATATGAAGCGATCACGTGACCAGGATATGAAAAGATCACGTGACCCACTTCAAAATAAAATATGGCATCCATCTTGTCTCAAAATCGTGATTTTTAAGTTCTTTTTAATGCATATTGAGTGTTGTATTCGTCCTAAAACTGCTTTATTTTTGCTTAAATTCTGTGCATATACATACTGAAACAACGCAATGACAATATATTTGAGTTTAAATGATCATCCAAATTTGATTATTTCTACAACGAAGTCTTCCACTTATGTAAAATGTAAACAGCAAAATATGTAGGATGAGTTGTATAAGAATTGCTGTATTTTTTTAACGCAAAAGTATTTAGCTCATGGAGTCTGCATAGCCGATATGAATGAAATATTCATTGATTTTACAGAGAGAAGGACAATTATTTTTCAATGAAGTTTTAAACATAGAGTTTTATTACTTGTAGCTCCGGGATCTTAAGTTTTTAAATAATATAAATTATTTTAGTACTCTGATGAATGAAATGAATGGAAAAATGTTATGAATGAAATGCTGCTTTTATAGAGAGAGAGCCAGGCGTGTTATTTTTTCTATGACGTCATTTGAATGAATGTCAGTTGTTTTCGATGAAATTTTCAAATATAATAAATTATTGTAGTATTATGAGGATTTTAAAAATATTACCGAGGAATGTATCTCATTTTAGGAATGTATTGCATGTTTAAACCAGGCAATTTATATTTCAATGCCGGCATTTGAATGAAGTTCATTTTTTTCGATGAAGGTTTAAGTTTTCAAATATAATAAATTAATGTAGTATTGTGATAAGTTTTAAAATATTACCGAGGAATGTATTGCATTTTAGAGATGTTTAAATAAAATTGCATTGAAGTTGGAAAGTGTTTCATAATCAATGCTTTAAGCAGGATTGATCTTTCTTGTTAAGTTTGCGGCTACTCTTCACTTTTGTTATAAAATTTACTGTTTTTAAATCATTGATGCTTTAGAATGGTATTGTGTACATACGGTCCCCACCTATAGATCTGAATACGAAGACCACAGACCGCTAACTTGTCACAAATGAACAATTACATCTTTGTAGCTAAATTAGTAAGGGTTGGAACATATAAATGTCAGCTAATAATGCAGAATATACTCACCTGCTCAAGCTTTTCTGCCCCAACTTACCTTTTTCTTTTCAGCTACTACATACTTTTTTTGCCATTTCAGGACAAAGTATGCATCTTTCCCTCAATTACTCGAATCATCTTTGAGCTCCCACTGGAGTGCTACTTCATCACAAGCTATAAACTCGCATAGATATAATGTATTTGTGAAGTGGAGATGAGATAACTTGTATACCAGCAGCTCTGTTATGAGGCGTGTTGGTTTTGGCAAGTTAGACTGACGCCTCGTTGAAAGGCACTTTCATATCTTTGTTTTCTCTAGGATATGTACAAAGAAATTATTGCAATGGGGTCAAAAATTTGATTTCGAGTTTTAATGAATCTATACGTTTCGGACACCCTGGACACCCTGGCACCCTGGAATCAACTATACCATTAACATGGTGTCTGTGTGCATGAGAATCTGTGCGCGTAAGAGCTTCTATGTATAAATACATATGCTTGCTTTACATGCAATTTGCAACAACAGAACAAATAAATCACCAATCACTCAGCTAGGATAAATTATACTTACAAAACCCACGTATAGGAGATGTTGTAAAAGTTTAAAAAGCCCTCCCATTGCAGATAACTGCAGCCATAGACCTGCATCCAGAGACTCTTTATGTTATTTTCAGCATGGACTAAGAGATACCTGCAATGACAACTTGGATGCAGGCAAATTCACGCCTACCACGCAAGCGATATCATATTTCATAAATATTAAACACGATAATCCCAATTTATAATCATAGAATCCACCTAAAGTGCGTCTGCGGAGTTAGGGTCCCACTCCTATTACAGATAACGACATCTATCGACCAGTTTCGTTTCAAGTAGTAAATTTTCTTCCTACCATTTCAAATATCGGTTATCCATACTGATATTGCCAATATCTAATATATCTGAAGAACGCATAAACACGTGAAATCAGTCTAAGGATGCTGTTTTAGGCAATGGAAGCGCGATCTTAGAACATATACGAGGGTCACACTGAAATTTTTGAGACAGGGGCAGACGATATGCGCTAGAAAAAAAGTATTGATCGGATATTTAAATTTGAACTCTTTTATGTCCGCAGACGATAATTTGGGGCAACAATTACAATTTAGCTATTGTAGAATAAATTTTGAAATAAAAGAAAATGGAGTTGACGCGAGAGCATTATCGAGCTATGATTTTAAAGTAGGGCTAAATCAAGAAGAATGTCTTCAACAGCTACAATTAGCATATGAGAATGATGCTCCATCTCGTGCCACTGTATTCAGATGGTTTTCAGAGTTTAAAATAGGTCGAAATTCTCTCCTGGATGAAAAACACACAGGAAGACCTTTGTCAGCTGTAGTCCCAGAAAATGTGTCGACCATTCGGAAAATGTTAATTGATTATAATCGCTGTACCTACCAAATGATACAGAAGGAACTTAACATTGTATCCGCAGCTATACATAAAATTATTCATGAAGAACTGCATATGAAAAATTAGTTTGTCGTTGGTCCCCCATAATTTAGCAGAACACCAGAAAGCGGAACTTGTCAGAATCAGTAAAGAAACCCTAAAATTAGTTAATGATGGTGAACACCGTATTATTTCTAAAATCATAACTGGTGATGAAACATACAATACAGTTTCTTGACGTTCCAACGCGTCAAGAAAGTAAAGTATGGGTCTTTGAAGATGACCCCAAACCAGCAATGGTGAAAAGACAACGAGCAATGAAAAAAGTAATGTATGCCGTGTTCTTCAGAAGTACAAGTCCAGTCAAAGCCATAAAGCTAGAGGGACAGAAGTCAGTTACAGCTAACTGGTTCACCACTAAGTGTCTTCCAGAAATTCTTCAGGAAGTGAATGTTAGGGGACTCATGCTTCACCATGACAATCCATTTTCTCATTCAGCAAGAATGACAGTCAAATTTCTTGAGCGAAAAAGCATTAAAGTGATGGAACATCCACCCTATTCTCCTGATCTTGCTATGTGTGATTTTTGGCTATTTTTTAATCTAAAAAAATTTTACGTGGGAGTCGTTTTCATTCCGAAGATGAGATTGATGAGGCTATAAAAGCATATTTTTCATCGATTCCAGGAAATGGATGGCTTGAAGCATTTAATATTCGGAAAATTCGCTTACAAAAATGCATTGATGTTGGAGGGAAGTACTTTGGACACGCCTAAGAGTTGGTAAGTTTAACTTGTACCACTTAGCTGTATCTCAAAAATTTCAGTGTGACCCTCGTATTATCGATCGCAAGATATTTTTATTTTTTACATTTTGGCGAGATGGAGTCATTTAAAGGTGCTCCGAGACGACAAATGAAAACGAAAATTAACAAAATCTGAAAAATCTACGTAATTTCAAAGAAGTTTCTATATAAAAATTATCTAGCATGTTTTTGTCTTTCTTCCAGACCCTCCAGAAGCCGCGGTGACCAAGCAGACTGTATTTTTGCACTTTCATAGCATCAGCCATGGGACAGAACCTAGAGTAGCCAAATTTAAGATTTAACCTCCGGAAACGAAGAAAATAGGAGGTTTAAGAAAAGTGTTTCCAAACCCTCCAGAAGTCCCTCCAGTAACCTAGCAGGCCGAACCTTTGCACATTTATAGTATCGACTACGGCACAAAGCCTAATAAAAATATAAAGATGAATTTTCGATTTCCCCCTAGGGAGCGGAGAAACTATAGGTTTCTTGAAAAGTCATTTTAAATATAAGCCCTTCGGGCATAAAATGTTGAATCTTTACACACGTAGTATCTTCCCGGCCACTCAACCTGCTGCTCATATCCTAGGGTGAGTCGGGTGGCCTTGGTCTTTAACACATAGTATCGACCAATTAAGCAAAACCTAACAGAGCCGTATTTTCGATTTCTCCCACCGGGGCTGGATAAAATGTGGACGGGATTAAAAAGATTTACTAAACCTTCTAGAAACCCCTCAATGACCTAGGGGACGAAACTTTGTTCAGTTATAGTATCAACTACGGGAACCTAACTAAGCCATTGTTTGATTAAGACAACTATTTTCGATGCTTTGCGCAGTTATAATATCAACTACGGGACAGAACCTAACTGAGCCATTGTTTGATTAAGACAACTATTTTCGAGGCTAAGCGCCATACATTATTAAACGAAGTAAAACTTATTAAAGTAGCTGCAGCTTAATTCTTAAGAATGTTAGTTTCCCTGTCTTTGCCAGGCTTAAATACTTTTTATATATTTACTTTGTAAATTAACACTCAATTTAATGAATGTGTACCACAAATAAAAGGTAGAAAAAACTAATTTGTGTGTGTAGAGAAAATCACCTGCTGTCCACACAAGAATTTCAGATTACAATGGGGAATTTGTATAATTCTAATTCTGTGTTCCGGGTTAAATACTTCACATTAAAAAACATTTTTGCTAGACCATTTATATTTTCCTGCCATTGTAATGCCTTTCTATTAAAAAACATTTATTATTTTAATAGTGTATACTAATGGACTTTTGTCAAAGGAATCTCATTATTATTCCACGCGGACTGGGAGTAAATGAAAATCGTCGCGTTCAAACAGACTTTTCTTTAGCCAACGTTGAAAGCGCCATCTGGTTTTTGTCTGCAACTGACACTTATAAAAATTCTGTGACAGTAGAGGACCGGTATAGGGTACGAGAAAAGGGCGGCAAGAGAGATGGAATAGAGGAGTAGGGCCTCCACAAAGCATACAAAGAAGGATTCAGAAAGATAGGTTGGTGTGACTGTTAAGTTAAAAAGCAAAGTTGTGAATGACAACTAACTTGAAAACAGAACCCAGGTGGGGGCCAGAGGCAATTAGCTTAACTAGACTTTTAGTGTTCTGGAGCAAATAATTTTAAAGCGTAGCACGGTGGCAAGATCATAGACAAAAGTCTCACTCACAAAACTGGGAATTATAGACGGATATCGCTTCGGATTTATAATTCAGAAACTTAAAATCCCGAGTTTCACAAATAGAGATTTGAATTTGGAAATATAAGATTGCAACAGTATTATAAACATTCCCTGAAAAAAATTACGTTTCTATAATAACTTCTAAAGTTAACAGTTGAGATTTTAAACGGCTGTAAAACAAAGACTTTTTGATGTACGTTTTCTTTTCGTTCGATGTGCAATTTTTGATGTACGGTTTTCTTAAATTTTCAGCATTTTAACAAAAAAAAAAAAAATCAATCTTGTGAACACAGGCAACGCCAGGGTTAATTCCAGTTTAAAATGATTTTGTTTATTGCAAGATCCTTTAATATATTTACACAAGTGTTTAAAACTCTCAAAGACAGGAAAACTAGCACTCTTAAAAATTATGTTGCACCTTTTTACTTTCCCTGCAATACATGGTAATGTATAGGGAAAGTATTGGAATCATGTCGAAAATCGCAACTCGAGTTTTCGACGGATCTACACGTTTCGAGACCTCTAGAATACGAAAAAACTATTTTTAGCGTGACGTCTGTGTGTGTGTCTGTGTGTCTGTGTGTCTGTATGTCTGTCTGTGTGTCTGTGCAGATTTTGTATCCACTCTAACTAAAAAACTAATTGACCGAATTTCATAAAATTTGGTAGGCAAGTCACTTGTGCACGAATCTGGTGATGATTAGTTTTGGGTATGACTCGGGTTAAAAGAACCCGCCTTTTTTTTCTAAATGGCCCGCAAAAGCTTGTATCCACTCTAACTGAAAAACTAATGGACCGAATTTCACAAAATTTGGTAGATAAGTCGCTTGTAAGCCACCCTGATGTTGATTAGATTTTGGTATAATTCGAAAAAAAATAACCTGCCTTTATTTGCAAAATGGCCCGCAAAAATCGTCAAAATATAAACTAAAGAACTAAGTATACTCAAATATATCCATTAAATGCTTGTTTAATACGTAATTTTTAACGACGAAAAGAATAAGACCAATCGCATCACACGAGGACTAGCCGTTCTCGAGATATTTTAGTTTTTCGTATTTTCTCTACGCCACCTTTGAAAATAAGTTCGGTTACCGAATGAGAACGAAAATTGAATTAAAAGTGAAATAAATTTAATTGAAATAAAGAGAACGTGAATATAAGTCTGCAGGGAAAGTCATGTGCTGCCCACATCAGATTTTTTACTTTCCCTGCAATACATGGTAATGTATAGGGGAAGTATTGGAATCATGTCGAAAATCGCAACTCGAGTTTTCGACGGATCTACACGTTTCAAGACGTCTAGAATACGAAAAAACCATTTTTAGCGTGACGTCTGTGTGTGTGTCTGCGTGTCTGTCTGTCTGTGTGTCTGTCTGTGCAGATTTTGTATCCACTCTAACTAAAAAACTAATGAACCGAATTTCACAAAATTAGGTAGGTAAGTCACTTGTAAGCGAGTCAGGTGCTGATTAGTTTTGGGTACGATTTGGAATAAAAGAACCCGCCTTTTTTTGCGAAATGGCCCGCAAAAGTTTGTATCCACTCTAACTAAAAAACTACTGGACCGAATTTCACAAAATTCAGTAGAAGAGTCACTTGTGAGTTACCATGGTGCTGATTAGATTTTGGTACGATTCGGAAAAAAATAACCTGCCTTTTTTTTGCAAAATGGCCCGCAAAAATCGTCAAAATCTAAACTAAAGAACTAGGTATACTCAAATATATCCATTAAATGCTCGTTTAATACGTAATTTTTAATTGAAAATAAGTCCGGTTACCGAATGAGAACGAAAATTGTATTAAAAGTGAAATAAATTTAATTAAAATATAGAGAACGTTAATATAAGTCTGCAGGGAAAGTCATGTGCTGCCCACATCAGATTTTTTACTTTCCCTGCAATACATGGTAATGTATAGGGAAAGTATTGGAATCATGTCGAAAATCGCAACTCGAGTTTTCGACGGATCTACACGTTTCGAGACCTCTAGAATACGAAAAAAACATTTTTAGCGTGACGTCTGTGTGTGTGTCTGTGTGTCTGTGTGTGCGTCTGTCAGTCTGTCTGTCTGTGTGTGTGTCTGTGTGTCTGTCTGTCTGTGCAGCTTTTGTATCCACTCTAACTAAAAAACAAATGGACCGAATTTCACAAAATTTGGTAGGTAAATCACTTGTGAGCGAGTCTGGTGCTGATTAGTTTTGGGTACGATTTGGGATAAAAGAACCCGCCTTATTTTGCGAAATGGCCCGCAAAAGCTTGTATCCACTCTAACTGTAAAACTAATGGACCGAATTTCACAAAATTCGGTAGATGAGTCACTTGTGGGTTACCCTGGTGCTGATTAGATTTTGTTACGATTCGGAAAAAAATAACCTGCCTTTTTTTTTGCAAAATGGCCCGCAAAAATCGTCAAAATATAAACTAAAGAACTAGGTATACTCAAATATATCCATTAAATGCTCGTTTAATACGTAATTTTTAACGACGAAAAGAATAAGACCAACGCCATTTACACTAGGACTAGCCGTTCTCGAAATATTTTAATTTTTCGTACTTCCTCTACGCCACCTTTGAAAATAAGCCCGGTTACCGAATGAGAACGAAAATTGAATTAAAAGTGAAATAAATTTAATTAAAATAAAGAGAACGATAATATAAGTCTACAGGGAAAGTCATATGCTGCCCACATCAAATTTGTTAATATGTTTTACTAGCACGCTCTGCCAGCCAGGAGTCATTAAATATAGCAACTAGTTTTTATAGCAATAAAATTTTAGTACGTTCTCCGACCGCTGCGTGAGCGCAAAAGTCGCAAAGTTACCAAAATAGGTGAATTTAACATGAGAAGGCCGAGTGGATCCATTGCAGAATAGAAAATACAACGTGAAAACTACATCAAAATCGGAGCAAGTGTCGCAAAAATATATAAAAACGAAGACGCAACAAAAGTGGCTCTAAATTTAACGTGAGCTCTAAATTTAGGTCGGATAGGCCCATTAATTAATTAGGCCACAAATTAAATAGCAATTGCAACAATCATAGCACAATTAAACCAATTGCACATATTTCACAAACAACGGAATTTTTATGCTTCCAATACTCTCCTGAACAGACAGATCATCAGATATAACATGCAAATTTCCCTGAAGGATACAATTTAAATCGAAACCCGTCACTTGAAATTCCGTACGTGACAGGTTGATACATTTATGTTCTAGCAGTTATCTGAAGTATAAAGCCGCGCAGCAGGTACCAATAACGAGGAGTAAAAACTTTATACAATCCGTGTAAACAACTTAGCTTGCGTGATGTTCCTTTCATAACAGTGAGAATTTCATATTAATCGAATCTACAGTGACTAAAATGGATCAAAATGAAGATGAAAATATGTGTCGGGGGGTATTATGCCCCTACGACGGATACAAATGAAATCGCAAGTTCAACAATCACAGCACAAAAATGAGCTACCTTGCACTATCCTAGTTTTTACTTTCCCTGCAATACATGGTGATGTATAGGGAAAGTATTGGAATTATATCGAAAATCGCAACTCGAGTTATCGACGGATCTACACGTTTCGGAACCTCTAGAACACGAATACACTATCTTTAGAGTGGCGTCTGTGTGTGTGTGTCTGTCTGTTTGTGTGTCTGTGTGTCTGTGTGTCTGTCTGTACAATGTATGTATTCACTGTAGCTGAAAAACTAATAGATCAAATTTCACAAAATTTGGTAGATAAGTCACTTGTGGGTTACCCTGGTACTGATTAGGTTTTGGTACGATTCGGAAAAAAATAACCTGATTTTTTTTTTACAAAATGGCCCGCAGAAATCGTCAAAATCTAAAATAAAAAACTACGTATACTCAAATATATCAATTAAATGCTTGTTCTATACGTAATTTTTAACGACCTCAGGAATAAGACCAATACCAATACATTAGGCCTGGCCGTTTTCGAGATAGTTTAGTTTTTTTTTCGCATTTTCGCTACACCACTTTTGAAAATAAGCCCAACTACAAAATGAGAAAGAAAATTGAATTAAAAGTGCAATTTCCGTGTAATTTTAAACAATTGTGGGTGCTATTTTGTGAAATTAAACTCAATGCAATGAATTATTGAAGAAATAAAGAGAACGTGAATATGAGTAGTTCGCAGAGAAAGTCATGTGATGCCCACATAAGATTTTTACTTTCCCTACAATACATGGTAATGTATAGGGAAAGTATTGGAATCATGCCGAAAATCGCAACTCGAGTTTTCGACGGATCTACACGTATTGAGACCTCTAGAATACGAAAAAACTATTTTTAGAGTAACGTCTGTGTGTGTGTCTGTCTGTGTGTCTGTCTGTCTGTCTATCTGTGCAGATTTTGTATCCACTCTAACTCAAAAACTGATGGACCGAATTTCATAAAATTTGGTAGGTATGTCACTTGTGTAGGACCTTGGTGCTGATTAGTTTTTGGTATGATTCGGGATAAAACAACCTGCCTTTTCTTGCGAAATGGCCCTCAAATATTGAATGTGTCCACTCTAACTGAAAAACTAATTGATCAAATTTTATATAATTTGGTAGATAAGTCACTTGGATCACCCTGGTGCTGATTAGATTCTGATACGATTCGAAAAAGAAGAACCCGCATTCTTTTACGAAACAGCCCGCAAAAATTGTATACTATATCCACTCTAACTCAACTAATCGACTAAATTTCATAAAATTTAGTATATAAGTCACTTGTGGGCAACCCTGGTGCTGATTAGATTTTGGTATGATTCGGGTTAAATGAACCTGCCTTTATTGCGAAATGGCCAGCAAAAATTGTATGTATCCACTCTAATTGACAAACTAACTAATTGATAAAATTACGCAAAATTTGGTAGATAAGTCGCTCGTAGGATACTGTGATGCTGGTTAGATTTTGATACGAATCGGAAGAACAAGAATTTTTTTGCGAAATGATCTGCAGATCTAATATATTCGATCTAAAATAAAATACTACATGTGCATGTGCAAGATAGTGAAACATTAAAATAAATGACTAAAATTGATTAAATGTATTAATTAAGTACTTGTTCTACATGTAAAATTTGACAACTAAGCGAATAAATCTGACCCCATGACTGTTGGATAAACCATTCTCGAGATATTGTAGTTTTTTGGAATTTTAAGAACCTGAAGAATTTAAAGGGAATTAAGTTGCCAAACGAAACAAAGATGAAAAAAAAAAAAAAAGATTTAGATATAATATCAGAAAATTATCCATATTATTTTCTGAAATTAAACTCAATTTAATGCATAATGAAATAAAGAATTACAAAATGAACTTGAATCTGCAGGGAAAGTCATGCGCTGCTCATATCAGATTTTTATATTTCCAATACTTTTCTGAACCGTTCGCCGAAAACAAATCTCAATTTTTTTTTTTTCCTAATGCTACTCATGACGTCAAGCGCCAACGATAACGAAAATCACAATAGATTCAGTCATGTAGTCTATCTAACTCCATGGATTCAATATTAGCCCTCTAGATAATAAAATTATTTTTTATTGTTTAAATGATTTACATACCTTTATTTCTTTGGAAATGGCAACATCGTTTGCAACAATGAAATGTTAGATTTTGATGATAAACTGTGAAAAATATAAAATTTTGGATTCAAAATTGTATAGAAAAAAAAATTTAAAAATTCATGCAAAAATACTAAGGCCTTTTTCAAAATTTTGGCACATGGAGACCCTTCGAAATATATTTAGCTGTGACAAAAATGGAGATCCTATCAGAAATATTGTAGTAGAAGATTTTCTAGATGGATATCTATTTAGCTCTTTTTTAAGATTTTTTTTCCATCATTTCGAAATAAAAACTCTGTAATAAAAAAACTATCGAATGTTTTTAAACTTTCGACACTTAAACAACAAACCTGCTACATTTAGCTTCCATTTAAAAAAAAAATGGATATCGGAGCGCTAAATTTGAGGTATCAGTTTCAAAATAAGTAGCACTTCCCGAAATTTTTGGAAATTGCCTGCCATTTAAAAATCTGTGTGGGAAAAAATTGACTTTTTCGAAATTCTGGCTCCTCAGCTCTTTTCGAAATACCTTTAACTGCCGTGTGAAAAAGAAATGGAAATCGCAGATCGAAAATTGAGAAAAAATATACATTTTTAGGACGGGGACTATCCATTCCCCCCTACCCCCCACCCACTTAGATTTTTTCGAATTTTCGAAAATTTTCAGCAGCTCTTCGGATCGAATACTAACTTCTACATTTAAAAAAAGAACGAGGTGCTAGGCCAATTATTGGCTTCCGAATAAGGGGGCATATCGACACACATATAAACAAACATACATACATACATATATACAAACAAACATGGGTTTTCAGGCAATAATAATTAAATTTTGATTAACAATGTATGTTACTTAGCATCAAAACAGTCATCGTCATCAAATTTTTGCTCTATTAGGTCCTGTCTCGTGGTCAATACTATACGTATGCAAAGTTTCAACCTTGGACACCAGGGGTTTCTAGGGGTGTTGTTGATGTTGTTGAGACCCAGACCGTCCGACCTACCAGAAAGGTGTAAGGTAACAGTTTGGACGGCCGGAGGGGTTTCTGGGGGTGTGGAAACACTTTTCGACACCCACCAATTTGTTCACCCCTATGGTGAAAACAAAAATACTGCTCTACTGGGTTCGATCCTGCTGTCGATACTATAAATATGCAAAAATTTAAACCTCTTTGACCTATAAGTATGCAAATATCTGAAGGGTTTGGGATGCTTTTCTGACCCTGGAAATCCAAATTCTGGCTCATTTAGGATGTCTCGTGGTCGATACTATAAGAATACAAAATTCAGCTTTCTAGGTCATCGTGGAACTCCCCCTTACCATCCACCTGGATTCCCCGACATTAAACGTGTAGGGTTTATAAATAAGACAATCATTTATTAGCCACAGTCATCAACTCATTGCCTCATTTTAAATTATATCAAACAATTTTAAGGAAATGTCTGAAATAAATAATAAGGGGCTTTTAGTACGCCCCCTCCCTTTGCTGTAAGACTAAACTATGACCCCATGGCCCTGTCTGCAAGTACGACCCCCACTTCCCGGAAACACAATGATACGTTTTAAAATTAAAAAATGTATCTTAAACAAAATTGAAAACAAGAAATTAATAAAGAAGCCTTCATATGGTTGCAAATGGCGTACGAGCTTCATTTTTGATGAAATTATAAAGTATTTTTATTCTCTTTTTTATACTTATTTCGTAGTTATATGAGGTTTCAGGAAAACGGAAGTGGCATCTCCAGAATCGGAAATCCTTAGTGAAAGTCCCAACCCCTATGGAATTCGATGCTAAATCTATATATCAGTCCTCATCTAAGCTCCATCTATAACATATTCTGAAAAATAGATGCTTCAAGAAACTTTTTTGAATCGGAAGTGAAAAAAAAAACGGTAGTGCAAATCTTTAGTGAATTTTCTGCCTTCTCCGGAATTTAATGCTGAATTCATATCAGTCATAATCAGCTCTTTTTATAGCCAATCTTGAGAAATAGATGTTAAGAAAATTTTTAACCAAAAGTGGAAATGCTTAGTAAACCCAATTATCCTCCAGAATTTGATGCTAACTTCATATCAGTCATCATCTGAGCAGATCTCGAGAAATAGATGTTTCAAGGAGAATGTAAATTTTTGATTTAGAAGTGACATTTTTATAACCAGAAAGAGATATTCTTAGTGAGTCTTTTTATAAACTCCAGAATTTAATGTTGAATCTATCTCACTCATTATATTTATATAACCATCATGAAAAATATATATTTCATACAAAAATTATGAATCGGAAGTAAAAAAGAAACCGAAAGTGAAAATTCTTATTGAACCACCCAATCTCCTTCAGAATTTGGTGTTGAATCAACATCTCAGTTTTAGCTATAACCAATCTTCAAAAATAGATGCGTCAAGTAAAATGAAAATTTTTGAACCAGAAATGGAAAAAGCACCGAAAGTGGAAATCTTTCGTGACACCCCCCCCCCCCCCTCAGAAATTTGTTGAATCCAAATCAGTTATCATCTCAGCTATATCTATAGCAGGTACTGAGAAATAGATGGTTCAAGGAAAATATTTTTCGTGAAAACAATAGTATGGCTTCTAGTATTCACCTATTGTAATTTTTGTAACAATTTTCGTTCGAAACGCTCCATTCGTTTGTAAGATATCGTTTCCACAGACTCACATACATATACACACACACACACTTACACACACACATATAATAATAATACAATACAGTCACAATACTTTCCCTATGCATTATATTATACAATATATATACAAACAAGAAAGATCAATCATGCTTAAAGCATTGATTATGAAACACTTTCCAACTTCAATGCAATTTTATTTAAACAAGTCTAAAATGCAATACATTCCTCGGTAATATTTTGAAACTTATCACAATACTGCATTAATTTATTATATTTGAAAACTTAAACCTTCATCGAAAAAAATGAACTTCATTCAAATGACGGCATTGAAATATAAATTGCCTGGTTTAAACATCTCTAAAATGTTATACATTCCTCGGTAATAGTTTTTGAATTATCATAATACTACGATAATTTATTGTATTTGAAAACTTCATCGAAAACAACTGAAATTAATTCAAATGACGTCATAGAAAAAATAACACGCCTGGATCTCTATAAAAACAGGATTTCATTCATAACTTTCTCCCATTCATTTCATTCATCACAATACTATAATAATTTATTTTATTTAAACATTTTGTTTAAGACCATGGAGCTACAAAAAATTAAACTCTATGCTTGAAACTTCATCGAAAAAAATCGTCCTTCTCTTTATGAAATCAATTAATATTTCATTCATATCAGCCATGCAGACTCCATGGACTAAATTATTTTGTGTTAAAAAAATACAGGAATTCTAATACAACTCATTCTATATATTTTGCTGTTTACATTTTACATAGGTGAAAAATAGGCTTAGTTGTAGAAATAATCAAATTTAGATGAGCATTTAAACTCAAATATATTGTCATTGCGTTGTTTCAGTATGTAGATGCACAGAATTTAAGCAAAAATAAAGTAGTTTTAGGACGGATACAACACTCAATATGAATTAAAAAGAACTTTAAAAAATCACGATTTTGAAACAAGATGGATGCCATATATCGTTTTGAAGTGGGTCATGTGATCGTTTCATATCATGGTCATGTGATCGTTTCATATAAGAGGTGTAATTATTATTTTAATTTTTATTTAAAAAACTACTGAATATATTTCGCTGAATTTTTTTTATATATTTCATGGAACAATTTGAATATTACCTAAAATTTTCGAAGCAATTTGTGAATTTTAAATCCGCTTAAAAAATGTTTGAAAAATTAGGTCCCATAGGGCTCAATGTATTTCATTTTTTCGACCCGGGTTCAATCCAAAACTAATTGGGTGATATTATTCATTTATATTCCCATAGGTTCTACAGACCGTCTGAACAACATACTAAAATTTCATTTTGATTAAGTCATTTTTACGGCAGTTATAGTGCTAACGGACAGACAGACAGACAGACAGACAGAATGAACAAAGTCATAAACACTTTTCAACTTTGTTGTAAAGTGTTAATAAGAATATAAAACTAAAAACATAAAACTGTACAAAGTAAAATTTGTTCCTTCCATCTGTTCATTTTAATTCAAAATGTTTTTTGGAAAATGGGGTGAACAGGGACGGATTGGCACAATGAGACCGGAAAAATGATTTTCGCGGCCCATCTATATTCCATCAGTTATTTCTTAATACAACTTTTCCTCAATTATCTATTCCAAAAAACTAGTGTACCGCGATAAAATTAACAAGAAAGATCAATCATGCTTAAAGCATTGATTATGAAACACTTTCCAACTTCAATGCAATTTTATTTAAACATGTCTAAAATGCAATACAGTCCTCGATAATATTTTAAAACTTATCACAATACTACATTAATTTATTATATTTGAAACCTTAAACCTTCATCGAAAAAAATTAACTTCATTCAAATGACGGCATTAAAGTATAAATTGCCTGGTTTAAATATCTCTAAAATGTGATACATTCCTCGGTAATAATTTTAGAATTATCATAATACTAAAATAATTTTTTATATTTGAAAACTTCATCGAAAACAATTGAAATTCATTCAAATGACGTCATAAAATAATAACACGCCTGGCTCTCTCTATGAAAGCAACATTTCATTCATAAATAATTCCCCCATTCATGTCATTCATCACAATACTATAATAATTTATTTTATTTAAAAATTAAGACCATTGAGCTACAAGTAAGTAATCGCTATGCGTAAAACTTCATCGAAAAATATCGTCCTTATCTTTCTAAAATCAATGAATATTTCATTCATATCAGCTAAGCAGACTCCATGGACTAAATTATTTTGTGTTAAAGAATTACAGCGATTCTAATACAACTCATTCTATATATTTTGCTGTTTACATTTTACATAGGTGAAAAATAGGCTTAATAGTAGAAATAATCATATTTGGATGAGCATTTAAACTGAAATATATTGTCATTGCGTTGTTTTAGTATGTAGATGCACAGAATTTAGGCAAAAATAAAGTAGTTTTAAGACGGATACAACACTCAATATGAATTAAAAAGAACTTTAAAAATCACGATTTTGACACAAGATGGATGCCATATATCATTTTGAGGTGGGTCATGTGATCGTTTCATATCATGGACACGTGATCGCTTCATATAAGAGGTGTTATTATTATTTTAATTTTTATTTAAAAAATTACTGAATATATTTCGCTGAATTTTTTTTTATATATTTTATGGAACAATTTGAATATTGCCTAAAATTTTCGAAGCAATTTGTGAATTTTAAATCCGCTTAAAAAATGCTTGAAAAATTAGGTCCCATAGGGCTCAATGTATTCCATTTTTTCAACCCGGGTTCAATCCAAAACTAATTGTGTGATATTATTCATTTATATTCCCATAGGTCCTATAGACCGTCTGAACAACATACTAAAATTTCATTTTGATTAAGTCATTTTTACGGCAGTTATCGTGCTAACGGACAGACAGACAGACAGACAGACAGACAGACAGACAGAATGAACAAAGTCATAAACACTTTTCAACTTTGTTGTAAAGTGTTAAAAATATATATATTAATAAACAAAAATAATGGCTTTTAAAAAATATAATTTTCTGTATTTAATATATAATTTAAGCAAGGTGAATTTTCCTATATTCAGACTAAGCTGTCACGTAGGGCTCCGAAAGTTTACAAAGACCTCTATTCTTCTGTTGTCATCACAAAAATAAACATTGCTTAAGTGAAATAGAAACTGCGAAACTAACAATGGGATATTGTTTGCGTCGAAACTTTAAAGATTAATATTTGGTAAATATAAAAGTAGCAATTTTTGGCATTTTAAAAATAGAAGGGGCATTTACATTTGGTGGTATGCCACTTGGTCAGGGAAGTCTTTGTTCAAAATATGCTCATCTTTGGAATTTTCATTTTTAAGTAATGGCAGTATGATACATTAAACTTGTTCAAGGTAATGAAGATTCACAACAAATTCTAAATGCCAAAAGATTTTAAAGCTAACAAAATATTATATAAATGAAAGGTTTTACAGTTAGCTAAACAAAATAAATTAGAATTGGCATTTTTTAAAATGGTTTGAAGGATTTGGATTTGAGCATAACTTGATGTACAGCAAAATACTGTAATACATTATCACAAGCAGTATCGAAAGAAAAAGCAAATGTATCTTTTTTTAGCTTTGGTATGAAAGTTGTTCTTGTAAAATATTTCCAATTCTTTAAAAAAATTAAATTAGTTGGCAGCAGCCTAACAGGCCATTCAAATGGACTGATTTGTGTTAATGCATACTATTTTAGTATCTTTTAACATTCATGACGAATTTTAGATATCAGTTACCTACAGCAAGAAAGTGCTCAACTGATCTTCCCTCACTACACTGTTGTGGTTTTTGAGACCCAGACCGTCCGACCTACCAGAAAGGTGTAAGGTAACTGTTTGAACCGGGAAGAGCTACCCAATTTAGACCGGAATCCAGTGGGGGACAGTACCGTCCTTCCCCTACCACCAACCTCTCGGAAGAACTTACGGACCCACATGTTTAACTTGATCGTACTCCGCATGAACACGGCGGCAGTTGTGGCAGCGTGCAAATCCAGCGCGCAAACCACCGGGCTACCACACCCGAAATGTGCCAACAGCACGCGGTGTTCCCAGATGGTCACCCATCCAAGTACTAACCGCGCCCGATGCTACTTGACTTCGGTGATCTAACGAGAACCGGTGTTTTCAGCACGGTACAGCCGTTAGTTCCCTCACTACACTGTAAAACATTTGCAAGCATGTTACTGAAAATTTCAGGGGAATCAACTGTCCTTAATGGGGAGTAATGTTCCTGATAGTTCTGACAACATATATAAAATGCAAAAATATAGCTTCGGCAGACGATAATTAGTTAAATATTTCAGAAATGAAGCTGAAATTCTCATAAACGCCTGTAATTGCGGCTTTTCAGATAGTTTGCCGAAATTAACAGCAAAGTAGCTGAAAAAAAATGAGTATAGGTTACAGAATGTTTTTAAGTGTACCCTGTTGACCATGGTTTCGTTGTCATTGCCGCTAGTCCTCGTCAGCATAGGGCAGACGATGAGGTAGGTGATCAGTGAGCACAAAACTTCTTAAAACAATTTAAAAAATCTGATGTGGGCAGCACATGACTTTTGCTGCAGACTTATATCCACGTACTTTAATTAAATTTAATTCACTTTTAAATCAATTTTCATTCTCATTTGATAACTGGACTTATTTTCATAGGTGGCGTAGAGAAAATACGAAAAACTAAAATATCTCGAGAACGGCTAGTCCTAGTGTAATGGGGTTGGTCTTATTTTTTTCTTCGTTAAGAATTACGTATTAAACAAGCATTGAATGGATATATTTGAGCATACGAATTTTTTTATTTTAGATTTTGACGATTTGTGGACAGCGAAAACGCCGATCTGTTGATAGCGAGTTCTGTCCTCGCTGCAAACCCAATGATTTTACGATTATAGTTTTAAATGAACAATGTTATCAGGGTAATATATTTTATGGGTTCTGTTCAAGATTTATTCTTATCGCCAATGTAGTGAAAGCTTTATATATTTAAAATAAAATAACAGGGCACCGCCATTCGTAGCACGGCGTTAAGTTCCGCTTGAAGCAAACGTTTTTGTCGAGAGTTCTGTCCCCGGCAATTTTAGACGAGTTTTTCTATATTATTAAAACTGACATGTTAAAATGTTAAACTTAAATACACCGAAATCAATTCTTCAGTCGTCGCCCTCTTGGCTAAAAGGCTTAGGGCGTCAAGTTGCGGAGCTTTAGGCTTCGGGTTCGATTCCTGCTGTGTATAAAGAGTAATATTGCAGTGTTAGAGAATCGTGGGTATCAGCAGCGGGGTTGAATATAAGTGAGGAGAAAGAGGATTTGGGGTTCTTGTTTATATCTGTCTTCTTAACTTTCTTACTAAATTATCTGACCGAGATGGAAGACGAGCGGTGGTTGAGCTCCACCGTTGCTAGTGGGATTTTTCTTCGGGCCTGCTGACTTCGGTGTCGCGTTCCCACTCGCCCAAAGTTCGTGCAGGGCTTGTTTTCCCCACGTGACGCATGTTAACGACGTCTCATAATTTTATGCATTTTTTAAATTGTCGCATCTCTTTTTTCTCTACTTATCCGTGGGCGAACAGGAAATGACGTCACAGGACATGAAGCCTTCTTATACGTCACTTCCGGGACGTCATTTCCGGTCAAATAAGTATTAAAATACATTTTTATTAATGCGAAATGACAGAAGAAATGCAATGCTAAGGAAAGCACAAACGTATCAAGCCGGGTGGATAGACTCGAACCCACAACCTCTCGAATTGGAAACCGAAAACATGACTACTGAGCCAGCCCTGTCACATAAAAAAAATCTTAATTAATCTATTTGAACTTAACAAGGGGACTAATAAGAAAAAGCGCAGATGCCAAAATGACCTCGAACCCATAGCCTCTGGAATGGGAGAAATATTACACGACCACTGTGCCAGCGAGCTCACACATCAAAGATTCTAATTAACCTACTTAAACTTAACGGATACTGATCATAAAAGTCACAAAACTTAAACAACTCACTACGAGTAGATGGTCTCGAACGCACAGCCTCTGAAATTGGAAACAGGTAACATGATCACTGAGCCAACCAGTTTATATACCAAGAACCTTATTAACCTATAAACTTAACTCAGAGACTTAAAGCAGAAAAACAACAAAAACTAAACCCACGGCTCA
The DNA here is from genome assembly GCA_951213105.1 of Amaurobius ferox. NCBI lineage: Eukaryota > Metazoa > Arthropoda > Arachnida > Araneae > Amaurobiidae > Amaurobius > Amaurobius ferox. The sequence continues at coordinate 71,179,426 of OX578141.1, read as the reverse complement.
GGAAATTGGAAACAGACATGAGGACCGTTGGGGTAAGCAGTTCATTTATTAAATATACTAACTAATATATTTAAACTTAACGAAGAGTGTGATCAGAATAAGAACGAAAAACAGCAACACTTAATGCGAGTGTATAAACTAGATCCCCACAGCTTCTGAATTTGGAAACAGACAATATAGCCACTGAGCCAGCCAGCTCACATATCGAAGAACCTGCATAATACATTTAAACTTGACAAAGAGACTGTTCAGAAATCAAAACGATATAATGGGATCAAACGCACAGCCTCTGGAATTGGAGGGAAACGACATGGCCACTAAGCCAGCCAGGTCACATACGAAAGATCCTAATTAATCTATTTAAACTTAACGGAGAGAGTGATCTTAAAAAAGCACAAAAACTAAAACGACTCAGCTCGTTATACCCAATGCGAGTAGATGGATTCAAGCTCCAACCCTTGAAACTGGAAACGGGCAACATGACCACCGAGCAAACCAGCTCACTTGCCGACGATCCTAAGTAATCTATTTCAACTTTAAGGAGAGACTGATCAGGAATAGTACAGATACCAAAATGACTTTACGGACTCGAGCTCACAGCATCTGGAATTGAAAGAAAATAACATGATCAATGAGCTAGCCAGTTCAGATACCAAAGATCCCAATTAATCTATTTAAACTTAATGGAGAGACTGTTCAGAAAAGGAACAGATATCAAAAGGACGCAATGGGAATCGAACCCACAGCCTCTGAAATCGAAAATAGACAATATGTCCAGTGAGCTTGCCAAATCATTTACCGAAAACTCTAATTTATCTATTTAAATTGAACGAACAGGCTGGTCAGAAAAACCACAAAATCCAAAAGGGTTCAACACACTATACGAATGGGTGGACTCGAACGCACAGCCTCTGAAATTGGAAACAGACAATAAGACCAAAAAAAACAACCAGCTGATGTACTTAAATGTCTAATTGATCTATTTACACTTAACGGGGATATTGGTCAGGAAAAGCACAGACACCTAAAAGATTCGAAAGGCTCGAACCCACATATACTGGAATTGAAGGAAAACAACAGGACCAATGAACCACCCAGCTCACGTACCGGAGTTCTTAATTAATCTATTTAAATTTAACGGAGAGACTGTTCAGAAAATGCACAAAATATAAAAAGGTTCAACCAGCTATACTCGATGCGAGGGGATGGACTCGAACCGACAGCATCTAAAATTGAAACCAGACAACGAGCCAACTGGCTCACTTACCACATATCTTAATTGGTCTATTTTAACTTAACTGAGAGACTGTTTGGAAAAATAACAGATACCAAAACGAGTCAATGGATCTCGAACCCACAGCTTCTTAAATTAGAAACAGACAACATGCCCATTGAACGTGCCAGTTCATACAATGAAATCCTAATTAATATATTTAAACTTAACGAAACGACTCTTCAGAATACGAACAGATACCAAAACGACTCAAACCCACAGCATTTAATATTAGAATAGACAACATACCCAGTGAGCTAGCCAATTCATATTTAATCTTTTTAAGAAAAGACTGATAAAAAAAAGGCAGAACCCAACTTGCTGCACTGAATGTGAGGAGACGGACTCGAAACCACAGCCTCTGGAAACAGACAACATGACCACTGAGTCAAACAGTCCATATAACAAAGATCCTAATTAATCTATTTAAACTTAAAGGATAGTCTGATCAGTAAAAACAAAGACAATTACTCTATTCAATGCAAGTGGATGGACTGGACCTATAGCCTCGGGAATTGGAAACTGACAACATGACTACCGATCCACCCAATTCACACACCGAAGGTCCTAATTAATATATTTAAACCTAAAGGAAACACCGAGCAAAAAAATCACAGAAACAAAACTGATTCAACTCGGACGGATGGACGAGAACTCACATTGGAAACAGACAACATGACCACTGAGCCAGCCAGCCCATATTCCAAAGATCCTAATTAATCTATTTAAACTTAAAGGATAGTCTGATCAGGAAAAACACAGCACATCCCTCTATTCAATGCGAGTGGATGGACTCGAACCCACAGTCTCTGTTACTGCAAACATACAACATGACCACTGAGCCAATCGCTTCACGCAGCGTTTATCCTAATTAATCCATTTAAGCTTAAAAGAGAGCCTGATTAGAAGAAAGACAGAAACCAAAACGACTCGCTATACCAAACACGAGTGGATGGACTCGAATCCACAGCCTCTGTAATTGGAAACAGAAAACATGACCACTGAGCTAGCCAATTCACACACCAAATACATTAATTAATATATTTAAAGACAACTGATCAGAAAAAGAGCATAAATCAAAACGACTCAACCATCTAAACTTGAACCAGCAGTCTCTGTAATAGGAAATGGGCAACACAACAAAAGAGACATTTTTTAATGTTTAATGCTTAAAAAAGAGACTGATCAGAAGAACAAAAACAAAAACGACTCAACTCGCTCTACTCAACTCACAACCTCTGCATTCAGAGGAAGACAACGTGACCACGGATCCAGCCAGTTCACATACCAGAGACAGGGCCGTAGCTAAATAGAGGCCAAAGGGGGCTAAGCCCCCCCCCCCCGTCCGATACAAATAAACTTTTCGTAGTGATATGAAATATCATTCAACATACCCAAATTTTGCATAAAAAATTGTTTTATGAGAATATTATAAATTATTTCGTTTCAAAGATTTTTTAATTTAGCTAAATTTGTGGTTATACAGATGGTAAATTTACTTACATATTCAATTTAAAAACATTTAAATTGAAAAAAAATTAAGACAATAGTATTTAGGATACTTTTGTATTATTGCGACGTTCACTGTTATACATTAGCTCATCAGAATCAGCTGATAAGTAGTTAAGAGTTAATATTGTGTGTTAACTTGTATATACTGTTGGATGTTTTTTTTAAATTATAAACAGCTTTGCTACTAGTTAATGCTTATATTAAAATCGATTGTAATTCTTAATATTAATATTGATGTATAATAGCTATATGGATTTTCCTAATCAACGCTTAGTCTACAAATATAAATATGCAATTATTTATTTGTTAATAATTTATATGGACAGAAATATAAAATAACTATTATAGTAAATGAATGCTAATGATTAAAAGTGCTTTTAATGAGCCTCCTCCTTCAAGACTGTTAAGCCCCAATTGAATTTTGTTTCAGGCTACAGCCCTGACCTGAGATCCTAATTACTCTATTTAAACATAACGGCGATATTGATCAGAAGAAGTATACGTGCTAAAAGCGCAAAATTCACGGAATGCTATTGTAGAAAACAAAACATTTCGTGGGTGGTCAGGTCAGAACTCTCTACTAACAAACCTGTGTGATTACAGCCCAGCACTTTAACTACTAGGTCGTTCGACATGCGAGTAAAAATGAAATTAGGAACTATTTATATTTTTATTGAAAAAATATTAAAAAAAGAAGAAGTCTTTGAATGCTATATTTTAGATCAGAATTATATATAAAGAAAATAAAATCAGATGTAATATATATTTCAAATTTTTAACAAAAAATTGAAAATATTACATTCTATTTATGCTTTCCTTATATACATAGCAAAATCTAATGTTACCAGCATATGACTTTCCTTATATAATGCCATGAACTTACTTCCTTCACAGTGAAAATATGATGTATAAGATTCACGATTGTGATTTTAACGTTGTATTGTACATTGGGCGCTTTTCCGGAGGACAAAATGTAAAACTGTTTCGAAGTACCCAATTAACTTATATTTCACACAACTCTAAACTGATAGTTATCAATATTGATAACATCCTCAATAATTAATATAGTCTATATAATATAGTATTTTAATTAATTTATAAATGTTGCGCCATTTTCGTTAATTTTGCGTCATTTTTGCAATTTTAACGAAATTTTCGTCAATCTAGGGCGAAATATTGCTAAGTTGGCGATATTTCGCTAGATTAATTATTCACTAAGTTCGTCAAATGTATTGCCATACGTTACAGACAAAAGGAGAGAAGAACATTTCTTATATAGTAGGTGTACTCGTTGTATGACGAAATTCAAAAGTTGCAAAACCAAATATTTCTCCAAGCGTTATGGACGAGCGGACGGGGAAATGGGTTATTCTTGTAGTAGATTCTTATATTATTTCCGAGCTAATGAATGTTCATCAATTAGTTATCATTTTCATTGATTTAGTGATATTTCCATCAATTTGGCAACCTTTAAAAAAAGTCGTCAAGTTGGCGATATCGATAAATATTTAAATAGATAATTTCGCCAAAATTTCGCCAATCGTTACGGATGGATAAATAGGTTATTCTTATAGTAGACAAATGACTATTGGCGAATTGTTAGGCGTCAAGATACAAAACTATTACCCTAAGTATCAAAGTATCTCTCTTTCGAATGGAACGAACTAGATCCACGAGAATAATGTTAACAAATTTATCGCATAATATTAGATATGAAAAGCGAACATATTTCACAATAGTTAATACTTTTTTCGATTTTACATAATTTTTTGATCAATTTATTTGAAACTTTTACATTTTTGTTACATTATGACATTTTCGCCAATTTGGTAACATTTAAAAATCGCTAAGTTGTCAACATATCGCAAATTTCGTAGCCAAAATTTTCATCAAAAGTTACGGACGGACGGACGGAGAAATAGGTTATTCTTATATTCTTTCCAAGATATTGAATTTTCATCAATTAATCGTCACTTTCATTGATTTAGAGTCATTCTTATCAATTTGGCGACATTTTCGTCAATATGGCAACATTTAACAAGATAGTCGCCAAGTTGGAGATATTCCTTAAAATCAGGCACCAAAATAAGTCTCTCTTGAATGGAATGAACTAGATCTACAATAATGATGTTAACACATTTACCGCACAATATTACATATGAAAAGTGAACATATTTCACAATAGTTAATACCTTTTTATGTGATTTTTGATAAATTTATTTGAAAAAGGAGCAATATCTCGAGAACGGTCCATGCTAGCGTTTTAAAATTTGTGTCAATCGTTTTCTAATGAAATATTACATAACAAATGATTACTTACGTAACTTTATTGAAAGTATTGATTATTTGGTGATTTTTAAAAAAATCATTGGAAACTTTAGGAGTCTTTCGAGCATTCGATTGCGTTTAAAAACAATAGCCATCCAATATTCACTGATTGTAATTTTTGTACTAAATTTCGTTCGAATCGCTCCATTCGTTCGTAAGATATCGTCTCCATAGACTCACTGACACACACACATACACACAGATATCCCTCAAAAACGTTTGATTCGTGTTCAGGGATGCTTGAAACGTGCTCTACCGTCGAAAACTCGAAATCGAAATTTCGACCCTGTCACAATACTTTCCTTATACATTATACTACATGTATATAAGGAAAACATGGAAATATGTATATAAGGAGAGTAAACATTTGAGATGAGAAAAGCAGTTTTGGATACTAGAGTTAAAATAGGATGCACATCAGAAATTTAGGGAACACGACACAGTATATTAATTTTCATATATCATAATTTTCATATATGTATAATAATATACATATTTCAATTAAATTAATTTGTTTTATAATTAGTTAGAGCTTAGTTACATAATAAATTAAAACCTAAATACGAAGTATGGTAATATATCCAAAAGTATCTAATTCAGCAATCATCAGATATGCGAATTGTATTAATGCATATCAAAATGAACTATAGTGTTGTTCAACTTAACTGTTCATACAAGAATCTATTTTTAAGTAGCATTTTAACACTTTACAACATAGTTGAAATGTGTTTATGACTTTGTTCATTCTGTCTGTCTGTCCGTTCGCACTATAACTGCCATAAAAATGACTTTATCAAAATGAAATTTTAGTATGTTATTGAGACGATCTGTGGGACATATGGGAATGTAAATGAATAATATCACCCAATTAGTTTTGGACTGAACCCGGGTTGAAAAACTGAAATACTTTGAACCGTATGGGACCTAATTTTGCAAAGTTAAAATTCACAAATTGCTAAAAAATTTTAGGAAATATGCAAATTGTCCCATAAAATATATAAGAAAAATGTCTGCAAAACATACTCGGTAGTTTTTAAAATAAAAATTAAAATAATAATTACACCCATATAATATGAAGAGATCAAGTGGCCCACTTCGAAATAAAATATGGCATCCATGTTTTTTCCCAGAGTAAAAATCGTGATTTTTAATGTCCTTTTAAATTTATATTTAGTGTTGCATCTGTCCTAAAACCACTTTATTTTTGCGTGTTTTCTGTGCATCTATATTCTGCGCCAATGCAATTACAATATTTTTTAGTTTAAATGATGATCAAAGTTTGTTTATTTCTACAACGAAGCCTAATTTTAATCGATGCAGAATGTAAACAAGTCATTGTAAGGTGGGTTGTATAATTATTGCTGAATTTTTTTCACGCAAAATTATGTAACTCTGGAGTCTGGAATAAAAGTGCATGAATGAAGTATACATTGCTTTTACATAAAGAGCCAGACGATTCATAATAGTTCGATGACGTCATTTAGATAAAGTTTATTTTTTTCGATGAAGTTTCAAGTTTTTAAATATAATAAATTATCGTAATACTGTGATAATTTAAAATATATCAATGCTGAATGTATCGCATTATAGAGCTTTTTAAATAAAATTGCATTTCAGTTTGAAAGTGTTTCATAATCAATGCTTTATGCATGATTGATCTTTCTTGTTTTTTTTTTAAAGCAAATTTTTGAAGAAACATTTTGAAAAATCTGCTGATCTAAATTATCACAATTATAACATGCCATCCTTCATTTTAAAGGGCTTGAAAAAATCTTTCGTTTAATACCAAATTTGACAATGTACTTCCGAGGGGGATAAAATGCCCCCCTCGAGGGGGCTAATGACGTCACGAACACAAAAATTATATCGCCTCTATTTTTCACAGAATTTCATTCGTGACCATTGAGTCATAAATAACCCCTTTGATTACGTCAAATTTTGTGCTATGCTGCCATGTTAAGAAAATATAAAATTTCGAAGTTTTCGCTCGAATTAAAAACATTTGTATCTAGTACTAGATTTCTTGTTAACACAACGGAATAGTCGTGAAAATCCATTAATATTTATGGGAGCTATCGTGTTCGCAAAAAATCGACACCAGACAGATAACGGACGGACATCACTCTAAAAATAGTCAAAACGTGTTCAAGAGGTTCCAAAACAAATATTGGCATCGAATTCTTGAAATTTTCGTGAAAACAACACTTTCTCCATACTACATTCTACAGTAAGAGACAGTAACTAAAGTTTTCTGCAAGTCTTTTTTTTTCTATATCCTTGAGTTTTATCCAGCCCTAATATATATTATTATGGATTTATATAAGTTATATAAATCCATATATATATATATATATATATATATATATATAATTCACAGTTATATATATACATATATTATATAATATTATATATATATATTATATAATATTATATATATATATATATAATATTATATATCCATATATATATATATATATATATATATATATATATATATATATCCATATATATATAAGTTATATAAATCCATCCTTGAGTTTTATTTCAGCCAGTATGTTTCCATGCTAAGGTCACGATCATTGTATTTCTACAGTATAGAGATAGAAGAATGCTTAATAATACCATAAAAATATTTACAGATGCATAACAAAGAAATTTGAATGATAAAATAAGCAAAACATATTTCAATTCTTTTTGTTGATGTGTCATCAATTCATCACCATCATAGTTATAATTCACAGTTATAATTTCTGAAGTTTGAACACTAAAACGTCCGTTAATTTAAAATACATTTTGACTTCTATTCTTTGTTTCTTGGTTTCTCCAAGCTGCTTTGCGGGTTTTGTTTACTTGCTTGTTCCATTTTTTTTAAATCAATTTTCGGTAATTTTCAGCGAAGATTCAAATTTTTTGAAATCCGACTTTATTTGGTTCTAATTTAATACACTAACATTGATAAAGTAAACACTTTCTTCTTTAAGTTAAATATATTAATCAAAAACTAGCACGTGAGAACAACTCCAGGTTTACGAAGGAACTGGCCGACTTCTGAACACCATATTTAAATCAATAATATTTTTCTGGGAAAGAATAGATAAGAAATCACTCCTGTGAACCTTGTATGATTTAACTAAGGTTAACTATGCCGTCAGATCCAAAACAATTCTTCGTACCAGAGATAGTAATCGGGGATATCTTTCGTAGCAGTGAATGACGCAATGCAGCCCCGCCACAACTTTAAATAAAATGAAGATAAACAGTCGCGAGTTGATTTACACACGAGTCCCACATGTACTGTTCCTATCTGAACAATTCTATATGAGACAAGTTCAACAAATTTTCTATGAGGCGGGTGTCATTTAAAGATATACCTCTCCCCTGAGACAAGGCCATCTGCAATAGTTCTAGGTATCCTTGCCCCAGCTCCATTTTCGAACAATAAAATAAGTAAAAAGTAAATCATTGTAGTAATAAAGAGCATCAAGCATCAAGTAATAAAGAGCATCAAGCATCAAGTAATAATAGCATCAAGTAATAAAGAGTTAAATTTTCAACACGTTTACCTGCAAGGTCAAACAGCTCCTCTGTGTGTTGGTAGAAGGTTGTAAGATATATTTTTTAGGAAATATTTTTAATTTTTAGATTTAATAGCCGGTGATTTTCGGGGATAAAGGTCCAATTGATGGCTCTTTCCAAAAGCCCACTTTTCTCTAATAGAGATGATTTTCAGTAGCAAGCTTGAAATCATTTGTCAACATGGACCATCCCAATTACTGGCGTCCCAATTCACCTCTGGGCGTGAACCTTACTTTTACATCTGCTGATTACCTAATTTATACATTTGTGTATGATCTGAATTGTATAGTTGCATCAGATACAAATAACATACAATTAGATTTCTATTCAGATAATCTGGACCATCTAATTAACCATCAATAAGTAATAACGTTAACTTTGTATTTAACTAGGGGGCTCCGTCCCATGCTTCCTACGCTTCGCCAACCTCCGTAAATCGCTTCGTGAGTCGGGAGGTTTCGTCTCCTACTCGCTAGCGCTCGCTAAGATAGCTTCGCGAGCTGTTTCAATCCAAACTGAAGTTTAACCCGAAAAACGGTTTATTTCAGCGAGTTCCCCTACAATTTCTCTACAAATGTACCAAATTTCATATTTTCATTTGCTATAGTTTTTGCGGTATAATACTGAGAAACTTGGGAAACGAGAAATTTGTCAAACAGAAGGTAGCGGCGGGGTCAGAGACGTTTTTTAACACTTTACAACAAAGTTGAAAAGTGTTTATGACTTTGTTCATTCTGTCTGTCTGTCTGTCTGTCTGTCTGTCTGTCTGTCTGTCTGTCTGTCTGTCTGTCCGTTAGCACGATAACTGCCGTAAAAATGAGTTTATCAAAATGAAATTTTAGTATGTTGTTCAGACGGTCTGTAGGACCTATGGGAATATAAATAAATAATATCACCCAATTAGTTTTTTATTGAACCCGGGTTGAAAAAATGAAATACATTGAACCCTATGGGACCTAATTTTTCAAACATTTTTTAAGTAAATTTAAAATTCACGAATTGCTTCGAAATTTTTAGGAAATATTCACATTATCCCATAGAATATATAAAAAAAAATTCAGTAAAATATGTTAAGTAGTTTTTTAATTAAAAAAATTATTTAATATAGGGAAAAAAACAAATTCAATTAAATTCTGACTTTGGGATATCTTCCAGAAAGGAAAGAGAGAGATATTATATAATAAATATCTCTCCATTTGTTTAAACGTTTTGCATATGGGAGTGGCTTCATATTTTAAAATAAATTTGGTAGATAGCAATTTTTCATTTTTTTTAAATTTTATATAACTCTTCATGATAAATTTAATTGATGGCATTTTAAATGCACTTTTCTACGTCCTAGAGAGTTAAAATTTGGTACACAGCTTAAATTTGTTGAACATTTTATTCGACAAAAATTTGATGGATCTTTAAATATAGATCATACATTTTTTTCGAAATGGCCTGAAAATAATCCCCGTTCACTTCTATAAATCATTGTTGTAATATTGTTAAAAATTCTGATGTGGACAGCACATATCTTTCTCTGCAGACTCATATTCGTTCTCTTTATTTATTCAATGATAATTTGAGTTTATCTGCACAACATAAGTATTTTAAATGACATTGAATTTACACGTTAAACTTAAATTTGGTTCTCATTTGATAGCTGGACTTATTGTCAAAGGTGGCGTAGCGAAAACGCGAAAAAACTAGAATATCTCAAGAACGGCTAGTCCTAGAGTAATGGGGTTAGTCTTATTCTTTTTGTTGTCAAAAATCACATATAAAATAGGAATTTAATTGATATAATTGAGCACACGTAGTCTTTTATTTTTATATATAACGATTTTTGCGGGCCATTTCGCAAAAATAGCCCGTTCCTTTTTCCCGAATCGTAGTAGAATAACCTACAAATGATTTATATACAAAATTTTGTTAAATTTGGTATATAAATCACTTGTAGGTTATTGAAATATTATACACCAAATTTTGTTAAATTTGGTTCATTAGTTTTTAGCTAGAGTGGATAAAGGCAATTTCTGCGGCCATTTCGCAAAGAAGGCAGATTCTTTTATTACGAATCGTACTATAATCTAATGAACATCAGGATTTCCCACAAAAAACATACCTACCAAATTGTATGAAATTCGGTCCATTAGTTTTTCAATTAGAGTGGATGTAATATCCACACAGACACACAGAAACATACACAGATACACCCTTACACACACAGACGTCTTCCTAAAACTAGTTTTTTCGTGTTCTAGAAGTCCCAAAACGTGTAGATCCTTTGAAAATTCGAGTTCCGATCTTCGGCACGATTCCAATACTTTGAGTACATACACATACACATATATATTATCTGTGTATCTAAATTCCGTGCCTATGCAATTACAATAGTTGTGATTTTAAATGATCCCTAAACTTTTATTATTTCTTCAAGGAAGCCTAATTTTAACATATGCAGAATGCAAATATCTCAAGCGATTGTAAGATGAATTACATAAGAATTGCTGAATTTTTTTCACACAAAATTATTTAGCTCTGGAGTCTGGAATACAAGTTATATGAATGATATATTCATTGATTTTGCATAAAGAATCAGATGATTTATATTTCGATACAGTTTTAAATATTTAAGTATAATAAATTACTGTAGTACTGTGATAATGTAAAAGATATTACCACTGAATGAATCACATTTTAGAAATTTTTAAATGAAATTACATTTCAGTTGGAAAGTGTTTCATAATCAATGCTTATGCATGATTGATCTTTCTTGTTTAATATACAGAGATTACCTCTGCTTTAGCTAATTAAATAAAAAAATTGTTTTGCTTTCTTTTAAATACCTTTTACCCTATTACTCAAGTAAGGCACTAAGCATGAAAGTTGCGAAAATTTCGTAGTTCAACAATTAAACACTAACGAGAGCTAAACTAGATGTAATAATTATTTAAATTGATTCGTGCCAAAACAGCAAATTAAATCTTTCGCGCATTAAATATAGAAATTTCAGGAATTAAAACATCGTTTTGAATAATATTTTTAAATACACGAATATTAACACACTCCGTTGCAAAAAAATATATGTATCCATTAAAAATTTAGCTACAGCCGCAAAACTCGGCATGTATGAATTGTTTAAAGAGATATGCAAATGATTAGAATTTGAAAGCAAATTTTCGTTTTATTAAGAAATGGTGACAACAAGAAAATTATATTTTAATAAATCCTCCCTTGGCAGCATACAGTCAAGTAAGTTGCTTATGTCCCTCTGCGGAAGATTCTGCTACGAATGTTGCAATTGGTCAAATAATTCAGTGGTAGTCTGAGAAGGCTGCAATTACCGTCCCAGGATGTCCCAAACGTGTTCTATTGGTGATATGTCCGGGCACCTGGATAGCTATAGGAGTGTTAAAGGCCCAGACCATACAGCCAACCCAGGGGTTTACGGCAGGAGTGTATTAAATCTTCGAAGACATTGTTGAAAAGTCGTGCAATATGTGGTCCAGCGTTGTCTTGTTGATAAATGGAACCTGAGCGACTTGACAGTATAAGCAGCTTCAGACTACCTTGACGTACAAGCAAGCCATCAGATTGGCTTGCAACACAAGTGGAGCAGATCAGCCGTCCCACGAGATGAATCTCCAGATTGTCATACCATGTGTAATGGCCGTGTGCCGCGCGACAGCAAATGCGGGATCGGGACGTTGGCCAGTACTCCTCCATGCACGTATGTGGCGGTTATTAGCACTGAGACAGAAGCGGGATTCGTCGCTAAAGACATTATGCCCCAATCGGACACTGTCTAGGCTGACCAATCTCGGCATCAATCCAGACAGCTCTGCCTATGTTGAGGGAAGTGCTAGGTGAGATTAGATGTCGGCAAATGGACGGCGACATCTAATCCCACCTTCTGCCAGTCGTCTCCGTCCTGTATCCCTTGATACAGGATGCATGGATGGTGGCAAATGCTGTAGCGATTGACTGATAGCGAGGCCATTGGTGTGGTCGTGGCTTCTCTCCTGACTGCACGATCCTCTCGAGCAACCTCACTTACTCAGGCAAATTCGTCATGAGGATAAAGATGCCAAATTCGCTTGAATGCATTGGGTTGCACTTGTTGTTTGCCCTAAAAAAGTTTTTCCCTTCGAAACCGGTTGACCCATTAAAATTTTGACGATATTTTTATTTTATTGGTTTTTATTACAGAAATTCTTGAGCGTTTTTATTTTCTCTACATACTTAGTATTCAGGGAAAGCATTGTAACGGGGTCGAAAATTCGAATTCTAGTTTTCGACGGAAAATTATGTTTTATTCATTCCTGAACTCGATTCGAACATTTTTGAGATGATATCTGTATGTGTGTGTGGATGCGACTTCTCACGAACGAATGGAGCGCTTCAAACGTAATTTGGCGCGATTATTACGATTCGTGAACGCTGGCACACGATCGAACGTTCGGGAAACTCTCAAATTTTCAAATGAATTTTTGAAAAAATCATAGAAAAATAAGGACATTCTATAATATTAAATAAATAATCATTTCATACGTATTTTTTCATTCTAAAACGAATGACATAAACTTTAGAAAGCTAGATTAAATCGTTCTCGAGATACTGCACGTTTTTCAAATAAATGTATCTAAAATATTACATGAAACTGAACAGTAGTAAGTATTATCGAATATGTAACACTTGGCTCTAAATTTGCCCACCTGGGCCACTAATTTGGCGAAATATCGCCGACTTCTTAATATTGTGCAAAAATGACGAAAGTACCGAAAAATGGCAAAATGACGCTAAATTTACGAAAATAACGTCAAACTGATGAATTAATAGTTAACATAATTTAAAACAATGGAATATGATGCAGATGTTAGCAATATTTCTAATTGTTAAGTTTTATACGCACAAAATATAAGTTTATTTGGTAATTCAGAATAATTTTACATGTTGTCATACAGAAAAGCGATCAATGTCCATCATTATTTCGCATTGAAAAAAGTAAAGTACTTGCATTATGTAGTGAAAGTCATGTGCTGTCCACATCAGATTTTTTATGTAGGTTTTGTTAGGTCTGAAAATGTTATGCATTCATCTTAACTAGCTGATTTATTAAAAAATTCCAAACTAAAGTCGCATTTTGAATGTTTTTTACATGTTAAAATTAAAAGGATTACGGTCCTTAAAGTTATAAAAATAATTATACTTTATTGAAAATAAAACATTTCTTTTTACCATGAAGTAAAAATTATATACTTTGGTCAATTCAAGGGAGAAGCTACTGTTTAGTTCCCACCATTAAATTCAACTTCAATATCAAGTGTATTGTTAGTCTATCAAGCATAAAGAAGATCATAAAATTCCCTTGTTGACAGCTAAAAATCATAATGTGAGTTATGTAAGAACAAATAGAATATTATTTTGACGAATGTTGGGACTTTCAATGTCTATAAAAATATCTTTATTACTCGGATCATTTCTGTGACAAAATTGTTATTTAAATGATTTACTTTTATGATACACTATAGTAGCATACCAGTTCTTCACACGGAGTATATAATATAGAGAAACTTAAAATTCACAATCATGTGCAATTTGTAAGCAAATTTACAAAAAAATATGGAATCAATATATGCAAAATAAAAGCGTTAAAATTGTATGGGACCCGTACTACTTATATACACGAATATTAGAAGATATAACCTGAATAGATACCATGTATAAATTGAAAATATCAATAAACCCGTAATCTTTAAGCCTGAAGGCTGTAATTGATTCCAATATATGCCAAAATGAAAGTGTTAAAATTATATGGGAAGATATACCCGTACTAATTATAACGTCGTATATTAGAAGATATGTCCGTGTGTTAGTAGAAGATTACCCGTATTACAATATGAGTCTCAAAATTATTTGCCAAAATAAAACAGATGAAGTAATAAATTGAAAATATCAATAATCTCTGAATCAATAATCCCCGAAAATATCAATAATAATAATGTTTAAACCTGAAGCCCGTAATTGATATTATCCAGTCAAGAATGCAATGGCACTGAAATTTATTTTATATACATATCTTCATTATTCAAATCGGAAAAGATGTAATGAAAATCGTCTACCGCATAAGCACATTGGATTTAAATCCGTTGCTAACTAAGCGGCATGATATCATTTGCTTCAAGTGGACAAAATATCGTCTGAATAATGCTATCTCTATGGAAGGTTTGGCGACATTTTAAAAAATCACAAAAATTTATCGCCAAGTAGGACTGTAGACCTGACAGTTCCACTTGGCGACATATTGACAAAACATCATCACAATACTATCCCCTAACAAAACACAATTCATTTAATTTATTTAGAGCAATTTTATCAATTTCAAGAAATTTTTATGGGGCGCGACAGCCCAGTGGTTAGCGCGCGGGAATTGCACTCGATCGGCTCGGGTTCGATTGCCGCCACTGCCAAAACTGCTGCCGTGTTCACGCGGAGTACGATCACGTTAAACATGTGGGTCAGTACATCCTTCCGAGAGGTTGGTGGTAGAGGAAGGAGGATACGGTTCCTGTGGATGCCTTCCCCACTGTGCATCACTTCCCGGCCGTCAAAGTAGATACCTTATACCTTTCTGGTAGGTCGAACGATCTGGATCGAAGAAGATATTTTAAGGGATTTACAAACAGTTTTATCAATTTGGTGACATTTTAAAAATTCGCTAAATGTGTTATTAAGTAGGACGGTTGGACTGACAGACAAATGCTAGCGAAACATCATTTCAGTACTCTCTTCTAACGAAACAAAATATTTTATTGATTTGCGTCGTTTTGAACAAGTTGGCGACATTTCCGTCAATTTGGCAACTTTTAAGAAAAGTTGCCAAGTTAGGGATATCCTGCCAAATTCGTAACTCTAAATTTGCAAATCTGAAAAAAACATCCTCATCCCGTTTGTATATACTTCTCTTTTTCTGTTTCGACAATCGGCTAAATGAATTTATTGGCCAAACACAATATATGAGTTTATTAGCTAAACACAATATATAAGCTTGAAAACTCTTTGCCAAAATAAATGAAAGTCATGTACGCAGTCCGCAATTAATATAATTAAAAGAAAGATCAAACCGTTCATTTATAAGATATATTTTTATATCCATTTATTTATTATTCAAATCGAAAAAATAATAATAACAATAACAAACACATGTAATTTGATTACGTTGCAAAGCAACATGATATAAGATAGAATCTTCCTCATAAAATTCTAATAATTAGATAACCATTTTGATTTCTTAATGCTTTTTATTGTTGAATCAAAGCTTGTGAAAAATAAACCATGGTGATAAATTTTCCATTCAAATTCATGTTTCAAGCATTCATGGTTTCAAACAATTTATGTTTAAAAAAAGGACTAATTAGCGCAAAAATCTTCCACCAAACTCAGAGATAAAGTTTTAATTCACTTTCACGTTTTAAACAAACAATTTCCAACCTTTCGTTTGGAGAAACCAGGGAGTTAGAGAGTAGAACTCCTAGGGGAAATTTTCGTTTTTCATTAATATCTGGACAACCCCTGGGCTTAGAAACTCGAAACTCAGACTAAATTTAAGTGAGGCTATTTCAAGGCTACCCACAAAATTTCATCAAATTAGGTTCAGCCTTACTCCTGTGATGATGGGACAAACAGACAGATTTTCAATTTCATTTATATAGACTTTCTGAAATTGGTATATTTTCTCATTGTTTATGAAAACGAATTTATGGCATTTATTCACCTATAAGTTTTTACTTATTCTCACTAGTGCATTGAATATTTTTCAGCATATACAACACTAATAAGGGTTGCAAACATGAGAAAAATAATTGCATATTCAAATTAAGCTGTATTTTATCTGACAATACAAATATGATAGATTATAAGTGTTCTAACGTACTTCTAATGCACATACCACGAGTTACACATATCCAATAGCACGATACACAGCCCCAATCATAAGTGAACCAAATTACATGCCAAGATGCATTTCATGAAAAGTAATGTTATTTAGTAATTTTAATGCAATTTAATTGTATAATTAATTATAACATTTTAATGTATAATTAATTAAAGCACAATTAAATTAAGTTCAATGCATATTGCATTTTAATGCATAATTAATACATACTTTTTATGCATAATTAATGTTAATGCAATGTAATTTTTAATATAATTTCAAGACTGCAAAATAGCTAGTGTGATGAATTCCCAAATTCGTTATTAAAATTATCAACTCAGTGTATCAACTCCCACTCGATAACATCCAAGATAACTTTCCCAATTATAGTGGCAAAAAAGAAAAAAAAAATTAGAATTATTTATTAATTATATAAATAAATAAAAATGAAAAATAATACAATAAGCTAAAAAAAAAATAGAAAAATCAAAAAATCGGAAAATAAGATTATTTTATTTTATTAATTTTAATTTATTAAATTTATTTTCGCTGAAAAATTGTAACTTTATCCAATTTGAAACTACGATTTGAGAGCCCTTATAATGGTGTATAGTGGCATTCTAGTTTATCCATTTCTTCTATGAAGCACTTGTTTAGTAAGAATTTTCATCTTCGCTTCATGTTCATATTCTGAATTGCTTATACGGGTATTTGTCCTGTCTCCTGGTATGACTCAATGGACGGATCAAGGAGTGTTGCTGTGAACGTTCGTACTGCCTCCCTGGTTGTATTTCGACATGCTCATTCCAGTGCTTCTAGATAATTCATTCTGCTGAGGTTGATCGCGTATGCACGTGGTGAAAGAAGGGTTCATGCCACATGGTAATACAAATTTCCTTAATGTTTCCTATCTTCATTTTTTCATCTTTTGATGTCTGTAATCTGAGCATTTATAGTAATATATTGCTTAATCTGAAACAGGCATTTGTTTGGGTTAATTAGAATTAAATACTCAGACCTGAAGAGGAATTTAATTCTGATTAATCATCGAATTTGGTCCGGTGCTGTTCTTTTATCGGAAATATGGGAGTGGTTTTGCTTCTGTGGTGATGTTAATATTACTTGAATTTTTATTACATTTTTCTAGTATATATATATATATATATATATATATATATATATATATATATATATATATATATATATATATATATATATATATATATATATATATTATAATATTTATTTTTATTATTATACTAGCAGCATACCCGTTCTTCGTACGGAGTATATAATATAAATAAACTTAAAATTCACAATCATGTGCAAATTCTTATAGTATACTAAATGGCATTTTTAATCAAAATATTCTTAAAATATTTAACATAATGCTCCTAAAAAGAAGTTAAGGAATGGCTGTTCTCGTTATTCAAAATTATCTTCACGGGTAGATCTGAAGAATAAAATATCCTGGCCTTTTTGTAAGCAAATTTATAAAAAGTATGGAATTGAATCAATATATGCAACATAATAGCGTATTGTATGGGACCCGAACTACTTATATACGCGACTATTAGAAGATATAACCTATATTAGTAGATTACATATATAAATTGAAAATATCAATAAATCCGTAATCTTTAAATCAGTAGGCAATAATTAATTCCAATATGTGCCCAAATGAAAGTGCTAAAATTATATGGGAAGATAAACCCGTACTACTTATAATGTCATAGATTAGAAGATATGTCCTAGTGTTAGTAAAAGATTACCCGTATTATAATATGTAGTCTGAAAATTTTTTACCAATATATAACAGATTACTTAATAAATTAAAAATATCAATATTCCCTGCCATCTTCATACCGGAAGGCTTGATTCCAATATATGGCAATATACATGTACTACTTATAGATTATCTTAGATTAGAAGATATACCCGTGCATTTGTAGAAGATTACTCGTACAACGTACAATATAGGAGTTTCAACAATTTTTGCCGCAATAAAACAATGCCATAAGAAATTGAACATATCAATAATCTCTGAATCAATAATCCCCGAAAACATCAATAATAATAATGTTTAAACATGAAGATCGTAATTTTTATTATCCAGTCAAAAATACGATGGCAATGAAATTTATTTTATATACATATCTTCATCATTAAAATCGGAAAAGATTTAATAAAAATCTTCTTCCTCATGAACACATTAAATTTAAATCCGTTGTTAAGCGACATCTTATGATTTGCTTCAAATAAATTGGTGGTCAAAATATCGTCTAAATATCTCTAATGAAGGTTTGGCGACATTTAAAAAAATCGCCAAATTTATCGCCAAGTGGGACTGTAGAACTGACAGTCCCACTTGGCGATAAATTGACGGACCATCATCAAAATATTATCCCCTAAAAAAACACAATTTCGTTTATTTAGGGCAATTTATCAATTTCAAAATATTTTTATGGATTTATAAATATTTTTATCAATTTGGTGACATTTTAAAAAATCGCCAAGTGGGACTGTAAAACTGACAGTCCCACTTGGCGATAAATTGACGAACCATCATCAAAATATTATCCCCTAAAAAAACACAATTTCGTTTATTTAGGGCAGTTTATCAATTTCAAATTATGTTTATGGATTTATAAATATTTTTATCAATTTGGTGACATTTTAAAAATTCGCTAAATGTGTTACTAAGTAGGGCGGTTGGACTGACAGACAAATGCTAACGAAACACCATTTCACTACTTTCTTTTATGAAAACAAAATAAATTTCATTGATTTACGTCATTTTTATCAATTTGGGGACATTTCAATCAATTTGGTAACTTTTAAGAAATTTGCCAAGTTAGCGATATCCAGCCAAATTCGTAGCTGTAAATTCGCAGATCTGAATAAAATATCGTGATCCAGTTTGTATATACTAAATGAAAACACTAAAATATTGTTAGAAGATATACCTATTCTACTCTTTTTCTGTTTAAACAATTGGGTAAACAAAATATGAGTTTATTAGCTAAACACAAGCTTAAAACCTCTTTGCTAAAATAAATGAAAGTGGTGTATGCAGTTCGTAATTAATATAATTAAAAAAAATCAAACCGTTCATTTATAAGATATATTTTAATACCCATTTATTTAATATTCAAATCGAAAAAATAATAATAATCATTAGTAAACATATTTAATTTCATTCCTTGGCCGAGCAACACGATATAAGATAGAATCTTCCTCATAAAATGCGAAATTAAATAACCATTTTAAAATCTTTATACTTCTAATCGTTGAGTAAAAGCTTGTGAAATACAAAACATGGAGGTAGATTTTTCCATTTAAATTCATGTTTCAAACAATTCATGCTTTCAGATAGTGACTATTTAATGCAAAAATCCTGCATCAAACTGAAAAATAAAGTTTTAATTCCCTTTGACGTTTTAAACAAACGATTTTTATCCTTTGCGTTTGGATAAACCATGGAGTTGGAGAGTAGAACTCCTATAAAAAAAAGTTCCGTTTTTCATTAATATCTCGACAACCCCTGGTCTTAAAAACTCGAAACTTGGGCAAAATTTATGGGGGGCTATTTCAAGGCCACCCACAAAATTTCATTAAATTCGGTTCAGCCGTTCTCTCGTGATGATCAGATAAACGAAAGTTTTGTTTTTTACTAATATCTCGGGAACCACTGGTCGTAGAAATTTCAAACATAGACTAAATTTTAAGTGGGGCTATTTCTAGGCTACCCACAAAATTTCATTAAATTCGGTTCAGCCGTTCTCCCGTGATGATGGGACAAACAGACAGACAGACAGATTTTCAATTTTATTTATATAGATTTATTTTTACTTTTATCATTATTATTATTATTATTATCTATATAAATAAAAATGAAAATCTGTCTGTCTGTCTGTCTGTCTGTCTGTCTGTCTGTCTGTCTGTCTGTTTGTCCCATCATCACGGGAGAACGGCTGAACCGAATTTGATGAAATTTTGTGGGTAGCCTGGAAATAGTCCCACTTAAAATTTAGTCCATATATGGAGTTTCTACAATCAGTGGTTCTCGAGATATTAGTAAAAAACGATATTTTCGTTTGTCTCATTATCACGGGAGAACGGCTGAATCGAATTTGATGAAATTTTGTGGATAGCCTTTAAATAGACCCCCATAAATTTAGCCCAAGTTTCGAGTTTCCAAGACCAGGGGTTGTCGAGATATTAATGAAAAACGAAACTTTTTCTTAGGAGTTCTCCTCTCTAACTCCGTGGTTTATCCAAACGAAAAGCTTGAAAATCGTTTGAAAGTGAATTAAAACTGTATCTCAGAGTTTGGGGGGAGATTTTTTGCACTAAATAGTCACTTTCTGAAAACATCAATTGTTTGAAACATGATTTGAATGGGAAATCTATCTCCTTGGTTTATATTATACAAGCTTTTACTGAAAAATGAAAAGTATAAAGAAATAAAAATGGCTATTAAATTTTGCATTTTATGAGGAAGATTCTATCTTATATCATGTTGTTCGGCAACGGAATGAAATTAAATGTGTTGTTAATATTTATTATTATTTTTTCTATTTAAATAATAAATAAATGGATGTAAAAATATATTTTTAAATGAACGGTTTGATTGTTCTTTTAATTATATAAATTGCCGACCGCGTACATGACTTTCATTTATGTTAGCAAAGTGGTTTCCAGCTCATATATTGTGTTTAGCTAATAAACTCATATATTGTGTGTTTGTGTGTTTACCCAATAAATTCATTTAGCCGATAGTTGAAGCAGAAAAAGATTAGAACGGGTGTATCTTATAATACAATTTTAGTGTTTTCATTTAGTATATACAAACGGGATCAGGATATTTTATTCTTCAGATCTGCAAATTCAGAGCTACGAATTTAGCGGAATATATCTAAATAACTTGGTAACTTCTCTTAAACTTTACCAAATTAGCGGAAATGTTTCCAAATTTATAAAATTGGCGCAAATCAATGATTTGCTTTTTAGAATAGAGTACTGAAATGATGTTTCGGTAGCATTTGTCGATCAATCCATCCATCCTACTTAGTAACACATTTAACGAATTTTTTTAATATCACGAAACTGATAAAAGTATTTGTGAGTCTATAAAAATATCCTGGAATTGATAAAATCGCGCTTAATAAATGAAAATAATTGTATTTTGTTAGGGAATAGTATTGTGATGATGTTTCGTCAATTTGTCGCAAAATGGGTCTATCTGTTCTACAGTCCCACTTGGCGACAAATTTGGCGATTTTTTAAGTTATCGCTAAATTGACTAAAATGTCACCAAACCTTTCATGGAGATCACATTATTCAGACGATATGATTTCCATCAATTTATTTGAAGCAAATGATATCATGTCGCTTAGCAAGGGATCCAATGTGTTATGCCGCATACGATTTTATATTAAATCTTTTCCGATTTGAATAATAAAGATATGTATATAAAACAAATTTCATTGGCATTGTATTTTTGACTGGATAATATCAATTACGGTCCCCAGGTTTAAACATTATTATTATTGATATTTTCGGGGACTGTTGATTCAGGGATTATTGATATTTTCAAGTTATTATGCCATTGTTTTATTAAGCCGAAAATTGTTGAAACTCATATATAGTACTTTGTACGAGTAATCTTCTACAAATGCATTATATCTTCTAATCTATGAGAATATAAGTAGTACAGGTATATTGGCATATATTTTGTTATATATTGGCATATATTGGAATCAATTACGCCTTCTGGTATAAAGATTACGGGGATTATTGATATTTACAATTTATTAAGTCATCTCTTTTATTTTGGCAAATATTTTTGAGACTCATATTGTAATACGGGGAATCTTCTACTAGCACACTGGCATATTTTCTAATCTGCGACAATATAAGTAGAACGGGGTTGCATATATTGATACAATTCCATTTTTTTTTGTAAATTTGCTTTCAAAAGGGGCCAGGATGTTTTATTCTTTAGATCTGCCCTTGAAGATAATTTTGCATAGTGAGAAGAGATATTCTTAAACTTCTCTTTAGGAGCAATAAATTTAATATCTTAACAGAATTTGCACATGATTGCGAATTATAAGTTTCTTTATATTATATATTCCGTACGAAGAACGGGTATGCTGCTAGTCTATATAAATAAAAATGAAAATCTGTCTGTCTGTCTGTCTGTCTGTCTGTCTGTCTGTCTGTCTGTCTGTTTGTCACACCATCACGGGAGAACGGCTGAACCGAATTTGATGAAATTTTGTGAGTAGCCCAGAAATAGCCCCACTTAAAATTATATCCGTGTTTTGAGTTTCTACGACCAGTGGTTCTCGAGATATTAGTAAAAAACAAAATTTTCGTTTGTCTCATCATCACGGAAAAACGGCTGAACCGAATTTAATGAAATTTGGTGAATAGCCTTGAAATATCCCCCCATAACTTTTGTCCAAGTTTCGAGTTTCTAAGACCTGGGGTTGTCGAGATATTAATGAAAAACGGAACTTTATCCTAGGAGTTCTACTCCCTAACTCCGTGGTTTATCCAAACGAAAAGCTTGAAAATCGTTTGAAAGTGAATTAAAATTTAATCTCTGAGTTTGATGGGAGATTTTTTGCGTTAATTAGTCACTTTCTGAAAACATGAATTGTTTGAAACATGATTTAAAGGGGAAATCTATCTCCATGGTTCATGGTTTATTTAAAACAAGCTTTTACGGAACAATGAGAAGTATAGAGAAATCAAAATCGTTATTTAATTTCGCAGTTTATGTTATAAGACATGGCATATTTAACATGTTATAAGATTCTATCTTATATCATGTTACTCAGATACGCAATTAAATTAAATCTGTCTGTTAATTTTAATAATTATTTTTTCGATTGGAATAATAAATAAATGGATATAAAAATATATTTTAGAAAAGAACGATTTGATTTTTCTTATAGCATTTTTGACTGAATAATATCAATTACGGTCTTCAGGTTTAAAAATTATTATTATTTATATTTTCGGGGATTATTGATTCAAGGATTATTGATATTTTCAAGTTATTATGCAATTATTTTATTATGACAAAAATTGTTTAAACTCATATATTGTATGTTGTACGAATCTTCTACAAATACACGTGTATATCTTTTAATCTACGATAATATAAGTAGTACAGGTATATTGACATATGTTTTGATATATATTGGCATATATTGGAATCAATTACGACCTTCTGGTATAAAGAGTACGGATATTATTGATGTTTTCAATTTATTACGTCATCTCTTTTATTTTGGCAAATATTTTTGAGACGCATATTGTAATACGGGTAATCTTCTACTAACACATTGGCATATTTTCTGATCTGCGACAATATAATTAGTACGGGGTTGCATATATTCATTCAATTCCTATTTTTTCTTCTGTAAATTTGCTTACAAAAGGGGGCAGGATGTTTTATTCTTCAGATCTGATCGTGAAGATAATTTTGCATAGTGAGAACATATATTCTTAAACTTCTCATTAGGAGCAATAAATTTAATATTTTAACAGAATTTGCACATGATTGCGAACTTTAAGTTTCTTTAAATTATACCCTCCGTACGAATAACGGGTGTGCTGTTAGTGGTTAATAAATTTTAACATTTTAGGAGGATATATCATGTTGCTCGGCATCGCAATTAAATTAAATGTGTTTGTTAATGTTTTTATTATTTTTTTTCGATTTAAATAATAAATAAATGGATAAATGGATATAAAAGTATATCTTATGAATGGACGGTTTGATTTTTCTTTTAATTATATTAATTGCTGACTGCGTACATCAATTTCATTTATTTTGGCAAAGAGTTTTCTAGCTTATATCGTATTTAGCTACTAAACTCATATATTGTGTTTAGCCAATAAATTCATATAGCCGATTGTTGAAACAGAAAATGAGTAGAGCGGGTATATCTTCTAATACAATTGTAGTGTTTTCATTTAGTATATTGAAACGGGATAAGAATGTTTCATTCAGATCTGCAAATTCAAAGCTACGAATTTGGAGGGATATCGCTAATTTGACAACTTTTCTTAAACTTTGATAAATTGACGGAAATGTCGCCAAATTGATATAAACGACACACAAACAGCTGCCATAAACCTTCGGGTTGGTCGTGTGGCTTGGGTCTTCTACATATCAATGAAATTTTTTTTTGTTTTGTTAGAAGAGAGTACTGAAATGATGTTTGGTTAGCATTTCTCTGTCAGACCAACCATCCTACTTAGTAATAGATTTAGCGAATTTTTAAAATGTCACCAAATTGATAAAAATGTTTTTAAATCTATAAAAATATCTTGAAATTGATAAAATTGAGCTAAATAAATGATATTAATTGTTTTTTGTTAGGGGATAGTATTGTGATGATATTTCGTCAATTTGTCGCAAAGTGGAACTGTCAGTTTTACAGTCCCACTTGGCGATAAATTTGGCGATTTTTTAAAATGTCGCTAATTTGACGAAACTGTCGACAAATGTTCCATAGAAATATAACTATTTAGACGATATTTTTCTACCAATTTATTTGAAGCAAATGATATCATGTCGCTTAGCAACGGATTTAAATCCAATGTGTTTATGCGGCAGACGATTTTTATTAAATCCTTTCCGATTTGAATAATGAAGATATGTATATAAAATAAATTTCATTGCCATTTCATTTTGGACTGGATAATATCAATTATACTCTTCAGGTTTAAACATTATTATTATTGATATTTTCCGGAATTATTGATTCAGGGATTATTGATATTTTTAAGTTATTACGCCATTGTTTTATTGCGGCAAAAATTGCTGACACACGCATATTGTACGTTGTACGAGTAATCTTCTAGGAATGCACGGGTATATCTTCTAACCTACGAGAATATAAGTAGTACAGGTATATTGGCATATATTTTGACATATATTGGCATATATATTGGAATCAAGTACAGTCTTCTGGTATGAAGATTAAGGGGATTAATTATATATTCAATTTATTACGTCGTCTGTTGTATTTTACCAAAAAACATTTGTGACTCATATTGCAAAACGGGAAATCTTCTACTAATAATCGGACATTATAAGTAGTACGTGTATATCTTCCCATATAATTTTAGCACTTTAATTTTGACATATATTGGAATAAATGACTGTCTTCAGATTTAAAGATTACGGGTTTATTGGTATTTTCAATTTATACATGTAATCTACTAATACAGGTTATATTTTCTAATATTCGCGTATATAATTAGTACGGGTCCCATACAATTTTAACGCTTTTATTTTGCATATATTGATTCAATTCCATATTTTTTTTTATATTTACTTACATAAGGGGTCCAAGATGTTTTATTCTTCAGATATGTCCATGAAGATAATTTTATATAGCGAGAACAGAGATTCTTAAACTTCTTTTCAGGAGCATTATATTAAATATTTTAACAGAATATTTTGATTAAACATGTCATTTAGTATACTATAAGAATTTGGGCATGATTATGAATTTCAAGTTTCTTTATATTATATACTCCGTACGAAGAACGGGTATGCTGCTAGTATATCTATATAAATAAAAATGAAAATCGGTCTGTCTGTCTGTCTGTCTGTTTGTCACACCATCACGGGAGAACGGCTGAACCGAATTTGATGAAATTTTGTGGGTAGCCCAGAAATAGCCCCACTTAAAATTATATCCGTGTTTTGAGTTTCTACGACCAGTGGTTCTCGAGATATTAGTAAAAAACGAAATTTTCGTTTGTCTCATCATCACGGAAAAACGGCTGAACCGAATTTAATGAAATTTGGTGAATAGCCTTGAAATATCCCCCCATAAATTTTGTCCAAGTTTCGAGTTTCTAAGACCTGGGGTTGTCGAGATATTAATGAAAAACGGAACTTTTTCCTAGGAGTTCTACTCCCTAACTCCGTGGTTTATCCAAACGAAAAGCTTGAAAATCGTTTGAAAGTGAATTAAAATTTAATCTCTGAGTTTGATGGGAGATTTTTTGCGTTAATTAGTCACTTTCTGAAAACATGAATTGTTTGAAACATGATTTAAAGGGGAAATCTATCTCCATGGTTCATGGTTTATTTAAAACAAGCTTTTACGGAACAATGAGAAGTATAGAGAAATCAAAATCGTTATTTAATTTCGCAGTTTATGTTATAAGACATGACATATTTAACATGTTATAAGATTCTATCTTATATCATGTTACTCAGAAACGCAATTAAATTAAATCTGTCTGTTGATTTTAATAATTATTTTTTCGATTTGAATAATAAATAAATGGATATAAAAATATATTTTAGAAAAGAACGATTTGATTTTTCTTATAGCATTTTTGACTGGATAATATCAATTACGGTCTTCAGGTTTAAAAATTATTATTATTTATATTTTCGGGGATTATTGATTCAATGATTATTGATATTTTCAAGTTATTATGCAATTATTTTATTATGACAAAAATTGTTTAAACTCATATATTGTATGTTGTACGAATCTTCTACAAATACACGTGTATATCTTTTAATCTACGAGAATATAAGTAGTACAGGTATATTGACATATGTTTTGATATATATTGGCATATATTGGAATCAATTACGACCTTCTGGTATAAAGAGTACGGATATTATTGATGTTTTCAATTTATTACGTCATCTCTTTTATTTTGGCAAATAACGGTTAATCTTCTACTAACACATTGGCATATTTTCTGATCTGCGACAATATAATTAGTACGGGGTTGCATATATTCATTCAATTCCTATTTTTTCTTCTGTAAATTTGCTTACAAAAGGGGGCAGGATGTTTTATTCTTCAGATCTATCTGATCGTGAAGATAATTTTGCATAGTGAGAACATATATTCTTAAACTTCTCTTTAGGAGCAATAAATTTAAAATTTAACAGAATTTGCACATGATTGCGAACTTTAAGTTTCTTTAAATTATACACTCCGTACGAATAACGGGTGTGCTGTTAGTGGTTAATAAATTTTAACATTTTAGGAGGATATATCATGTTGCTCGGCATCGCAATTAAATTAAATGTGTTTGTTAATGTTTTTATTATTTTTTTTCGATTTAAATAATAAATAAATGGATAAATGGATATAAAAGTATATCTTATGAATGGACGGTTTGATTTTTCTTTTAATTATATTAATTGCTGACTGCGTACATCAATTTCATTTATTTTGGCAAAGAATTTTCAAGCTTATATCGTATTTAGCTACTAAACTCATATATTGTGTTTAGCCAATAAATTCATATAGCCGATTGTTGAAACAGAAAAAGAGTAGAGCGGGTATATCTTCTAATACAATTGTAGTGTTTTCATTTAGTATATTGAAACGGGATAAGAATGTTTCATTCAGATCTGCAAATTCAAAGCTACGAATTTGGAGGGATATCGCTAATTTGACAACTTTTCTTAAACTTTGCCAAATTGACGGAAATGTCGCCAAATTGATATAAACGACACACAAACAGCTGCCATAAACCTTTGGGTTGGTCGTGTGGCTTGGGTCTTCTACATATCAATGAAATTTTTTTTTGTTTTGTTAGAAGAGAGTACTGAAATGATGTTTGGTTAGCATTTATCTGTCAGACCAACCATCCTACTTAGTAATACATTTAGCGAATTTTTAAATTGTCACCAAATTGATAAAAATGTTTTCAAATCTATAAAAATATCTTGAAATGGATAAAATTGCGCTACATAAATGATATTAATTGTTTTTTGTTAGGGGATAGTATTGTGATGATATTTCGTCAATTTGTCGCAAAGTGGAACTGTCAATTCTACAGTCCCATTTGGCGATAAATTTGGCGATTTTTTAAAATGTCGCTAATTTGACGAAACTGTCGACAAATGTTCCATAGAAATATAACTATTTAGACGATATTTTTCTACCAATTTATTTGAAGCAAATGATATCATGTCGCTTAGCAACGGATTTAAATCCAATGTGTTTATGCGGCAGACGATTTTTATTAAATCCTTTCCGATTTGAATAATGAAGATATGTATATAAAATAAATTTAATTGCCATTTCATTTTGGACTGGATAATATCAATTACACTCTTCAGGTTTAAACATTATTATTATTGATATTTTCCAGAATTATTGATTCAGGGATTATTGATATTTTTAAGTTATTACGCCATTGTTTTATTGCGGCAAAAATTGCTGACACACGCATATTGTACGTTGTACGAGTAATCTTCTAGGAATGCACGGGTATATCTTCTAACCTACGAGAATATAAGTAGTACAGGTATATTGGCATATATTTTGACATATATTGACATATATATTGGAATCAAGTACAGTCTTCTGGTATGAAGATTAAGGGGATTAATTATATATTCAATTTATTACGTCGTCTGTTGTATTTTACCAAAAAACATTTGTGACTCATATTGCAAAATGGGTAATCTTCTACTAATAATCGGACATTATAAGTAGTACGTGTATATCTTCCCATATAATTTTAGTACTTTAATTTTGACATATATTGGAATAAATGACTGTCTTCAGATTTAAAGATTACGGGTTTATTGGTATTTTCAATTTATACATGTAATCTACTAATACAGGTTATATTTTCTAATATTCGCGTATATAATTAGTACGGGTCCCATACAATCTTAACGCTTTTATTTTGCATATATTGATTCAATTCCATATTTTTTTTTATATTTGCTTACATAAGGGGTCAAGATGTTTTATTCTTCAGATATGTCCATGAAGATAATTTTATATAGCGAGAACAGAGATTCTTAAACTTCTTTTTAGGAGCATTATATTAAATATTTTAACAGAATATTTTGATTAAACATGTCATTTAGTATACTATAAGAATTTGGGCATGATTATGAATTTCAAGTTTCTTTATATTATATACTCCGTACGAAGAACGGGTATGCTGCTAGTCTATATAAATAAAAATGAAAATCTGTCTGTCTGTCTGTCTGTTTGTCCCATCATCACGGGAGAACGGCTGAACCGAATTTGATGAAATTTGGTGGGTAGCCTAGAAATAGCCCCACTTAAAATTTAGTCTATGTTTGGAGTTTCTACGACCAGTGGTTCTCGAGATATTAGTAAAAAACGAAATTTTCGTTTGTCTCATCATCACAGAAAAACGGCTGAACCGAATTTAATGAAATTTTGCGGATAGCCTTGAAATAACCCCCCATAAATTTAGTCCAAGTTTCGAGTTTCTAAGACCAGGGGTTGTCGAGATATTAATGAAAAACCGAACTTTTTCTTAAGACTTATACTCTCCAACTCCGTGGTTTATTCAAACGGAAAGGATCAAAATCGTTTGTTTAAAACGTCGAAAGGAAATAAAACTTTATTTCCGAGTTTGGTGCAGGATTTTTGCATTAAATAGTCACTATCGGAAAACACGAATTGTTTGAAACATGAATTTAAATGGAAAAATCTACCTCCATGGTAATCTTTCACAAGCTATTACTCAACGATGAAAAGTATAAAGAAATCAAAATGGCTATTTAATTTCGCATTTTATGAGGAAGATTCTATCTTATATCATGTTGCTCGGCAACGGAATGAAATTAAATGTGTTGTTAATATCTATTATTATTTTTTTATTTGTATAATAAATAAATGGATGTAAGCAAAGAGGTTTCAAGCTCATATATTGTGTTTAGCTAATAAACTCATATATTGTGTTTACCCAATAAATTCATTTAGCCGATTGTTGAAGCAGAAAAAGAGTAGAATGGGTGTATGTATCTTCTAATACAATTTTACTATTTTCATTTAGTATATACAAACGGGATCAGGATATTTTATTCTTCAGATCTGCAAATTCAGAGCTACGAATTTAGAAGAATATCTCTAAATAATTTGGTAACATTGCTTAAACTTTACCAAATTAGTGGAAATGTCTCCAAATTGATAAAAATGACCCAAATCAATGAAATTAAATTTGTTTTTTTAGAATAAAGTACTGAAATGATGTTTTTGTAGCATTTGTCGGTCAGTCCATCCATCCTACTTAGTAACACATTTAAGGAATTTTTTTAATATCACCAAATTGGTAAAAATATTTCTAAATCCATAAAAATATCATGAAATTGATAAAATCGCGCTTAATAAATGAAATTAATTGTGTTTTGTTAGGGGATAGTATTGTGATGAAGTTTCGTCAATTTGTCGCATAATGGGATTATCAGTTCTACAGTCCCACTTGGCGATAAATTTGGCGATTTTTTAAGTTATAGCTAAATTGACTAAAATGTCGCCAAACCTTCCATGGAGATTGCATTATTCAGATGATATGATTTCCATCAATTTATTTAAAGCAATTGATATCATGTCGCTTAGCAACGGATCCAATATGTTATGCGGCATATGATTTTTATTAAATCTTTTCCGATTTGAATAGTAAAAATATGTATATAAAATAAATTTCATTGACATTGAATTTTTGACTGGATAATATCAATTACGGTCTTCAGGTTTAAACATCATTATTATTGATATTTTCGGGGACTGTTGATTCAGGGATTACTGATATTTTCAAATTATTGTGGAATTGTTTTATTATGACGAAAATTGTTGAAACTCATATATAGTACGTTGTACGAGTAATCTTCTACAAATGCATGGGTATATCTTCCAATCTACGAGAATATAAGTAGTACAGGTATATTGGCATATATTTTGATATATATTGGCATATATTCGAATCAATTACGACCTTCTGGTATTAAGATTACGGGGATTTTTGATACTTTCAATTTTTTATGTCATCTCTTTTATTTTGGCAAATATTTTTGAGACACATATTGCAATACGGGTAAGCTTCTACTAACTCACTGGCATATTTTCTAATCTGCGACAATATAAGTTGTCCCGGGTTGCATATAATGATGCAATTCCTTTTTTTTGTAAATTTGCTTACAAAAGGGCCCAGGATGTTTTATTCTTCAGATCTGCCCGTGAAGATAATTTTGCATAGTGAGAACAGATATTCTTAAACTTCTCTTTATGAGCAATAAATTTAATATTTTAACAGAATTTGCACATGATTGCGAATTATAAGTTTTTCTATATTATATACTCCGTACGAAGAACGGGTATGCTGCTAGTCTATATAAATAAAATTGAAAATCTGTCTGTCTGTCTGCCCCATCATCACGGGAGAACGGCTGAACCGAATTTGATGAAATTTTGTGGGTAGCCTAGAAATAGCCCCACTTAAAATTTAGTCTATGTTTGAAATTTCTACGACCAGTGGTTCTCGAGATATTAGTAAAAAACGAAACTTTCGTTTGTCTCATCATCGCGAGAGAACGGCTGAACCGAATTTAATGAAATTTTGTGGGTTGCCTTGGAATAGCCCCTCATAAATTTTGCCCAAGTTTCGAGTTTCTAAGACCAGGGGTTGTCGAGATATTAATGAAAAACCGAACTTTTTTTATAGGAGTTCTACTCTCCAACTCCATGGTTTATCCAAACGCAAAGGATAAAAGTCGTTTGTTTAAAACGTCAAAGGGAATTAAAACTTTATTTTTCAGTTTGATGCAGGATTTTTGCATTAAATAGTCACTATCTGAAAGCATGAATTGTTTGAAACATGAATTTAAATGGAAAAATCTACCTCCATGTTTTGTATTTCACAAGCTTTTACTCAACGATTAGAAGTATAAAGATTTTAAAATGGTTATTTAATTTCGCATTTTATGAGGAAGATTCTATCTTATATCGTGTTGCTCGGCCAAGGAATGGAATTAAATATGTTTGCTAATGATTATTATTATTTTTTCGATTTGAATATTAAATAAATGGGTATTAAAATATATCTTATAAATGAACGGTTTGATTTTCTTTAATTATATTAATTGCGAACTGCATACACCACTAATTCTAACAATATTTTATACTAATTCTAACAATATTTTATTACTTCTAACAATATTTTAGTGTTTTCATTTAGTATATACAAACTGGATCACGATATTTTATTCAGATCTGCGAATTTAGAGCTACGAATTTGGCTGGATATCGCTAACTTGGCAAATTTCTTAAAAGTTACCAAATTGATTGAAATGTCCCCAAATTGATAAAAATGACGTAAATCAATGAAATTTATTTTGTTTTCATAAAAGAAAGTACTGAAATGGTGTTTCGTTAGCATTTGTCTGTCAGTCCAACCGCCCTACTTAGTAACACATTTAGCGAATTTTTAAAATGTCACCAAATTGATAAAAATATTTATAAATCCATAAACATAATTTGAAATTGATAAACTGCCCTAAATAAACGAAATTGTGTTTTTTTAGGGGATAATATTTTGATGATGGTTCGTCGATTTATCGCCAAGTGGGACTGTCAGTTCTACAGTCCCACTTGGCGATAAATTTGGCGATTTTTTAAAATGTCACCAAATTGATAAAAATATTTATAAATCCATAAAAATATTTTGAAATTGATAAATTGCCCTAAATAAATGAAATTGTGTTTTTTTTAGGGGATATTTTGATGATGGTTTGTCAATTTATCGCCTAGTGGGACTGTTAGTTCTACAGTCCCACTTGCGATAAATTTGGCGATTTTTTAAAATGCCGCCAAACCTTCATTAGAGATCCCATTATTCAGACGATATTTTGACCACCTTATTTGAACCTTATTTTTTTATTTGAAGCAAATGATATCATGTCGCTTAGCAACGGATTTAAATCCAGTGTGTTTATGAGGAGGAATATATTTATTAAATATTTTCCGATTTTAATAATGACGATATGTATATAAAATAAATTTCATTGCCATCATATTTTTGACTGGATAATATCAATTACGATCATCAGATTTAAATATTATTATTATTGATGTTTTCAGGGATTATTGATTCAGAGATTATTGATAATTGCAATTTCTTACGCCATTGTTTTATTGCGGCAAAAATGGTTGAAACTCATATATTGTACGTTGTACGAGTAATCTTCTGCAAATGCACGGCTATATCTTCTAATCTCTGAGAATATAAACAGTACAGGTATATTGGCATATATTTTTACATATATTGGCATATATTGGGATCAAGTACGGCCTTCTGGTATGAAGATTAAGGGGATTATTGATATTTTTAATTTATTAATTAATCTGTTTTATTTTGGCAAAGATTTTTAAGACTCATATTATAATACGGGTAATCTTTTCTAACATTAGGACATATCTTCTAATCTACGACATTATAAGTAGTACGGGTATATCTTCCCATATAATTATAGCACTTTTATTTCGGCACATATTGGAATCAATTACTGCCTTCTGGTTTAAAGATTACGAATTTATTGATATTTTCAATTTATACATGTAATCTACTAATACAGGTTATATCTTCTAGTATTCGCGTATATAAGTAGTACGGGTCCCATACAATTTTAACGCTCTTATTTTGCATATATTGATTCAATTCCATATTTTTTGTAAATTTGCTTACAAAAGAGGCCAGGATGTTTTATTCTTCAGATCTGCCAGTGAAGATAATTTTGAATAGCGACAACAGACATTCCTTAACTTCTTTTTAGGAGCATTACGTTAAATATTTTAGCAGAATATTTTGATTAAAAGTGCCATTTAGTATACGATAGGATTTGCACATGATTGTGAATTTTAAGTTGCTTTATATTATATACTCCGTACAAAGAACGGGTATGCTGCTAGTATATATATATATATATATATAAAAGAATTTTTTCATAAATACTGTAGCATGCTAAAACAAGAAAGATCAATCATGCTTAAAGCATTGATTATGAAACACTTTCCAACTTCAATGCAATTTTATTTAAACAAGTCTAAAATGCAATACATTCCTCGGTAATATTTTGAAACTTATCACAATACTGCATTAATTTATTATATTTGAAAACTTAAACCTTCATCGAAAAAAATGAACTTCATTCAAATGACGGCATTGAAATATAAATTGCCTGGTTTAAACATCTCTAAAATGTTATACATTCCTCGGTAATAGTTTTAGAATTATAATAATACTACGATAATTTATTATATTTGAAAACTTCATCGAAAACAACTGAAATTAATTCAAATGACGTCATAGAAAAAATAACACGCCTGGATCTCTCTATAAAAACAGGATTTCATTCATAACTTTCTCCCATTCATTTCATTCATCACAATACTATAATAATTTATTTTATTTAAACATTTTATTTAAGACCATGGAGCTACAAATAATTAAACTCTATGCTCAAAACTTCATCGAAAAAAATCGTCCTTCTCTTTATAAAATCAATTAATATTTCATTCATATCAACCATGCAGACTCCATGGACTAAATTATTTTGTGTTAAAAAAATACAGGAATTCTAATACAACTCATTCTATATATTTTGCTGTTTACATTTTACATAGGTGAAAAATAGGCTTAGTTGTAGAAATAATCAAATTTAGATGAGCATTTAAACTCAAATATATTGTCATTGCGTTGTTTCAGTATGTAGATGCACAGAATTTAAGCAAAAATAAAGTAGTTTTAGGACGGATACAACACTCAATATGAATTAAAAAGAACTTAAAAAAATCACGATTTTGAAACAAGATGGATGCCATATATCATTTTGAAGTGGGTCATGCGATCGTTTCATATCATGGTCACGTGATCGTTTCATATAAGAGGTGTAATTATTATTTTAATTTTTATTTAAAAAACTACTGAATATATTTCGCTGAATTTTTTTTTATATATTTTATGGAACAATTTGAATATTACCTAAAATTTTCGAAGCAATTTGTGAATTTTAAATCCGCTTAAAAAATGTTTAAAAATTAGGTCCCATAGGGCTCAATGTATTTCATTTTTTCAACCCTTGTTCAACCCAAAACTAATTCGGTGATATTATTCATTTATATTCCCATAGGTCCTACAGACCGTCTGAACAACATACTAAAATTTCATTTTGATTAAGTCATTTTTACGGCAGTTATCGTGCTAACGGACAGACAGACAGACAGAATGAACAAAGTCATAAACACTTTTCAACTTTGTTGTAAAGTGTTAAAAATTAAGGATACTTTCAAACTATTATTATGATTATTATATATATATCCAGACCAAATTACGACGAACGAGTGGACCAAATTACTGGATTAATATTTTTAACACTTTAACACTTGCTTATTTTTAACACTTGCTTTTATAGAGAGAGCCAGGCGTGTTATTTTTTTATGACGTCATTTGAATGGATTTCAGTTGTTTTCGATGAAGTTTTCAAATTTAACAAATTATCGTAGTATTATGACAATTCTAAAATTATTACCGAGGAATGTATAACATTTAAGAGATGTTTAAACCAGGCAATTTATACTTTATTGCCGTCATTTGAATGAAGTTAATTTTTTTCGATGAAGGTTTAAGGTTTCAAATATAATAAATTAATGTAGTATTGTGATAAGTTTTAAAATATTACCGAGGAATGTATTGCATTTTAGACATGTTTAAATAAAATTGCATTGAAGTTGGAAAGTGTTTCATAATCAATGCTTTAAGCATGATTGATCTTTCTTGTTAATTTTTACAATTACGTTAAACTTTTTAATAAATGGTTTACTTGCGACGAAACACTGTTTTATCCTTTACAAAATCGAAACTTTCCATAGTCTGAACTGCATTATTTACGGTCTTATAGCGATAAAAATTAAATGGG
Source organism: Amaurobius ferox (assembly GCA_951213105.1). NCBI lineage: Eukaryota > Metazoa > Arthropoda > Arachnida > Araneae > Amaurobiidae > Amaurobius > Amaurobius ferox. The sequence goes on along the minus strand of OX578141.1, from coordinate 71,143,057 downwards.
CCCAAATTACACGAACTTCCACTAATTAGCTGAAACATTTGGTTTCTACTGCAACAAATATCTTTGTATAGCTATGCACTTTAAAATACTAGGCGATCAAGGCAAGAGAGTTTAATCTTATTCATGCTTCGATTACAGAAAACACACGAGTGTGAATATTATGCGCAAGGTGAACAACGCAGCAAGTAGTTGAGCAGTTTTCGTGACTTATTTATTACCGCCAGTTGAAGCATTCTTCTCGGCGAGCAATACTCGATCATTTCTCATGAGAAATTGTGAAAATAAAAGTAATTAGAAGCCGCACCTCCTTCTCTAGCAAGGGGACTTAAGAAAAATGTTTCACTGGGCATCAAGTTGAGAGGAATTAGTACCCAATTGGGCCCCATAGATATTGCGCCTCGGGGCAACGGCATACCGGGTGGTAAAAACTGTGCTCATCATTAATTACGGCGGGAATTTATTTTGAATGTTGCATTTTGATTAGCAATTTTTTTTTTTATTGTTGCTATCGGAACATCTCTTTCTATGCGACATTCTTATTTAGGCGATAAGGAAACTATTATGTGACCCTACCCAGATCAAAAAAGCACAAAAACAAAGCTCAAACCAAAATTTTTTAGATTATTTATTTATTTTTTCAGGGAGGCTAGTATAGTCCCAAGGCCAGGAGATTATCGCAATCTATGATTTAGCTTGAAATTTGTGAGGTGCGATTTGGCGTTCGGTATGACGAAGTGTTCCGGCTGCATCAAAGATCTTGTCAGGAAGAAGAGCAATTGTGCATGCATTGTGCAAAAGCGGGGTAAACGTTTTGGGAGGGGAGTTTTTGTAAGGCACGAACTATATTTTGAAGCTATTCTTCAGTCAAATTGCTAACTTCGTGGTTTATTTTTTCCTCTCCACCCACCATCTTCGTATTCTTTCCGGATGCAACTCTTTCTCTGTTCTACATCAATCGTCCATTTATCAGGAATTTTGTTCTTCAAAAGCTTGGCACAAGAAGAGAACCCCGTGAAAGAGATATTATCCTGGTTGCCATTTTTATTGTTTTCGAAAAGGATATGCTCCGTGTCGCAAAGATGATGCAATTATAAACTGCCGACATAATAATAGAATAAAAAATGCTTTCGTAATTTCTGAAAATTACATGCTATTAGAATACCGCACGCACTTCGGCTTCCCGCCCAAAACAATGGACGTCACGACATTGAATAGCGATTTAACCATAAAAATTGCATAAAGTGACCAAGTAAATCTTAAATTTTGCTAAAATTCTTTCGTGAAATCTCCCACACTGAAACAATGGTGTGAATTATATTTAAAATGCGAATTTCAGTTTTGACAATAGTTTTGCAGATGAAAAGTTGTGATGCTTCTATTTTAGATTTTGCAATGCCTAGAAAAGAATAACAAAATTTTAAACTCCACAATTATGACGATATTTAAGGAATAAAGGAAACAAATCATTTTAAATACATTTTGAAGAAAATTCTGATTAGCAGTGCGATGAAATATAAATTCGCTCAGAATCAGCCCCAATGCAACTAACTGACAGTCATCAACTGGCTAAGCCGGCATTGGAGTTTATCTTCATTGCAAAAAAGTTAATACAATTGGAATACAAAAACTTGCTATTACCACATAATCATGAAAATTCCCGTGGTGAATGTAAAATTAAGAGAAGAGCTAGTTCAGCAATACTTTTAAATGAGCTTCAAGTACGATCTTGAGATTTTGAACCATCAATTATACGAGTTCATTATTCTACTCATGAGCAGTGGCAGAGCGTGATAAAATAATTTGGGAATGCATAAAACCAGAGGCCAAAATTAATGTTTTTAATTTATTATCTACTTTTTAGTGCATTTTAAAATAAATGTTTGTGCGGATCTTTAAAACTTATTTATGCTCGCTTGAACTTCCCCAAAAATATGTGCTTTTCTTTGGCTGGCCCTGTATAGAATGATAAAGAATCAGAGAATTATTACATATACCAAAGTATAACGATATGACTAATTTGAGCTTTTTAGGTGTTTCGGTTTTCGACTTGCTCCGTAAAAGATGTATCTTCTTATTGCGGGGCCACGATGGACAGACCGGTAAAATTCTTAATCCAAGGAATCAAAATATACCACAAAAGACAACAGGCCAAATTCCAAGTCGCAATAAATAGTGAAACCTGATTGAGTCTGAAAGATTTGAAACGCGGCAAATGTGTGTAATAAAACAGCAGATAGAAACGTCTATCTGATAACTGTTGTAAGCCGGATACACTTTCAGCTCTCATACAGTGATGGGGAGAAACAACTTGGAATATGTTTCTCCTGGACAATCGGTGCACACGCGTCCTCTTTCAATGCAAGCAGGAAACAGGCACCAAGCGGATCAAAAATTTGTAGACATCTCCTACATTTATTTTACACAGAAAATATTTCATAGATTGATTTCGAACAATATGTAGTTGAAATAAAAGCTACTTGGTTGTAAATTATTGGAGTTGACACTGTTTACCTTGTCTCCCCTGACGCTTCGCCACTGCTCGTGATTTGAAAAAAGGAATAAGGAAGCACATATATACAGGGTGTCCCAAAAAGATTGAAACGCGCTTTAATTCTTTACCTATTGGAGATAAGTGGGCAATGTAAATTGCAAAAATGTTGAAAGTAAGGTAGGAAATAAGACTATGTTAATGAAATAGTCCTCCCATTAATTTTCAAAAAGTTACACTTTTTACATTTTTATAAGATCCCCTTAGACAAATTTGGTCAATCAGAAAATTTTTATTTTTAATGCAACAAGATCATTAAAAAAACCCGCATATTTGTATCTTTAAAATTGAGCGAGGTATATTTAATTGAAAATTGAACATTGTGAATGGGGGACCATATATCAAATTAGAAATGCAAATTTGTGACATATCACAAAAAAGATAAAACTAGATGATAGCATTGATAGTACATATGGATACCCAACCGCGTAGTGAATACCACTGCTTTATATGATCTCTATCTGTGCAATGCTTTATTTAGATGCATTTGTGATAAAAAATTTTGACACATATTAACGTATTTTTGATCTAAACAATTTCCATCGTCAATTTGTTTAGGATCCATATTTTCACTGATAAAACAGCCTTTCACATGGTACGGAAAAGTGGCATAAGTCAGATTTTATCCTTTATCATAATTCAGTTGATTTTAAAGATACAAATATGTGGGGTTCTTTATGATTTTGTTGCATTAAAAATAAAAATTTTCTGATTGACCAAATTTGTCAAGGGGGTCGTATTAAAATTTAAAAAGTGTAACTTTTTGAAAATGAATGGGAGGACTATTTTATTAACGTAGTCTTATTTTTTTACCTTACTTTCAACATTTTTGCAATTTACATTGCCCACTTATCTCTCTTAGGCAAAGAATTAAAGCGCGTTTCAATCTTTTTGGGACACCCTGTATATAGGCATTGGCATTGACAGGATCTCAGAAAGGGGGTAACGAACAATAAGGGAGTTACCCCGAAACTTGGGTTTCCAATATGCACTTATTTCCTTCTCTTAAACAGAATTAATGTAATCCCCCCCCCCAATGGAGGTATGACCCCCAAACACCCTACCTGTCTACGCCACTGCATACTCACATATAGAAAGAGGTTTCAATTTTTTGTCTTTAGACTTTTATAAAGTCCTATTTCAGTGCATTCCCCTTTTGAAAACTATGAATATATGGAGTTCTTTGGCACTGAAATAACATGCAAAAGTGGAGAAGGGGATTTACTCAATAAGGACCAGTGTATGGCTATGCTGCCAACTGGGATATATTTAAATATATTATAATACCTTATAATATATTTCATTTCTCTAGCATGTAACGTAAAAGCTGCGATATTATTACGGTACATGCTAGAGAAATCATGGAATCCTAGTTGCTAATACCATTTGAGCAGAGGATCGAACTTAAACGCTATATATGTAAAGGTTTTGCACTAATACCCATGATTTCTGAGATCAGTGCTGAACCATTCAATTTTGAGTTGGCCAACCATATATCTATGACTCTATTTGGCATGTGGATAATAGTGTATTTAGATCATTGTAGTTTTTCTTATATCTTGCTGCTTAATTTAACAAGTTTATAGTTTTTGCTCCTTTTATTAGATGCGTTCCACACATCTAGATGAACAATACATGCAAAGATTATGTATTGTTCTCGAATGCACTTAAAGATTATGTATTGTTCTCAAACCGATGATAAGTTATGAATCTTTGAGTTTGGATAATAATGTATTTAGACCAATGTAGTTTTTCTTATCTGTCGCTGCTCAATTTGAGTTATTATAACTCAAATGAACTTATTAACTCAATTTGAGTTATTAAGTGTGTAGTTATTATATATATATATATATCCATTCTACTAGATACCTGCCACACATATAGATCAAATGCATTTAAAGATTATTTATTTTTCTCAAACCGATGATAAGTTATGAGTCTTTGAATTTGGATAATTATGTATTTAGACTAATGTATGTAGTTTTTGTTATCTGTCGCTGCTCAATTTGGCAAGTTTGTAGTCATTATCCATTGTACTAGATATGTTCCACACATCTAGATCAAAATGCATATAAAGATTATTTATTTTTCTCAAGCAAACGAGGAGTTATGAATTTTTTAATTTGAATAATAGTGTATTCAGAATGTAGATTTTCTTGTCTCTCGCTGCTCAATTTAAGAAATTTGTAGTTTTGCCCCCTTCTACTAGATGCGTTCAAACACATCTATCGAATGCATATAAAGATTATTTATTTTTCTCAAGCCAATGTAAAGTTAGGAATTCTTGAACTTGGATAATAGTGTATTTAGACTAATGTAGTTTTCCTTATCTCTCGCTGCTCAATTTAACAAGTTTGTAGTTTTGCCCCTTTTACGTTCCACGCATTAGATCGGATGCAAAAATTATTTATTTTTCTCAAGCCAATGTAAAGTTAGGAACTCTTGAACTTGAATAATAGTGTATTTAGACCAATGTAGTTTTCCTCATCTCTCGCTGCTCAGTTTAACAAGTGTGTGTATTTTATCCCTTTTACTAGATGCGTTCCACACATTAGATCGAATGCAGAGGATTATTTATTTTTCACAATCTATGAAGTTATGCATTATTGAATTTGGATAATAGTCCCATTTAGATCAATGTAGGTTTTTTTTCATCTCTCGCCACTCAATTTAACAAATTTGTAGTTTTGTTCATTCTACTAGATGCGCTTTACACATCCATACGGTGTGCTAAAAGATATTGAATCATCCCGAAAAATTCATCACCTTTTAGCTATTATTACGGGACAGCAGACATTACTCCATGTCATCTCAAAATTTAACAAATACTTTTACTTTTCCTACAATACATGGTAATGTATAGGGAAAGTATTGAAATCGTATCGAAAATAGCAACTCGAGTTTTCGGCAGATCTACAGGTTTTGAGAACTCCAGAATCCGAGAAAACTAATTTTAGAGCATTTTATCCCGAAGAGTCATTTTTTTAAATTGAGGTTTAAATAGTCGCTCTTACGAAGTGAAAAAAATATAACTTTCATTTTGAGTTCGGGAAAATTTTTTACGAGCTGCTGTTGAATGGAATTTGAATATTAATATTTTAATTGAAAGTTAGTCATCCGTATGTCTGTTAATTAAAAAGTTACAGTGATCGTCATGATGGATGAATCTTTGTACAACATTTTTATGAAGGCCTTTAGCGATCTTTTTTTCCCCATGGATGGAGTTTTTTAACTATACATCTTAAATCTAGGAACTACAAACGCCAATGAAGATAGGCCATTCAATCTATTTCTTCCCGTACTGCAAAACATTCAGGCTCCCATTGTTATTTTTTTTTTCAAACAATACAGCCTGATGTAAAGGAGTGGGAAACTCAATTCCATCCAGATTTAACTCACATTCATATTCAGTATATTTACCAACACGATCCTCATGATCATGAGCTAGGTAAACATCAGCTAATACAACCATAAGAAACATTTTTGATCATCATTCTGCACATTGATAATGGCTTTCTTAGCTGTCAAATCTTTCGGCAGTGGGATATAGCTCAACGATGTTAGGGATGCATATTCTGCAACATTTATCTCATTCTCCAATCCTCTGCAAAAGCCAATCACTGCCAGACCTTCGTATGCATCGAACGATGATCGTAATTTTGCAAAAGCAGAATCCATATTAGTATCCAAATCGGCTTCGGTGATGTTTGTTATAGATGTACTATTTCCAAAGAAGGCTGAACAGTATTCATGTTCTCTTTTAGATTGGAAACGATGAAAACGGCAATATACCACTTAATGCAATTTTTTTTTTGTAATAGTAGTTGTTTCATCTCATCTCTATGGGAATAAAAAAAAAAGTAAGTACATCTTTTTCACCATCAGCAATTTTATACACGGCCTCAGTACTGTTTAAAGTTTGCTGATAAGGATTCGAAGCCACTTTTTGCTTCATATTCATGCTAAGAACATATGAACTTTTTTTTTCTCTTTGTACAGGCCCGTGAATTATCCGTTCATGGTGCATCATATTACTCATTTTAGTAAATGTGGCTAAGCATTGAGAACAAAGAAAGCTACTTCAGGTGGTATGAAGCTTAAGATGCCGATCTAAACTCCTTTTCTTGGTAAACATTTAAACATTTTCTTACAAATTCCACATGTTAATACCTAGAAGGAGAGAAAAAGATAACAATCAACACTTAGTTAAATCAAACTTAATAGTTCTCAAAATATCACAGAAACATGTAAACGTTTTTAAAAATACTCGAATAATAATATAAAATCCATTTTTTTAAAATATATATTATATTTCTAAAACATTTTTCAAAATATATTTTCTACGTTACATCATTACAAATAACTTGTTTAAGTACACAAATAACTCCTTTTCAGAGACATTTTTAACACCTAACTTTTATGAATCATACAAATTAATTACTCTTTTTGAAATTAATAATTTTTTAAGAACATATATACACTATAAAAAAAGTAATTAAAAAGTCCAGGAAATTTCGTTCAAGGGTTCTAAATATTTTTTAGTAGATTACACAGATTTCTAAACTCTGTTAAAGAGGATCAAAGAAACTTATCCTAAACTGTGTAAATCACATAATACAATTTTATACAGTAAAATCGAAATTAAAATACCCTCATCGAAATATTATTGTATATAAAGTTAATTGACTGTATTCCCAGCAATATATGACGAGTTGCATTACCCAGTACGGGGCAGTCTAAAGTTTATAGACTCCTTTCAATTTCTACCTGTTTCTATTGTGAAACTGAGTTCTAGTTTGGAATCCAGTTAGTTTTGTATTATTAAAGAACATTTTACAAGTGATCGAGTAGATTTATTGACCTGAAAGGGTCCCTCACAGGACAGATGTCACATGTGTGACAGTGACGTTGTAGTCACGTGACACCTGGGTCACAATGTGACATCATATTTGTGACTTCTATTCGACGTTACGTATTAGTAACTTTGCACCTTCATTGTGACTATATTCTGTGACGTTGATAAAAATATAGGAGCTCGGTTGTGCATAGGTAATGGCACTCTGACTCGCTAATGAGAATAAATGTTATAATATCATTTTACTTTATCCACAGCATAATTATAATAGGTAAAATGCTTACCTTTCTGTTTGAAGGGCGTAGGGCAATTTTTCTTCTTTCCTCCTAAAGTCTTAAAAAATATCAGTTTTAGTGTGTTTGTTTACCATCTTGATATCAGGAATAAGTTCGCTTGATTGGAAGAAAAAACATATTATTTAATTAGATTCTGCATTTAAAAATTACATAGGAAAACAAAGAAACAAGCATTTTGCTGCGACATCAAACGAAGCATCGACAACACAGAACAGAACTTCAGTTCGTAAGTGTACCGGTATAGTCTCTTTGATGCGCGCGCAGATTTCTCGAAGTAAACACATTCCTCTTCTGGCGGAAAGGCGAGAGTCAGTGTTTTTGCGTTTGTCAGTCTTTCGTAGCGATGAGAGATCATTTATTTCTAACAGTCCCCCTTGATCTCTGGAGCTGCATATCACGGCTGTAGCAGTTTGGATCTGTGCTTCAGAAATTCAGGCTTTGGCAGTGGTTTTGTCATCATGTCCGCTGTCATTAGCTTAGTTGGAAGATAACTCAACTGGATTACACCCGATTCCTGAAAATCTCTTATGGCGTGGAATCTGATGTCAATATGCTTGGTTCTTGACATGTACTTCGGTGATTCAATCATTTTTATACATGACTGGTTATCTTCGAAAATAGTAATCGGGAGCTGTTGAATCATATCGAGATCTTTGAGTAGGTTGATTAACCACAGTACTTCTTGAACTGCGTTAGCAGCGGATATATATTCCGCCTCTGCTGAGGAAAGTGCAACACATGATTGTTTTTTGCTTAACCAGTGTATAGGAGAATCATCAATTAAGAAAAGATTACCACTCGTGGATTTCCGATCCGTTTTATCGCTTGCCCAGTCGGCATCAGCGTATGTTGTAAGAATTGGTTTTGTCGTTGATTTTATTACCAAATTTAGATCCTTTGTATGATTTAGATAACTTATTAGACGCTTTACTGCGTTCCAATCCATTTGACGTGGTTTCTCATTTCTCCGACTTAAAATGTTTATTGCGGCTGTGATGTCTGGTCTTGTGACCGTGGCAATATATAGAAGAGCTCCAATAGCTTGGCGATATTTAGTGTTATTAGGAAGCAGGTTTTCTTCTGTTTCATTTCTCAAATATCCAGTTTCCATTGGTGTACTATAGGGTTTTGAATCTTGCAAATTAAATGTATTTACAATTTCTTCAATCTTATTTTTTTGATTTAATAGATAATCTCCATCATGGTTTTTTCTTATGCTAATTCCAAGGTAATAATTAACTTCACCCAAATTTTTTAATTCATATTGTCTGCCCAGTTCTTTCGTTGTTTTGTCAATTTGTTCTTCTGATCCTGATATTAGAATATCATCCACATATACGATTATATAGATAGTTTCTCTTCCTTTTCCCTTTTTGAATAGACATGGATCAGTAGTACTCTGCACGAATTTTAGTTGTTTTAGAGAGTCACCTATTTTTAGATGCCAGGCTCGTGCGGCCTGTTTCAACCCATATATAGCTTTATTTAATTTCCATACTTTGTTTTCGTTACCCGGGGAGATGTAGCCATCTGGCTGTTGTATGTAAACTGTTTCGTCTAAATCCCCGTGTAAGAAAGCGGTCTTGATATCAATGTGTTGTACGTTATATTTTCTATATGCTGCTCCTGCCAGGAATGCTCTAATTGTGCTGTGTGAGACCACTGGTGCGAAAGTTTCGTAATAATCTTCACCGTATTGTTGTGAAAATCCTTTTGCTACCAGTCTAGCTTTGTATTTAGCTATTTTTCCCTGAGAGTCGTGTTTAATTTTATATGTCCATTTTGAACCTACAATTTTTCTTCCATGCGGGGGGTCCATTAATGTGAATGTGTTATTTTCTTGCAAAGATTGCATTTCTTCTTCCATTGCGTCTAGCCAATTTTGTTTCTCTTGTGGGCTCTTAATTTTTAGTACCTCATTATAGTCTCTGGGTTCGACGGTGTTAGCTTGTTGCGCTAAGTAGATGAGTCGATCGGGAGGTACTCCCTTGTTCGATCTCTCGGATCTGCGAGGTTGACTAGCGGTTATGTTATCAGAATTTATTTGTTCATCATCTGACGGTGCCTCAAACTCAATCTCGCTCTCTTCGGGTTTTTCATCTGTTTGAGCATTAGTTTTTTCGACTTCACTATCTGTTCCTTCGAATAATTCCTTTGAGCTTAATTCTGAAATTTGCATTGATTTTTCGAGGAATTTAACCGTTCTAGCAAGTGTTATGTTTTTTCCTTCTGTATATATTCTGTAAGCTTTTGATCTGTCGTCGTATCCGACAAAAATCCCTTCTTGGGCTTTTTCATCTAATTTTCCTCGTTTGCTTTTATGGATGTAGGAATATGCTTTACAGCCAAAGACTCTTAAATGACGAAGATTTGGTTTCATACCAGTCCACATTTCGTAGGGTGTTTTTGTATTGGCCTTTGTGGGAAGTCTATTTTGTAGGTAATTGGCAGTGTTTATAGCCTCTCCCCAGAATTTTTTGCCTAAATTTGCTTCTGACAACATAGCTCGTGTCATCTCGATTAGTGACCTGTTTTTTCTTTCCGCTACGCCATTTTGGGATGGACAGTGTGGCACGGTCAACTGGTGATGTATGCCGTTGTCACTTAGATATTCCTCGTATTCTTTACTGACGTATTCGCCGCCATTATCGCTTCTCAGTATTTCTGGTTTTTTTCCGAATTTGTTTGTCGTAAAAGCGATGTATTCCTTCAGTTTACACAAAACTTCACTCTTTTTTGATAAGAGATAGGTCATTGTGTACCTGGAGAAATCATCAATAAATGTTAGCACGTATGATTTTCCTCCTATAGTGGGAGTTTGCATTGGTCCGCATACGTCGCTGTGCACAAGTTGTAGAATATGAGTCCCCCTGTTTTGAGTAGATTTGGGGTATGGCATGTCGGTGAGTTTTGATTTTATACAAGTTTCGCAATTTAGTTCATGTTTACATTCGTTGATGTTTATGCCTTCGGCTAACTGTTTCGATTTAATTTCCTTTATAGAGCCGAAGTTTTTGTGACCCATTCTTCTGTGCCATAATGTAACACAATTGGGGTTGTTACAGTTATTTACCATATATGTAACATTTTTGTTTTGTGGTGTGAGCAGGTCTAGCTCATATAGGTTATTTTTTATTTTTCCTTCTAAGAATACTTCATCATTGTAAGTTAACTGACAGTTGTCTTTAGTAAAAGTTACTTTGCATCCACGCTGTGTTGCTTTTCGTACGGAAAATAAATTAGCTTTCAGTTCTGGCACAAATAGTACTTCCTGTAGCGTTACTTGTCTTATCTCTCCATCCGAGGCTCGACTTTTTATTTTTACTTCGCCTGACCCATAGGCGGTTAAGGCTTTACCGTTAGCAACGATAACTTCCGATTTGTTTTCATTATTTATTTTAGTGAATAGATTCTCATTATTTGTTATGTGGGATGAGGAACCACTATCAACGATCCAGCTGTCTTCTTCAGTTTGATTAGTTATGAGCGCTAAGTCTCTAAATTTCGATCCTACTTTATCTACAGTGTCTGAATATCTTTCTTGTGTTCGTGACTTCGCGGCCGGTCTGTCGTTTCCCTCATACACTAACTGTGATGAGTTGTGTCTGAATTTATTTTTATAATCTTTATATCTGCCGGGCTCATTGGTCTTATTCTTTAGACGCCAACATTCAGATTTGTTGTGGTTCTTCATTTTGCAATGTGAGCAGTATTTGTTATCCATTTTGTAGCCATAGGTGTTAGAAAATTTTTTATTCGCGTGAAAAGCCTTTGCCATGTTTTGCGGCATTTCTTGGTGATCCCTACGTCTATTATATTCATCAATCAGTTTGCTGCTAATGAATTCCGGCGTCAGTTCATCCTCCGGTCGCGCTTCCAAAGCCGTTATCAATGTTTCGTAACTGGGGGGTAGCGAACACAGAAATAGTGCTGATACATGCGAATTATTTATTTCCTCCCCGATTGCTTTAAGTTTATCCACTGTTTCCAGAATTTTGGTTATATGTTGTTGCATGTTTCCCCTTTCATCTAACTTTATACTGTACAACTTTCGTAAAAGGTATAGTTTGCTGGATAAATTCGTTCTCTCGTGTATTGCGCGAAGCGCATTCCAAGTATCGCGCGCTGTGGTGAGATGCTTGACGTGAACGATTTGGGAATCCTCTATACATAAATTTATGAGCGCTCTGGCTTTTCTATCTTTTTTCTGCCATTCGTCGGTAATTGGGTCCGGAGCCACTTCTGTTATCGTTTCTGATAGTTCTTTATTCAATAATGTCATTTCCATTTTAAACTTCCAATTGGAATAGTTGCCCTGGTTTAATTTTTCGATCAAGTGACTTTCCTTGATAGATGCCATTATATATTTTTTTTTTTTTAGTTTCCTTGAGAAATATTTTCCCTTTTTTTTTGTTTATTTGCAGTGCGATATTTCCTTTTAATCTTATTCCGAAAAAAATCACTTTCGGTTTGGAAGTTTTTTTTTACGAAGTCAATGGGGAACGAAGAATAATTGTGATATATTTGTATATCAATTTTTCTTTTCGGTTACTTATTTTCATGCCCTTTTTGAAATAATAATTTTATTGTTCATGAAAAATGCTGCTATTTTATTTTGTTAGTACCAATTTCTCCAGCGAGACAGGCAACAACTTCAGTCTCATAATCTGATAAAAAATATAGGAGCTCGGTTGTGCATAGGTAATGGCACTCTGACTCGCTAATGAGAATAAATGTTATAATATCATTTTACTTTATCCACAGCATAATTATAATAGGTAAAATGCTTACCTTTCTGTTTGAAGGGCGTAGGGCAATTTTTCTTCTTTCCTCCTAAAGTCTTAAAAAATATCAGTTTTAGTGTGTTTGTTTACCATCTTGATATCAGGAATAAGTTCGCTTGATTGGAAGAAAAAACATATTATTTAATTAGATTCTGCATTTAAAAATTACATAGGAAAACAAAGAAACAAGCATTTTGCTGCGACATCAAACGAAGCATCGACAACACAGAACAGAATTTCAGTTCGTAAGTGTACCGGTATAGTCTCTTTGATGCGCGCGCAGATTTCTCGAAGTAAACACATTCCTCTTCTGGCGGAAAGGCGAGAGTCAGTGTTTTTGCGTTTGTCAGTCTTTCGTAGCGATGAGAGATCATTTATTTCTAACAGTTTTCACAGTTGAATTAACACTTAACAATGTGACGACATTACAATGGCAATTACAATGTGACGTCACAAACAAGTTAATATGCGACGTCACAAACGACCATGAAAATGGCCAAAATGACTTCGCTGTGACCTCAATATGACATTGCCGAGACGTACTGCGACGTCCTGTAACGTCCCAAAGTCACAGTGTGACGTAAATCTTACGTCACTGTGAAAAAAAATGCTGTTAGGGGTGTTTACACTTATTCCTATGTGGATTGTGATCAAATGTTTGAAGAAACAAGTCTACCCACTAATGAAGCCTTCTACAATAATTTAAAACATGGAGAGGTCTCCGATGAATCGTATTCATGTGCCCAACATGTTCAGTCATCCTTAGGAATTAAGAATCTTAGAGAGTATCATGATGTCTATATATAAATTAATTGGAGAGTGGCTCAACTCGACTTTCTCATACAAGAATCCAGTTTTACTAGCGTTTTTTTTCATATTTTACAAGAAATATTTTGAAAAATCGGTATCGTGGGTTCAAATGATTACAATTATAACGTGTTACCATTTACTATAAAAGGCTTGAAAATATCTTTCGATTGATACTATACTTGACAATGTACCCCTGGAGGGCGGGTAACTTGCCCACGAGGGGGCTAATGACGTCATGAACAAAAAATTGCATCTAGGCTATTTTTCACAACAATGATTGAAACTATAAAAGTATCGTGATCATTGAGCGATAAATAAACCTTTTTATGTATGATTGTCAAATTTTGTTTTATGCTGCTATATTAAAAAAATATAAAATTTCAAATAAATTTCGAAGTTTTCGCTCGAATTTAAAAAAAATTCTGTCTAGTTCTAGATTTTTTGATAACAAAGCCGGATATAAAGTTTCGTGAAAATCCATCAATATTTGTGGTCGCTATAGTGTACACAAGAAATCGACCACAGGCATTACTTCAAAAATAGTCAAAACGTGTTCATAAGATCTTAAAACATATATTGGCATCAAAATCTCGGAATCGAAAACTTTCGTGGAAACAATACTTCCTCAATACTACGTATGAGAAAGTGAAAAAACCGAGATTCTTCTGCTAGCGGATATTTGTGAAAATTTCAGCGATTTCTGCATGAATTATTATGGAATAGGTACTGCTCACTGTTTTAACTTTACCATTCCTTGCCTGGAATGTAGCCTTAAAAACCAGTGGAATGGCATTAGAACTGATTACAGAACCTTATATGTATTTATTTTTAGAAGAGGGTATAAGAAGTGGAATCAGTGTCTTAGTAAACGATCAAGTCAAGCCAATAACAAATACTTGAAACATTTCGACCTTACAAAGTCCACCACGTACTTAATTAATATACGCTGGATGCCAATAATTTGAAATAGATTGACTCTCAGTCAAGCACTTCCTACATCTAATTTTAGGTGGCTTAATTCTCGGGAAATTCAGAACTTTAATCCACTTGCTGTAGAATATGACCCCCCAGTGAGTTATATTATATAGCTGATACAGCAGATTATCCATTCTCTATCTATGATGAACATAATGATTGCTCTCTAGCACTAGAAATGGCGCATATCCCTTTATCTCTGATTTCAGAGTATAGTCGCAATTTACCTATAGAAATAAACTTGAAAATGTACAAGTATCAGATCAAGTTAACTCCTAGTTTGAATTATAAGGTTAAACATGTTCTACATTGTCGACATTTAAAATAGTATATGAAACTGGGCATAAAACTTAAAAACATGTATCGAATATTAACTTTTCAACAAGTACCCTGGTTAAAAGTTTAAAACCTTGTGCGCAATATAACACAGAGAAGAAGATGCTAATAAAAACTGCTTTGAAAAATATCTATCTATTTAAACTTATGAAGAATGCAGTGTTTGGCAAAACCATGGAGAACTTGAGGAAAATAATGCATGTTAAAGTTGGGCAAGCCGAAAAGAGATTTAAAAAGTTACTTGCTTCGCCAGCTTTTCACTCCTTCAAAATATTTAGTGAAAATATAATAGCAGTTCATATGCATACGACGAATTTGAAGTTGAGTCGACCCATCTATGCAGGATTTTCAACACAATAAAACACTCGTGTAGGAGTTTTATTATAATTTTGTTAAGATGAATGTATATGGGTCATTTTCTGTATATGGGAATTTTACATGTCCCAGGTGTTTTAATAAAAGTTTGCATAACTTGGAACTGATTTTGGACACTGATCAGTTTTACTATATTGTAGCTCATATTCCCCCCCCCCCCCCACCCCATTAGCTAAAAAAAACAAATTATATTTTTAATATTTAAAAATTTCGATTTTTTTTTTTATTAAATGTCATTCCCCTGTATGCCCCAACAGCCAAATAATAAAATCACAACTTCATTTGCAAGCCTTCATTTTCTAGGTTTTACATTAAGTTAGATAATTTAAAATACGAACAGTAATAAAAAATCCACTATGCACTAGAGCAATATTTTAAATTAATTTTTTACAACCGTCCCTAGCTTTTTTGTCATTCACCTATCTTTAAATTTTAACACCTCATTCTGTACATAGATGACAACACAATGTAATTAAAGTATTATTATTTTTTACTAAAATCCATATTCACCATTTCAAGAGTTCGACTATGTTCTAGCTATCAATCTGTGTAGGGAAATATTATAAAACTGAACAATTTGGGGGTAAATATTTTTATTCCTTGTCATTCACATTTCTTTAATTATTCTCAGAATAAAAAGTAAATATTTTTTTAAACATATATGTATGCCTAGTTAGTGTAGCAAACTGAATATCAAGTTAGGCTCAAATGCCAATAAAACTCATATACTCAAAAAGTAAAATCACATGATTTGTCATTACCCTGTCTTCTTGGTAGACAAGGGAATGACATTAGAACAAGTAAATTACATGTAAACTAGATTTTCATTTTAGAAGATAAAACATATAAGAAGTTAGTTCCAAATATAAGATCATAATTAGAGCAAAACATTTTTTTTATTTTTCTAATGATATATATATATATATATATATAAAATATATATATATATATATATATATATATATATATATATATATATATATATATATATATATATATATATATATATAATTGAAGATTTTTATGATTACTTGTAATATATATACCCGAGAAATACCAATGAAAATTGCTTGTAAACTGAATGTTTTTGCAAATATATATATATATATATATATATATTAACAAAGCAGTTGCTTATATTAAGTGTCATTCCCCTGTCATGCTGTCATTTATTTGCCTTGAAAATAAAAGTTTACATTTTCTATTTAATTTTCCCAAAATGATCGCTGCTACTGTTTGTTTGTTTGTTTTTTGTAAGTTTAAACCACCTACATGTTAAAATGTAATGCAGAAAAAAATATATATTGTAACAAGAAAGATGAAAGAGTCCATTTAGAGAAAATGACCCATATTTTAGTCGAGCTGTATGATTTTTCACAAATACCGATTTGCTATTTTATGAGAGAAGGATAATGTTTACAAAGATTTCAAAACTTATTAAGACTATTCAAATTTTCGGGATAAACATATGATCATCCACTAAATTCTAACAAAAATAAGAAAATGAGTTGAAAAATAAGAGATGAATTGAATGGTTCATCTTCAGTGGAGTTTGTGGTTCTTAGATCTAAGATGTATAGTTTAAAAAACCCATCCATGGAAAAGAAAACCACTAACAGCGTTAATAAAATGTAAAAATATTCATCCATCAAGAAGACTACTATAATTGTTTAATAAGACGAAGATGTAACAAAGTTGAAAAATTTTATATTGCAAACAAAGATCATCAAATTTATATTGTGAAGCAGAAATAGATTTATGCATCATAATGATAAACGTTATATTTTAAATGATGGTATCAAGAATTTAGAGTGTGGTCATTATCAAATTTAAATAATAGAAAGACAGTAAGTTGGATTGTTGCGGTATATTGTATACACCAGGTGATGGTGGGAATAGGTCATAAAATTCATATCTTTTCTTTATGATTATTAATAAAATGAAGATTTCAATTCATTGTAGAGAAAATTTCAAACATTACAAGGGCCATTGATTAAGTGGAATTATATAAAATTATATCAAAATACGCTGCTTTTACATATATACTAACAAACCTAAATCATTTTTAAGGATACATGAACATAGTAAACACAATACTTATGAATAGAATAACTGAAACGGTAAAAAATATACATTGAATATAGACATTCAAGTTATATAGAACAAAATAAAATATACATTTAATTACTACTCTTAAAATACCCTGAACAAAATGACGAATCTTTTCACTGATTAAAAACATTCCTTTGTTCTCGTCTTACTGATAAAAATCCCCCTGAAGCAGGTCACATGATTTGTAGCAGCTCCACCTACATCCTCCTGGAATCCTTTATTATAACATGGCAAGATAGGAGCACCTAAAGGTGCCCATATTAAAGTACAGCATCTGATGCTCCAGTACCTCCATATTTCCCCTACTGGAGCCATTTCTCTACATATAGAATCTTTTTACTTTCCCTGATAAAATGTATAGGGAAAATATTATGACGAGGTTGAAAATTCGAATTCAAGTTTTCGACGGAAGAGCACGTTTCAAACATCACTGAATTTGAATCGAACATTTTTGAGGTGATATCTATGTGTATATGTGTGTCCGTGGTTCTGTGGAAGCTATCTCATAAACGAATGGAGCATTTTGAACGACATTTGGTTCAAATATTACTGTCGGTGAATACTGGAACCCTACTATTTTTAGATGCAAACAAATGTTCGAAAGACCCCAAATTTTCGAATGAAACTCTGAAAAAATCAGGAAGAATTATCATTTACGTAACATTATTGAATGTTACGTAAATGGCCATTTCGTATAAAATTTTTAATTACAAAACGAATGACATAAACTTTAGGATGCTAGCATGAACCGTTCACAAAATATTGCACATTTTTTGAATAAATTTATCAAAACATCACATAAAATTAAAAATGTATTAACTAATATGAAATATGTTCACTTTTCATATGTAATACTATGCTATAAATTTGTTAACATCATTCTCGTAGATCAAGATCGTTCCATTCACGAGAGAAGATACTTTGGGTAAAAGTTTTGTATTTTGACGCCTAACAATCCTCCAATAGTCATACTTATATATAAGAAAAGCTCGTCTCTCACAGTCTTTCTGTAGCATCTGACGATAAATTTGGCGAACTTAGCGACTCATTTAGCAAAATATCGAAAATATGGCGATATTTTGCCCCAGATTTACGAAAATATCACTAGAATTGCAAGAATGACGCCAAATTGATGAATAAATTATTAAAGTATTTTAATATATAAACTATATTGCTGAGCCTATGAATATTGATAATTGTCAATTTAGATCAAAATGTATGGAAACAAGTATAAAAATACTAAATTATAAACTGTAAAGACTACATTCTCAGTAAAAAGTCTTTATAATAATACACCATTTAAGATGTTCAAATAAATAACAATTAGGCCAGAGATCTTTCGGTCATCACAACGTCCTTCATCAGTGGCAATGCAAATAAAAAAAGAAAAACATGAGTGTTTATATACAGCCAGAAAACACCGAAACAAAAATTTGCATATAAATGGTTGGATTATCTGATACAAAATAAAATCATTAAATTACAAAATAAATATATGGCACATATATAACTGCAATCCAGAAATACTCAAACCAAGCATTTTAAAGCAGCATTAATGCTATAGTCTTTACTGTTTTGTTAATTTAGAGTTCCGCGAAATATAAGTTAATTGGGAACTTCGAAATAGTTTTGCATGTGTCACCCGGAAAAGTGCAAAATGCACAATTCAACGTTCATAGCATTATGTAGGGAAAGTTATGTGTTGCCCACATCAGATTTTTTAAAATGTGATTAAACACAATGGACTCGCTCTAGTAAGAACTTTTAGATGCTTTTACGATGCTCAATAAATCTCGCCGTGGAGCTGGAGTGGAAACACTATGTAATGTTTTTCTTTTTAAAATGTTGGAGATTAATAAAGTGAACATTGCTTTTGGTGACGTGCATTATAAGATTCATTTCAGGGGATAGTGCCTGTTTCCTCTTTAGCATTTTAGCTTATGTAAGGAGGAGAGTATCACTAAATCACTAAACTTTATTACAACATGAATGACGTAAAGAAAATGTAAACACACAAAATGTATCACCGATATATACGTAATGTGTAACTGAAGTAATATCTTTATGCACACGTATACAGGGTAAGTAGGAAAGTTCTTAAACACCTCAATAATTTTGTAAAAGAAGATACATGAGCGTAGACGTTAGATCTGTCGTCTTGCATAATAAAGGAAAATGGCTACTTGTGTGTGAGCAATCTGTAGCGCGAAATTTAAGCGTCATGTGATCAAGAAATTTGGTACACCGGTACTTCTCGACATACATAAGTGTACTTCTGCGTTACGTCTTTTAATTTCGAACGAGTTTTTTAGTTATTTTATGTTTTACGTCGATATTTACACATATCGATTCCTTAAGCAACCTAAAATATTACCAGAGTTTCCATCTTGGCACCTTCGGAAAGATCGAAAAATTCTATTTCAAATAAACTTTAAACGGAGTCCAAACGATGAATAAACAAATTTTGCTGCATTTTTTTTTTTAAATATATACTTTACGTGAGATCGACCTCCCCGACTTTTATATTGCGATATACAAAAATCATAAACCCATCCGTTGCTTAATTAATAGGTCGAGAGAAACGAAGAAGGCCAATTACAAAGCTGTCGAGCATTGTCTTATTTAGTAAGAATCGACACAAAGAACGCACGAAAAGCGTATATAGAAGGTAATATAAAAAAAGGTCATACTTCAACGATTACAAAATGCGCAGAAACGACACCCACAATGTTTGTCAAAATAAGCGGAAATATTCTTTCTCAAATTCAAATGGGCATTATTTTTGACACAGAGCATTTTAAATGGAATGTACCTTAGACTCTTGTGCGTTGTTGAGACCCAGACCGTCCGACCTACAAGAAAGGTGTAAGGTAACTGTTTGGACGGCCGGGAAGAGCTATCCAATTTAGGCCGGAACCCAGTGGGGGAGGCATCCACAGGGACCGTACCTTCCTTCCCTTACCACCAACCTCTCGGAAGGACTTACGGACCCACATGTTTAACGTGATCGTACTCCGCGTGAACACGACGACAGTTCTGGCAGCGTAGGGAATCGAACCCGGGCCTACCGAGTGCAATTCCCGCAATAACCACTGGGCTACCGCGCCCAGACTCTTGTGCTTGTAAATGTTGCTTATTTTAGTATTCTTGAATATGACAGCAATCAATAACCATATTACGTAAAATAAAGGCCGATTGAAACAGTTTTATTGTTGATTTCTACTCATTAGACAAGACTTGTGACTCATTAGACAATTTTGTGATTGGCTTTTTCATTCTCTTTCGCTTTGTTGCTGAGTTTGTTTTAAGTTTTTAAATTCTCCGCTATGGGCGCAGTAATCACTTTTATTCGATCAGGCATGGTCATTTTACTAACGTGTACACTCATGGACATTTCGTTCCAAAGTTATTAGGGGCAATTATGGACTTTCTTGTGAACCTTGTATAAATGTTATTTCTACAAAAAATAGATAAATCTAATGTGGACAGTACATGATTTTCCCATATAATGCAATGAATTTACTTCTTTCACGGAAAAAATGTTGTGTAAGATCCACGGTACAATGTTTTAACGTTTAATTGTATATTTAGATCTTTTTTGGGAGACAACATGTAAAACTCTTTCCAAGTACTCCAGAGTCCACTCCGAAAATAAGAGCTTGCAATTTTGTCCCAACAGTAGAGCGTCGGCTGGCCATAACGAAGATCCTTAGTTGGATTCCTGCTTGGGGTAGCAAGGTTCTTTACAGTATCCAATTAATTTAGATTTCGCGTACTCTAAATTAACAATTATCAATATTGATAGCATATATATTAAAATATTTTAATAATTATTTCATCAATTCGGCTTCAGTTTTATTAATTTAGCGACATTTTGGAAATTTTGACGATATATTTTCAACAATCTGGGGTGATTTTCGCTAAAGAGTCGCAAAGTTCGCCAAATGTATCGCCGAACGGCACAGACAAAAGAAAAGAGGGGCTTCTTTTTATAAAAGACTATTGGGGAATTGCTAGGGTTCAAAATACAAAATTATTACCCAAAGTATCTTCTCTCGTGAATGGAACGAATTAGATGCGCGAGAATGATGTTAACAAATTTATATCATAACATTGCACATGAATTTTTTTATATATAAAAATTTATATAAAAAATATGCAATATCTCGAAAACGGTTCACGCTAACTTTCGAAAGAGTGTTATTCGTTTTCGAATGAAAAATCACACAAGGATTGGTCATTTACGTAACATTATTGAAGGTGATTTTTTCAAAATTTTATTCGAAATTTTGAGGGTGTTCTGAACATTGGATTGCGTTTAAGATCAATAGGTTTTTCAGTTTTCACTGATTGTAATATTTATACCAAATTTCGTTCGAAACGCTCCATTTGCTTGTGAGATATCGTATCCACAGACACACATATGTACACACACACACAGATATCACCTCCTAAAAGTTTGATTCAAGTTCGGAGATGCTTGAAACGTGTTCTTCCGTCGAAAACTCAAATTCGAATTTTCGATCCCGTCACAATACTTTCCCTATATAGTATACATAGGGAATCCCTATATATTATGTATATATGGAAAGTAATAACATGTGTAAAAAGTGGTGCATGGATAAAGGCAATATAACAGAAACTGGCAAGACTGTAACAGCATTATTCCGAGAAAAATAGAAATGCCCAGAACAATAATAGTAATGTTGTTGATAAATGCCGAGCATTTGGTTTTGATTCCATTAGCCCAGTTTCCCCAGTATTTCTGTACGATATCTAAAAAGTTAAAACGTGCACTACACGAGTTCAAATCTTCAACCGTTATAACTTGCATTTTGCCAAATAAAACGCAATAGGAATAGTCAGCAAGTCCAATTTTTAAAAGTTGTACAGAGACAATCATGCCCAGTCAGAAGTCTAAAATGAGCCACTACTGCACTCACTTTTCAGGACACGGGCAGCATCAATCCTTGCCCTCAAAACAGGAAGACATCCCATATTAGTATTTGCTTTTCTTTTTATTGGGAGTTTGGAAGAATGTAAGGACATTGCATGCTGTGGCTGATGTAGAACAGAAGTGCCCATCTTAGCCAACATGTCTGTTTATTCGGTACCCTCCATGACACAATGTGCAGGGATATTATCTAGTGACAAGATATAATTCCTTATACTACTCTGACAATGAAGAAGTATTTTCTGTGATTTCAAGTTTGCAAGTTAACTTTTTACTAATATTAGCATGCTGAACCCAGACCTTTAGTCAGATTGGTCTTATCACGTTAGAATTTTAAAATATATTTGCCTGCCACTGCGAATATTGAATTGCTATCACGTTGTCGGTTGTGTTCTATAAAGCAGTGGTTTTCAATCTTTTTGAGTGCCCTTAACCAACTACATTCTTTCTGCTAATCCCCTTAGGTTACAATAACCATCGCAAAAGTAATATCAGTAATCCACAGCATTCGCATATTTATTATTTTTGGAACATAAATAATTATCACGTCCACCTACGGCTCACCTGACCATCATTCAAGCGATCCCAGGACGCCGCGGTGCACTGATTAAAAACCACTGCTCTAAAGGGTGTCTCGAACCGAAATTTCAAAATTTTGCATATATTGGTTTAACAATAGCATAGATAGAATTCGTTTAAAGCCAGAAATGTTTTTATACATATAAAACTCGAGTTGAGTCAAAACAATGTGTGTTATTGACAAATGTCAAGCATTTAGCTAGGATCCAGTTAGCCCATAGGCTCCCCAGTACTTCTGTACTATAGCTAAAATGTCTTGCATGAGTCAAATGGTCAACCTTCAAAATTTGTCTTTTCAAATAAAACACAATAAAGAGAGTGTCAGCAAGTCCAATTTTAAAAAAATGAACACTTAAGACAAATCCAATCAGAAGTCTACAATGAACCACTGCTGCACATCTGGGACAATCCATGAATCTTTTTCAATAAAAAACTCCTATCCTTACTCCCAAAACAGCAAAACATCCCATATTTGTTTAGGTTTCCTTTAATTTTTTTTTTATTAGCAGTTTAGAAGAATATAAGAACATTGCATTCAGTGGCTTTTGTAAAGTAAAAGTACCCATCTTAGTCAACAAGTATGCTTTTTCATCACCCTTCATGCCACAATGTGCAAGGATCTTTTCTAGATCTATTCAACTGGTTAATAATTTCTTTATACTAGTTTGAGAAAAGCTCTTCTTCTGTTATCTCAAGTTAGAAAGTTTTACTAATATTAGCATGCTAAATTCAGTTGTTTAATTAGATTGTTTTTATCATGCCAAACTTTTAAAATATGTTTTCTTTCCACTGTAAATATCCATTTGCTATCGCATTGTCAACTGATTTCTCTAGAGCAGTGGTCTCCAATATGGGATACATCAAAAAAAATTTAATATCTTTTATATATAATTTTTTCCCCTAAGACACGTTTTATATTGACAGAGGAAATTTAAGGAAATTAATAAAAGAATAATAAATATTAACTTGCAATATTAGTAGTAGTAATGATGGTTACCTGCATCAGACAACTGGAGCATATAACCATGTTCACAAGAAAGGTTTTGCACTCTGATTAACTTGTAATATTAAATTACATGATCATGAACATAATAATAATATGATCATATAACCTTTATGGCATGAAGTACCAGCATGAAGTGATTATGAGAAAATTACTTTACTAGAATACGTATTTAGAACAAAAGACATTCTTGCGCTAGTCTAATATGAAGCCTCCATATTAGAACACTGCCTATTTAGAATTAAAAATTTAAAAAAAATGCATCTGTATTTACCATAAGGGTACGTGAGTAGGTCTTAGGGATATTCGATCAGAAAAGTTTGGAGACCACTGCTCTAGAGGAGTACTCGAACCAAACTTTCAAAATTTTATACATATTGGCAATAATAACATAGACAAAATTTATTTGAAGCCAGAAATATTTTTATAAATGTAAAACTTGAAATGAGTTGGGCCCAATATACTTTCAGTTTCGTGTATTCTGCTTAGAATTATGTTTTCATAATGTGCTGAAAACTTTCAAAACTATGAAATCTGCTTGCTCAGAATTACATAATTATTTTCAAGTATTTCTTGAAGTATAGCTGAAATTTATAATGTTTTGTTCACAGCATATTACTTAAAACTTTTTAACCATAGACCATATCTAGTTTAATAAGGTGTAGCTTACTTTAAAATGTAATGAGCACAAAAGATTCAAGAAATCTGGACTTATGTAGGTCCATGAGCATGAAAAAAAATTTTGAAGATCAACAGAAACAAGATATTTCAGATCATAGCTTATGGGAAAACGCACATAACTAAAAATTTTTAGTCTATTCTTCCAAGTTTACTTCATAATTAATTCTACTATGAGAATTCCCCAAATTTGTGGTGCGAAATATAGAAATTTCTTTAATACCAGATTTATTAATAGTACTTGGTACTGTGCTAACTGTGTCTTTGAGGGGAAAAAAGATTTTTGCCAAGAGTAGTTAACTTTTTGATGAAAGTCATTATATTTCTTTCAAGACAAAAGCATAATTTTTTAACATATTAAAAATATTTCAATATTAAGCCAAAAAGTTCTTAAATACTATGATTTTATGTGTTAGAATCAATAATGGTATGAAATTTTGTCATAATAAGTTCAATTCATTTTTAGAAAAATGAGAAATCAAGGCAGAAAGAACAAATACCTATTCGCTAGTGCGAAACAGGGTAATGATTTAACTTAACAGACATGCAGTGATCAAGGCTATG
Source organism: Amaurobius ferox (assembly GCA_951213105.1). Classification (NCBI taxonomy): domain Eukaryota; kingdom Metazoa; phylum Arthropoda; class Arachnida; order Araneae; family Amaurobiidae; genus Amaurobius; species Amaurobius ferox. Next base: position 71,118,188 of record OX578141.1, on the reverse strand, counting down.
CTAAATTATAGTAAGCTTGAGACTATTTTTAGGACAGAAGCACCGTTATGTTTTACATATGTACAAAAGAGAATTACACATGTGCATATTAAAAAACAAAAGTCCATTTCAGCTTTACTGGGATAAAAACCACCAGTTAATCTTTTAAAAGTTTTTGGTAGCTATGTATATACACCCAAGTTAGTTTTCATTAGTTTTGGTAGCCTATGTATATACACCAAAGAAATTGAGAAATAACTTTGAAATGATGGCAAAAGAAGGTACATTATGTTATGCTTTTAAATCTTGAGGTTATAGAACTTGACCTTTTAAATTATAAAAATATGGACAAATTGTGTAATTTAAATTTTAAGAATTGGCAAAACAGAGAAACCAGCAGAGGACAAAAAAAATACTAGTTTTATGAAATTCACTCTACTCACAGGATACATATCTAGAGGAGCCTGATGAGCATTCAACATTTCACTCTACTCAGAGGATACATATCTAGAGGAGCCTGATGAGCATTCAACATATTCTAAAAAGAGAGAGAGAGAGAGAGAGAGGGGGGGAGAGAGAAGAGAGAGAGAGAGAGAGAAGAGAGAGAGAGAGAGAGAGAGAGACACACAAAACAAAAACAAAATAAAATTTGGAAAGAATTTATTTAACTTTAGGGAAAACTAAGTGATTTCTCGAAACAGAAGGCCTAAAGTTAATCATGCTGACATAAAAACAAAATAAAATTTGGAAAGAATTTATTTAACTTTAGGGAAAACTAAGTGATTTCTCGAAACAGAAGGCCTAAAGTTAATCATGTTGACATAAAAATTCCCAGAAAACATTTTGATACCTTAAACACCTTAGTCTGAAGAGTGGAAAGAAGAATGATAGAAGAAATTAATGTCATGAAGAAGTGTCTGAGAGTTAGTTCCTACACTTACTAATGGTAAAATTATAGGCTATTGAAGGATTCATCCATGGAATGGATGGCTACACAGTTGACAGCTACTGTAAGAAAGCTATTGCAAGTTAAGACTTTTTTTAAAAGTAACTGTACTAGTTGCTGATGGTAGATAGTTTCTAATTAGAATGCAACTTTTTAAAAAAATTATGATTTATATATACATGGCACTACTTACTAGCAAAGCTAAATAGAAATACATTTTAATAATGTAAAATAATTATAGCATAGTTATGCATCAGACTTATTGATGCCATGCTACAAAAAATTCATTATTACAATGTTCAGTTTGCGCTGAGTGGATTGTTAAAAATATATATATAAAAATACAATGATATTTGGCAGATGATAACAATGCTCATTGCATAAATTATTTGAAAAAAAAAATGAAAATATGGGTGATGCACAATCTATAATTGCTTCACATGCATAAGCTGCAATGCACAGGATAGAACTTTACTTTATGAGAAAAATCATTTTCCTTTATTATGATTTTCTAATTGCATAAAATTTGTATTCTACAGTTACATTTTATATAATTTAAGGCTACAAAACTTTATTATCACTAATGTTATTAAGTAACAGATGTAAAAGAAACTTGTAACCTCATGAATTTATTTCAACTAACTAGAAACTATATTTCACTTCTAGCAAACGTACAAGTTAGTAGTGATATGAAGTGATATTCTTCTTTAGACAAGCACTACATTCAATTCTGGAATATAAAAACAAGAGGAAATAATGTATTATTATAAAACATTTATGACTACTGTTGGACCTATTTATACATAAATTCCAATCTTCTATTTTCCTTTGCAAACACATCACAGACATTTTCGTGGAAATTAGAGTACTTACTAATATTTGTAAGAAGTTCTTTTTCTTATATTTGAAATTTTTTTTCCAAGATATTACAAAAGTTTGTATCTGTGCTACTAGGTGGCAGCATCATCACATATAAGTAAGCAATTGGCAAATTGCTTCTGTAATCAGAATTATTCTGTGCCAATTAGACTTGAAAATTTAAATAATCATCAATTATAAATTTATTTAAAGATTAATTTCACTTACTAACATATTTCCTGGAGAAAAAGCAAATTTTCAGGGGATAAAAATGGACAAACATTGAATTTATAATGGAGCCGGTACCATGCATTTATACAGCAAATTAAGAAGCAATACTCATTTTGCTTTGGATTTCAGACCATGGCTAGCAGAGGACATCATATGTGCTTCAAGAGACATCAAAATCGGAAAAGTTAATTTGAGCTTGGTGACCAATGATCTTTAATAACTCTTTCATGAATACAAATTCTGCTTATATTTAAAGTAAAAGAAATAATATTTGAAATATTTTGACTTTTTTAAAACTGATGTCAGGCAAGCAATGCTTATATTGCTTCTATGGACTGCATGCCACTGCAAGTCAGTATAGAAAGTATGCCTGTAAATACCTATTCTGATGCATGATTGCATATACTAATAAATTTTGTTTTGTTTTTATATGAAGGTCACACTGAAATTTTTGAGATACGGCTAAGTGATACAAGTTAAACTTACCAACTCTTCAGAATGTTCAAAGTACTCTCCTCCAACATCAATGTATTTTTGTAGGTGAATATTCCAAAGATTAAATGCTTCAAGTCATCCATTTCTTGGAATTAATGAAAAATATGCTTTTATAGCCTCATCAATCTCATTTATGGAATGAAAACGATGCTCATGTAAGTTTTTTTTAGATTAAAAAATAGCCAAAAGTCACACATAGCAAGATCAAGAGAATAGGGTGGATATTCTATCACTTTGATGTTTTTTGTTCAAGAAATTCGACTGCAATTCTTGCTGAATGAGAAGATGCATTATCATGGCAAAGCATGAGTCCCCTAACAATCACTTCCTGAAGAATTTTTGGAAGACACTTAGTAGTGTACCAGTTAGCTGTAACTGTCTTCTGTCCCTCTAGCTTTATGGCTTTGACTAGACCTGTACTTCTGAAGAACACAGCATACATTACTTTTTTAATTGCTCATTGTCTTTACATCATTGTTAGTTTGGGGTCATCTTCAAAGACCCATACTTTACTTTCTGGACATGTTAGAATGTCAAAAAATGGTATGTACGTTTCATCTCCAGTTATGATTTTAGAAATAATGCAATGTCTACCATCATTAAGTAATTTTTGGGTTTCTTTACTGATTCTGACACACTCCGCTTTTTGGAGTTCTGTTAAATTATGGGGGACCCAACGACAAACTAATTTTTTCATATGCAGTTCTTCATGAATAATTTTATGTATACCTGCAGATCCAATGTTAAGTTACTTATGTATCATTTGGTAGGTACAGCGATTATCATCAATTAACATTTTTCAAATGGCCGACACATTTTCTGGGACTACAGATGACAAAGGTCTTCCTATGTGTTCTTCATCCAAGAGAGAATTTTGATCTCTTCTAAACTCTGTAAAACCCTCTGAATACAGTGGCATGAGATGGAGCATCATTTCCATATGCTAATTATAAACATTGAAGACATTTTTCTTGATTTAGCCCCACTTTAAAATCGTAGAAAATCATAATTCGATAGTGCTCTCGCATCAACTGCATTTTCTTTTCTTTCAAAATGTATTCTACAATAGCTAAATTGTAATTGTTGCTACAAATTATCATCTGCGGCCATAAATGAGTTCAAATTTAAATATCAGTCCAATAATTTTTTTAGCGTATATCGTCTGCTCCTGTCTCAAAAATTTCAGTGTGACCCTCATATACTGCCAGGCTATTATACATTTTTAAAGTATTAAAAATAATTTACATATCTAAAAGATGATGCAATGATTGCCAAAAATGGAGACACAATTTCATTTTGTAACAGAGATACAAATTAGTGTTAATATAACTTAAAAAGAGGAGATTTTGAAGTTGCAATGTGTTATTAAAAGGGGTTGTACAGGAGAATAAAAAAAAAACTGGAAATAACTTTTTATTAATTTGAACTGCATAAACCTTTAAGAAAATTCAGAGCAATGACTTTTGGAATAATAGAAACAAACCAATCTATAAGTATTTTGTAAATGGGGTTAACAATGTATGTGAATATCAAGGTGAGAAGGTGAGGTACAAGATGAGTCACTTTATGGGCAATACTGTCATTTTTTACAGCTGATCATTTTTTTTTAAATTGATTACCAAACATACTTGATTAAATTCATTAAAGTTAAATTCATTACTAAGAAAAATGAAAATAATCTAATCACAGAGTACATATTAATCCTTATCTTGATACAGTTTTCAATGTTAAAGAAGCTAAATAATCTAAAAGGCCATATGAAAGAATTCAAAATTAAATTCATAGTCACCTTAAAAATCTAAGTTTTAAATGTAATAAGCCATTTTCTTCAACATACTTTGCTATATTCCATGAAAATGTGATAGTATTGGAGGATGCGCCATGACTCTTTTTTTTTTCTTAAGTATTTGTATAGTTTAGATCATCAAAACTTTTCCTTAATGCTGAAAAATTTTCAAAACTAATATCACAGTTAATGTCAAAACAAACCTAAGTTGTTCTACATAGTAGATGAAAATATTTGAAGATAATACAATATAACAACAAACAAATCAAATGGGTGGTATTAGAGAAATAAATACAATGATTTCCATTTAAATAAACTTTATCTATGCCTTAGAATCTGAAGAACAAGTAGTGTGATTAGATTTCTGATAACATATGATGCTCACCAGTATCTAGAAATAACCTTAAAATTGAAAAAGATTTTGCAGTAATAGCGATATACCATTATATGACATTCAAATAAAGAAAAGGTACTGCATTCAATTGAAACTATGCAACAAAAGTTAAATTCATTGTAAGTAAAAATATGTTGTGTAAATACTTAGCATTTGGAAATTTAGGGTGATGCTAGGGATACAAGGGTATTTTTGTTAAATTCAACAATTTGTACTAATGCTACCTTTTCAAACTTCACACACACATATATATATATATATGTAACTGTGCTATTCAAAAGTAAAATTAAAATATCATTAGTACTGTTAATATTTCACTTTGAGTAAAAGAGAAATGTTACTAGGTGCTGAATGGGACAAGTAGCAATCTGTTTAAATGATGTGACAGAATATTTTCAGTGCCTTACGAAGAATACAATTAGTTAATTGGTTATCACCTTTATATGCTACACAACAATAAATTTCATACAAAAACAAATTGAATTTTCAATAAAAAAAATTTTTATATCTTTTACATAATTTAGCATACATGACAAATAAACTTTCGACCAGGGAAAGGAGCATTGAATCTAAAAGAAAAGTACATTTTTATATTTCATGACAATTTAGACAATATTTTCCTATACCAAATGGTATTTTTCATTTCGTTTGATATTTTTTCAAGTAGGATGATTCCAGTTTTCAGTGAATCACTCTCATATTATCTGGGCATCTAACTGAGCAGGATAAAACAGTGAAAGATTGAAATACAAAGTAAAAGTCATACTAATGTTTAATACTAATTAATGTTCAAATATTACTGTAAAAATATTAAATGCTATAACAGCATTTTATAAGCCTGAAAATGATTGAATTTTTACTAATCAAATAGGAAAGAAAAAGAAACACAAACACAATCCAATTTTTGAAAATGGCTAGTTAATTACCTCAAAATCAGTATATAAAGGAAAGATAATTTGACTTAAGTAGCATTGCATTGTAAATTGTAAGTCTTAATTTGCCCTAGAAACAATGCAAAAATATTGAGCTGTGGTGATAAAAAGTAATGATTTACCACAAAAAATTATTGAAAACAGTAGTTATGACACTTTTTTTTCAAAATTAAACCCTGAAATGATCTATGATCTTCTATGACCAATTCAGTCATAAACTAAATAAAATAGCAATATTTTTTTATCATATTTTAAAGTTATGGAGGGAATTTTAAAGGCAAGAATTAAAGATGAACAATTCGATACAGAAAAAAAATAGTGGCAATTTTTAAAAGTAAGGACAGACATTATTAAAGTGAAAGATTGATATAACAATTACAGCAAAGATTATCTCCATAAATATCTTCAAAAAATATCTCCATGAAAAACATTCTAAGGAAAATTATGATGTATTTATAACACATGTCAAGATACTCCAAAAAAAAAAGCCTATCATACAGAGACTGCCCTTACTGGTTTTGGGGGCTAAAATTCATGCACATTTAGTCAATAACATAAAGGAGTCTATTGAATTACAGGAAGAAATTTATAACCTTATAAAAAATTCCAAGAACAGAACCAATGTTTCTTAAATTCTATTCTAGAGAATTGTATTCTGGAATTTCTTAAATTGTATTTTGAAGTTTCGCAAAATATGCCAACATAACTTGTATTAGATGTAGCTATTGATAATTTCCATAATGGGCTTTTTATAAAGGAAATTTTTTACAAAGGGTTCTACAATCCCAAAATTCTAAAAAAAAATCCTGACCTAAACATATTCCCCACAGTCTACTACATAATATATAGAAACAACATAAATTTCTTAATCAGTTTTTAACTTTATCAAAACTGATAAGAATTTAGTTTTAATGTATAATATTTGCTAGAAACAGACAAGATTAATCACTATCTGCTTAAATATGCAAGTCTTTCTTGATCTATATAATTTCTTCTGAACTTTATAACTAATACACACTCTGAACATACAGTTATTTTAACCATATATATGCTTACTATACAACTACTGATGGACAAAACATTTGGAGCTAATGGAGCTATATTTACATTAATATGAAAGTGAAAGCATGCATAATTCGTTTACTCTTCAGAAATCTGAGGTCTAGAACAGCAAATTACTTGATTGCAAATTGCAAGTTCAGCTATCCATTTGCTAACTACTGCAGAAAAGATCACCCTATATAAAATGAAAAATATTTAAATAAATAAAATTATATCCATTCTATTAAGATCTATTAAAATGCATTTATCCGAAAATATGAAATTTGAATTGAATTTTAGAGATAGATAACAGATAAAGAACTATAATTTCCAGAACAGCACTGCTTAAAAATTAAGAAAAATTTTACTACAGGTAGAGACATGTAAAAAAGAAAAAAAAAAAGCTCCAGACTCCATCTGCATAACTTGCATCACAAAAAAAAAAACCAATATCATTCGATATGGATTAATGCCTTCTACAAATATCAATATTTAAAATTTGCATAAGGGGCCATCTTCATATTTATTTTAGCACTGACTCCGAAATTTTCAAGGGCAAAACCTGTTGATCATTAAATATACGGATTCTCTGAAAACTGTCATGCATATTAAAAAAAATAATACTAAATGGACCAAAATTGAACCCAAAAGCAGAATGAGCACATTCCTATTTAATAATCTGGTTCCACCAGTATATACTGTTCTTTCGCTTTCACCTGTTTTTTTTTTTTTTGGGGGGGGGGGGGGGGGTAGCGTTACACATAGATATTCGTTTTTTAAACATTGATGAGTTAGGTGCGGTGTTAGATGTTTTTAATAATGGATGATTTTCTTCTAATAACGGTGTAGTAAAAATAAAACATTTTGCCCAAAATTTGATATTTCATTGACTTTACATTTGATTTAGCATGATCTTATTATTCATTTATATTCTTTTTTTGTTAAGAAAAACTTGTCATATGTTAATAAATGCATCATAAATGATATTTGTTATGAAAACATAAATATTTTCTGTTCACATTTTCAATGTTTTTTTTTGTAATATCAGTTTTATATTTTTAAATACAATATTTATATGGTAAAATTTCTAAGAAATTATTAAAATGTAATTATTCTTATACCAGCAGTGGAGGTATAATTTTTTTTTCACCTGGCGCCAAGCCAGAGTTTGGTGCCTCCTATCAATGGCAGCTGGGGTACATGCTCTCCTAGCTCTGCCTATGCTTATCCTCAATGGAAGAAGATTTAATTCCCTAAACTTTAATTAGATTTAACTCCCTAGGTGCCTAAGACAGCAACTGAATGCAAGAAACTGGCGATTGGATACTTGATCAAAAAAAGTTTAAACGTCTGCATTGGCACTTGCCAGCCATTCTGAGGTTGTCGTTTTCGATTCCCACATGAGAGAGTGACGCCCTGCATGTCTAGGTAACTATAGTGGCTCAGAATCCATTTTAAACTAAAGCTCTTGGGCTAATTAATCACAGATATGCCAAAAAAAGACCCTGGATATCAAATTTTGACTGCCTTTTAAAAAATCGATGAATTCTACATAACAAACACAATATAAAGCACATAAAACATTACAATAACTGGCAAAATTCATAATTTTATATTTAATTCAGTTTCATTTATCTATTTACTATTTCATATTTACGAGCAATTTCTATCCACACTATGGGAATATGTGGATAGAAATTGCTCGTAAATATGAAATAGTAAATAGATAAATGAAACTGAATTTCTATCCACACTATGGGAATGCCGGCCACACAAACAGCTACTGAATGCCTTCAGGTCAGTCGTATGGTCTCTGATAAGTGCAATAATCATTGAATTTTGAAAGAAAATTCGATGATTATTGCACACTCAAAATTGAATGGATAAAACTGAAATTTTGTATATTGATGTTTCAGATGCAGCTGCATTGAATGGTGTCAAATTTAACTACTGTTTCTATTCATAATTTTTATGAATATATAATAATTAATGCTACATATTTCAAATATGTTTGAATATTAAAATTTATATAAATTTTGTTTGGGTTTTTCTTAAATCATCAAATTTCAAACACTTACAAATAGGTGAAAAATGCTTTAAAAATGGTAAACTTTTTTTTACAACCACTTAAAATTTTCTATAGAATCAGAATATGTAATAATCAGTGGGGTTTTCTCTTGAAGATTTCAGAGAGCCAAAATAACTATGAAGATGACCCCTTAAGCAAATTGTAAATATTGAAATTTACAGAAGATATTAATTCCTGTCGAATAATACATTCTGTTTTATTCTGCGATATAATTGATTAATTGATTTAACTGAGTAAGTGTCAAAACATTTTAGGGAAAAAAAAAATATATATATATAAATATATACAGGATGTCCAGTGCTATCAGTGCCCAATAGCTATTTCCTCAACCGTTAGTCACAGAGATAACTTCCAATTGCAAAAATATTTTTTATTTTAAAATCTATTACCTTAGAAACAGTTTAAATCAATAAAAACATTTCTGAAAGAAATACAAAATAGAAATTTTTATACGGTCCCCTGGTCCTACCAATTATATTTAGCAAAATCATCCTCATACAATTTCATGCAAAATAAAAAAAAAATCTTCCTTTTACGACCAAAATTCACAGAGTTATGAAGCATTAAACTTTATGACTTTAAGTCACTTTTCCACGCATAAAAGTGTCCTGTTTCAGGCAACCAACCAATCAGGGACAATATTGAACATTTCTCCAGGAAACCAACCAATCAGGGACTGTATTGACCATTTCTCAGCACAAAAAGTGCTTCAACTTTAAACAGCTATAAGTCGGTCAATTTTGGTCGTAAAAGGATGATTTTTTTTTATTTCGCATAAAATTGTATGAGGATGATTTTTCGAAATATAATTAGTAGGAGCGGGGGACTGTATAAAAATTTATATTCTGTATTTCTTTCAGAAATGCATTTATTGATTTAAACTGTTTCTAAAATAATAGATTTTAAAATTTAAAATATTTTTGCAATTAGAAGTGTATTTCTGTGACTAACGGTTGAGGAAATAGTCATTGGGCCCAGATATCACTGGACTGGACACCCTGTATAGATATAGTATATATGTATACAGAGTGTCCCAAAAAGATTGAAACACTCTTTCTTTACCTGTTTGAGATAAGTGGGCAATGTAAATTGCAAAAATGTTGAAAGTAAGGTTGGAAATAAAACTATGTTAATGAAATAGTACTCCCATTAATTTAAAAAAGTTACACCTTTTTAATTTTTATATGACACCCTTAGACAAATTTGGTCAATCAGAAATTTTTTATTTTTAATGCAACAAGATCATTTAAAAAACCGCATATCTTTAAAATCAAATGAATTATGATAAAGGCAAAATTCTGACTTATGCCACTTTTCTGTACCATGTGAAAGGTTGTTTCATCAGTGAAAATAGGGGTCATAAACAAATTGATGATGGAAATTGTTTAGATAAAAAATACATTAATATATGCTGAAATTTTTTATCACAAATACATCTAAATAAAGCATTACACAGACAGAGGTCATATAAAGCAGTGGTACTCACTACGCAGTCGGGTATTCTATGTATTATCATCCAGTTTTATCTTTTTTGTGATATGTCACAAATTTACATTTCTAATTTGATATATGGTTCCCATTCACAATGTTCAATTAAATATAACTCGCTCAATTTTAAAGATACAGATATGCGAGGGGTTTTAATGATCTTATTGCATTAAAAATAAAAATTTTCTGATTGACCAAATTTGTCTAAGGGGGTATAATAAAAATTTAAAAAGTGTAACTTTTTTTAAATTAATGAAAGGACTATTTCATTAATGTAGTCTTATTTCCTACCTTACTTTCAACATTTTTGCAATTTACATTGCCCACTTATCTCCAACAGGTAAAGAATTAAAGTGTGTTTCAATCTTTTTAGGACACTCTGTATATCATCTAATAACTATACCATTCTTTTATGTCATTCTTATTAGACCCATATTTAATTAATCACTTAAAATTAAATCAAAATAAGGGTGGTGACACATCTAAAAATTTTAAATATAAATATTTAAAAATGACACTTAAGAGTAAAAAGTCTTAATTTAACACCATGTAAGATGTTAAAAAATTAATACAAACAAGTCAGAGCACTTTCAGACATCAAGCATCTTTCATCAATATTGCAATGCAATAAATGCTGTTTGTATTATTTTGAATGTCTTAAAGAGTGGCAAATTAAAAACTTTTTACTCTTAAAATGTTGTCTTTAAATATTTATATTTAAAAATTAAAACTAAAATGTGGAATTTGTATACCTAATTAAATATGAAATGTAAATTTTTCAAATTTCTTTATGTTACTTTGGTTCCCATGTTTTATAAAAAAATTCCTGACTTTCAGATATGTTACATGTGGTCACAATACTTTCACTACTTCTGCCTTTATTAAAGTGTTTAAATAAAATTAATGATTCTCTTAAATTAAAGCTTCTGGTTATTTTATATTGAACAACAGTTTTGAATTCATTAATCATATTAGTAACCTACTACACATTATTGGTTTCCAAACCTTTGACTTCAAAGACCTTTTTCAATAATATAGATATTAAAGACATACAGGGTATCCAGTGCTATCAGTGGCCAATAGCTATTTCTTCAACTATTAGTCACAGAGATATACTTCCAATTGCAAAAATGTTTTAAAATTTAAAATCTATTATCTTAAAAAGAGTTTAAATCAATAAATGCATTTCTGAAAGAAATACGAAATATAAATTTTTTATATGGTCTCCCGGTACTACCAGTTATATTTAGGAAAATCATCCTCATACAATTTCATGCCAAATAAAAAAAAAATCATCCTTTTACGACCAAAATTCATCGAATTATGAAGCATTAAACTTTATGACTTAAATCGCTTTCCCGAGCATAAAAATGTCCCCTTTCAGGCAATCTTTAAGGGACCATATAAATATTGAAATTCTGTATTTTTTTTACTTCTAGTGTCAGTACAAGCTGTATTTTTGATATGTACAAGCTGTATTTTTGTCAGTACAAGCTGTATTTTTGGCGACAAATAGATGCCTTTACCTTGGACATTTTTAACCTATTTTCAACTTTTTGATAGCATTTATATGTCCTGTGAAGTTCAGTTTATTGTCCAGCACCACATCCAAGTATCTGGTGTTAGAGCTCTTAAGGAGCATATCATTTTCAATCTTTAGTTCAAAATTTGGGTTTACATGTTGCAGAGAGAAGAACTGGTATACAGTTTTTAATTTATTTATTATCATGTTGTTTTCAGCTATCCATGTCTGAAGAGCCTCTAACAGCTTGTTTATGGTAGTTTCCAGTTTTTGTCATTGACTCTAATTTTGGCAATTTTTTGCATCAGTTCATATCACTATGTCATCCGTGAACATACTTACATTGATATTTCGACACTCTTCAATCTTTTCACTAGGTTGTTAATATAGACCTTGAACAGTATGTAGCTACTATCTGCACCTTGTGGAAGACCTACTCTTGATTGGCCATATTGTGATTCCATTTCACTCCAAAGTGTTTTTAACGCATCTTTGGGCCAAGAATCCTTTTATCCAACTCAACATATTTCCCCCAATACCATACATCTTCAATTTTTGCACAAGCTTACTCTCCAGACTGCATCATAGGCTCCCTTGAAATCAACAAATACAGCCAATGAGTTGATTCTATGCACAAGCTTCATGATTGAGTTAGATGCAGACATGTTATTCTGAAATCCTGTTTGCTCTTCACAATTATTTCCCAGGACTCTATGAAATATTAAAGTCTAGAAGTCAGAAGTTTTTCAAATAGTTTAGCCATTATGGATGTCAGTGAAATTGGTCTATATGAATGATCAATTGGTTTCTCTGACTTAAGAATTGGTATTACTGTGGCTCTTACCCAATTGGTTGGGAGGTTTAGATTTGTATTCCAGAATATGTTGTAAATTGATAAGAGGATAGTTCTTGCTTTAGCTCCTAAATGTTTCAAGAACTCTGGGAAAATATTATCTGGTTCTGGAAGTTTTCTTGTCTGTAAGTCTTTTATAGCTTTATTTAATTCCTCTGTGGGAAAGTCCTCAATGAACAATGTCTCTACATCTGTTCCAATGGGTTTTTCATTCAAAATTTCCTCTCCTGCCTCTTTAGCCCTTTACTGATGATATATTGGTTTAGATAGTATTTGTTGAACTTCTTAGCTATTATCTTTGGCTCAATAACCTCTTTTTTCTGATTTTCATAAGGTGACTCTTCCTGCATTCTTTTGTATTATTCGGGGTATTTAATAAGTGATACACTTTAGCTCCATCAATTCTGTAATCCATTTTACCCAAGAAGTCATTCCAGGTTTGTCATTTGGCTTCATTTATCATCCATTTCATTATTGCACTTTCCCTTCGCTATTTGATAACACCTTGCCTACGTTTTCCCTATGATTTTCCTTCTACCTTTCCAGTCCCCTCAATAACTATCTAATTTCTCTTTAATCTGAAAGATCATTGTTCCAATAAGGTTTATATGCATACATCCATCCCCTTAGGATATTCATTTTGGTACTCTACTGTATAGCTGCCGAGGCCAGAGTTAATTGATGAGGAGAAGCATCATGAGGAATGTGTTTAAAACTAGTTGTTCTAAAGTGTCGGTGAATTCAGTCCAGTTTCCAATTTTTTAAATTCCACATAACTCGTGGCAATCTCTCCTGTAGCTTTATTTTAGTGCTTACTGCTGTCTTTGTCATTCTGTGAACACTACCGAGATCTCTTATCACTAATGTTTTGTAATTATCGACAATGTTGGCTGATACTAGAACTAAATCTGGAGCATCCTGAATCGTGAATAAAGGTTTTGGGATCATTTCTGTCATACCGCACAAATAGGGCATTACTATCAACAAAATCTTTCATAATTGACCCAACTTGATTATGGTATGCATATACCCAATTGGGTGAAGCAGGATTAAAATCTTCGGCCAAAATTATATTTCTTGAAAGGGTTAAATAATATACAGGGCAATTCTGATCATTAATAATTTGCTTTAGTTGATATATTTGAGTGTCATACAACATCATACTTTTATGAAACCTGTTTTGACTGTACAGAACAAGTATATGTAAATTTTGATTTTTTAACAAGTCAAAATAAAATGTATCATTATGCATTCTTTTAAATTAAAGAGTTTAAATCATATATAAAATGTAATGTATTATAAAATAATTGTGTATACAGTGTGAATATGCTCTGTTGGTATGCTTTAAAATTAGCTAACATTTCGGCTTTTCTCCTAATCTGAAATAATATAATTGTTATGAAACTGGTAGGAGGAGAAAACATAATAATGAAGCAAAAAGCATAATAATGAAAATATGGATTTAAATATATCAAAATAATGAGTACCTTAATTTATCAGAATAAAGTTTAAAAAAAACCATAGTAGTTTTATCTATTTAAATTTTAACTAATTTATTGAATTTTTAAAAAGCTTGTTTATACATATATACAGGGTGAGTCGGAATTGTTTCTACAAAAGCAGAGGGGTGATAGTACCCCACCAGACGAGTAATAATTACCATGGAACATAGGGTCGCATTGCACTCTAAGAGGCAGAAAAGAGGCACGTCAAACAGTGTCAAGCATGATGCAGTCAGCGCCTCGGATGTCATTGTGCACCTGCCTATATAGTATCTCCTACACCAGACACGAATGCAGTTACTGTATGCAAATGTCTAGGGAGCAGAATCAGCATAACTGGCTCCTAGTAGGTTCCGGCGATAGCCAATCAGAGCACATGTTGCCCTTTAAAAACCGGCACAACTTCAATGCTGCAAGTTATTCCTACTGGACTTTTTCTTCTGGGGCCACATGAAATCTTTAGTGTATGAAACACCTGTGGACTCGTCAGAAGATCTCGTCGTGCACATCGTTGTTGCCGCAGACCACTTTAACACAATACCCAGAATCTTTAAGAGGGTGCTTCAGTCATTCCTTTGCCGGTGTGAACAGTGCAACGACACGCATGGTGGCATTTTGACCACTTGCTGTGAGTTTGTCTCTGCACAATAAATCTGTTTGTGCAACATTTGGTATCGTTCATTCGCTTTCCCAACACTGATGCACGTGCAGGTTCGTATTGTAATTTTACTCTTTTCTGCCTCTCTGAGTGCAATGCGACCCTATGTTCCATGGTAATTATTGCTCGTCTGGTGGGGTACTATCACTCCTCTGCTTTTGTAAAAACAATTCCGACTCACCCTGTATATATATATATATATATATATAGCTAAAAGAGTTAAAATGGAAACATTGTGTATCAACTGAAACTAATTAAAAGACTTTTAATGAATACTAGGTTAAGAATTCAATGGAATGCAACTCAATAAAATATAAATTAGTTGAGGCAATCAGAACACCAATCCAAAGGTAATAAAACTAATTAAGAAATAGAATGAATAACAATGAATAGAAGACAATGAAACTGTAATATCATCAGGAGGTGTATACAAATCAATTGCTTTCTAGGAATACATATTTTAATTAAATAATCTTGTTATTTTGAACAAAAAGGTTATTTTACACCCCAAAGAGCTAGGAGAAAAACACTAAATAATAATAGAGATA
Organism: Amaurobius ferox; assembly: GCA_951213105.1. Classification (NCBI taxonomy): domain Eukaryota; kingdom Metazoa; phylum Arthropoda; class Arachnida; order Araneae; family Amaurobiidae; genus Amaurobius; species Amaurobius ferox. The sequence goes on along the minus strand of OX578141.1, from coordinate 71,102,866 downwards.
TTTTCTAAAAATTGAAATAATTAATGTTAGCCTACTACATGTGCATAGATGGGAAGTAATAACTTCAATACTGTTGCCACACGTAAAGTACACACACACATATATATATATATATATATAAGCCCCTAAAAAGGACAAGTACCTATATACCCATAAAGATGTTGAAAGAGTATTTATAATGTGATGGCCGGGGGGAGTAGAGACCCCCAACTCTCCAGTTAAAGATTTTACTGCCATGGTGAAACGCTCCCAGTAGCCGAAACCTTCAAACCACTCACCATTACCTCAAAAAACATAAAACACATTAAAAACCAAGTCATTAATACAAAAAACCCCAAAATCACTTTTAACAACAAATATAACTACCTAAAGATCTGAAAAAAGGGCATAGAAGTCAAATAGAACTGGTTGGTTGCATTTAGGGATTCTTTATTATGGTTCTATTGATGATTGACTTTCCTAGTGTTTTGAGAGTCTAAATGGTAAACAAGTTAATCACATATGGTACTTTGTTATGTTATAGTGGAACGTCAGGTATAGATGGATTTTTAAAAGTTTCAGGTTTTGTATGCCTGATTTTACTTTCAAGGTTGCCTGTAAGGGCTTTGATGTAAAAGTTCTATGAGAATGGGGGAGGTTTTTTAGTGTGAAAATTATGGTGGATTTTAAAAGTTGGGTTTTATTCACTTTTTGAAATGGCAAAATTGCTATTTGGTTTTTCATTGAAGTATACAAAATAACCACCTTGTAAATGATTTCATACATTAGTTGTTTTATAGCCGCAAATTGATATTTGGTTTTTATTTGTAGTATATGAAAATAACCACATTGTTAATAATTTTATACACTAGTAGTTTTATGGTTCGAGTCAATATGGTTTTCATGGCTATTGCAGTCAGGTTTGGGAAAAAATCTTGTATTTGTCCACTTTTTTATTGTGTTTTAGAATTGTTTTGAAAATATATAATATAACCACTTAGTTAATGATTTCACACAATAGTTTTAATAAGCTGATGTGGGATTTTATCCCCCCCCCCCCTCACTTTTTCAGATCTTTAGTTATATGTCTTGTTAAAAGTGATTTTGGGGCTTTTTATATTAATAACTTGGTTTTTAATGTGTTTTACATTTTTTAAAGTAATGGTGAGTGTCTTGTTGGAAGTGGTTTGAAGGTTTTGGCTAATGGGAGCGTTTTGTCATAGCAGTAAAAGCTTTAACCGGAGAGTTGAGGGCTGCTACTCCCCCCAGCCATCACTTTATAAATACTCTTTTAACATCTTTATGGGTATATAGGTACTTATCCTTTTTAGGAGTTTATTTAATTATACACATGTATATCGCAGGATAGTGCTTTATCGTTGTATATATAATGATCTTTTAATATTTTGTAGGGAATTTGGCTTAAGTCATTTTATGTATTATTTATGTATATAAATATATATTATAGTAAATACAAAAACAGATTTAAAAAGGAGGGAGAGGGGCAAAAAGGAAGGAGGGGGAAAAGAATTATATATATTTTGCAGTGTTGTGATAATGTATTTTATGTATGGTATTTTTCAGATATTTTTCTATTATATATATATATAATTCAGAATGTACATGTTGTCCTGATGATGAGTGCATTTCTAAATTGACTTCCAATTTTAGACTGTATGCTTTCCTTGTCTTTCGGCTTGGTTGCTTGTCACCTTCTATTGGTTTCAACCGTTTGTTGCTCTGTGTTTTAATATTTTTTATAAGGTGCTTATTGTTATTGCCTTTTCATTTTTGTAGCTATTATATTTATTTCTGATCAGCTTGTGTGATGTTGATCCTGGCTTGTTTTGTTTAAGAGTGTTTTTTACCATGTATTAAAATTTCCTTTGCCTCATTTGCTCTTATATATTTTTTGATGATTTTTTGAGTATGTTTCTTATACTGATGTCTTTTATTGCTGGTGTGTACTTATTTTACAGTTAACTAATCGACTACACACTTTTCCCTTCTTATAGATAAGTAACCTGCTAATAATTTCTATGTTTATATATTGTTCTATGTTTTTACCTAGGTAACTATCGATAGTTACCTAGGTAAAAACTTTATATTAACATCTATGCTACAGTTGGATTGTTAGTCATTATGGTTGTTAATGCATTGTTTTTGTTTTTAAATACATTATTTTTTATTTATATATTATAAGATCCCAGAGTTGATATTGTATTTACAGATATTGTTCTGATCTTTATGCACTATATATGCACTCCTATATATTTTATTTTAATCAATTTAATTATATATATATATATATATATATATATATATATATATAATGATTGTAACAAATTTCAATCACTCATAAACCACTGTAGAGACCACAAATCTAACTATACCTCTAACTTAGGAGAAAAATAATATAATAAAGAAATATGATGGACAACAAGAACCTATATCTATAATAAAGGTATAATATAAAAAAATAGAAGCAAGCCTATCAAATTTTTAAAACATTGATATGTAGATAACTTATAACTATAAAATGAAGTATATAGCATAAACATAATATCATAAAATATAAATACAAAAGTAACAAAGATTGTAAGAAACTGATGAATGGGGTTCAAAAATATGAAATATGAAGGACAAAGAAAGAAATTATAATATACATAATTAAACTTATCCATACAATAGACAACATGGGTATTGAACTAAAGTATGAAATGGATTTTAATCACTGAAAAAGATCAGGAGTCCACTTAATCAGTGATTACAACGTTCCTTTGGGTAATACACTATCAAAGATAAAAATACTTTTACCTAGAACCTAACACCAGATGATAAAACAGAAAAAACAAAAATAAAACCTTGCCAAATGATGTCATACTAAACCTGAGAAACCAGAAGAGAAGGGGGGTGAAACATCTGAAGAATAAGCAGGACATAGAAGCCATGAACAGGCATAGTCAAAACATATCCTAAGAAACCAGAAGAGGGTGGGATGAGAGAGCTCAAAAATGAACTGGACAATGAGGTTTTGAGCTGGAATATAATTAAAAAACAGCTGAGGAGAATCAAACAGAAATCAGCTGAATTGGTAATAGAAAAATAAGTTGGGAAATATTTAATAGATAAAAAGAGAAATTAACATGATACATTTAAAGTGATGTAGTAATAGAAAGTTAAAAAATAATAAGAAGCAAATAAGAAGTAAAATAAAAAATAGAAAAACAAACAACTTATTATGTAAACTTAAAATTATTAGTAAAACTTTTGATAAATAATTCAGTGTAGTTATAAAGCTTACTGATGCTTTTGGGATTATGTTGAGATTATATGATACTTTTTTATTGGAAAGTCTATGCATTCTAAAGAGTAATTGTATTCTTAACAATAATATTACAGAATTGTTGATCATATTATTCTGCATTATTCTGTAACAATAATAATACAGAATAATATGAGTAACAGTAATGAATTAACAATAATGTTACAAAATAATGTTACAGAATGTTACAGAGTTGAACTGCAAGATTGGAAAGATAGCAGTTTATTAGTATTAAGGTTGTAATTATCTTTTTCATCATATAGTGTTAGTAACAGGATGAAGTAATTAACATTATTACTTAACTAGGTTCATTACAAATTAATTCTGGATTAAAGAAGTAAGGATCAATATTAATATAGTTGGTGGTGGTAGTAGTAGTACAAATTAAATCATCAACATATCTATCAATTAAAAATTTCTTAGATAGAAAACTGCATTCATAATAAAAGAAAAGCTATTATAAATACTGTTACTACAACTCCCTTGGGTTACACCTGATATTTATAAATACATATTACTGCCTTGAAATAAATAATTATTAAATAAATCAAAGTAGAATAAAATAGGAAAGTTTTTCACCTTTAATTTATCATTATAATTGTAATAAAATCATTTTTTATGAAGAGAGATAATTACTTTATATAAATGTTGAATATCTATATTATTAAATAAATCTTTAAAATCAAAAATTTTAATTCCAAATATTCTCTTAATCTTAATATTAAAAAATTAAATCAGAACTCTAATTCAGTATAAAATAATCAGTAGCATTACATCAACAACTATCATTACTTTAAATCCAAATACTTTCTTCATCTTATTAATATTAAAAATTAAATCAGAACTATTATTTGGTATGTAATAGCCAGTAGCATTACATCTACAATTATCATTAATATTTTGCATAGTTTAATAAAGTTTACTAGCAGTACATGTATTATGGCCACATGAGACAGTTATAAAAGAAAGAGAGGTTTTCTGAAATTTGGGAACTAAAACAACTTAAGGAAATTTAAAGAATATAAAAGTCAAATTTAATATATATATATATATATATATATATATATATATATATATATAATAGTAAAAATTGAAAGATTGGACATGAAGTCAGCCAACAGGTAATACATAAAAGGCCTAGGGGGATTGTGACCCCTAGTTCCCGTTTACAAGTCGACTTTTCCACCAATGGCAACACTCACGGAGCCATGCATTACCTGCGGTTAAATTCAGTACAACGTCGAAACAGAAGACGCCCATACGAAGTATATATCAAACGTAAAAGGAAAAAATCCCCCAACATAAGAGCAATATAATTGAAACGACACAAGACTAAACCTACTTAAAATATACGAACTGCAAATACAAATACCCTACCTCCATCCAAATCACTCACGTCAATTTTACACTCACGTCAATTAATGCATTCTTATGGAAAGGATAGGATCAAAAATGATTCTATATTTATTAAGGAAGCAATAAAAATGCATTCTTATGGAAAGGATAGGATCAAAAATGATTCTATATTTATTAAGGAAGCAATAACAATGCATTCTTATGGAAAGGATAGGATCAAAAATGATTCTATATTTATTAAGGAAGCAATAACAGAAAATTATCCTTTAATATTTATTTGTCAGTGTTACAATGTGGTGCATAGTAAAGTTTTCGATGCGTTCAGTAAGGATTTTGGCAACACCTTTATTTCAGGAAATAAAATGGCATCGATACAGCGAGGAACTATTTAAGCGTGTAAAATATCCAATCTTTCAATTTTTACTATTATATTTTTCTGGGCTATTTCAAGCTGCATTGTGCTTATTGGTCTAGATATCTGTTTTTGTACAATTTGTACTATGGTAGATTCTGTTATATGACATTATATATATATATATATATATATATATATATACACATATATATATATATACATATATAAATATTATATTAAAAATATATATATATACAGTGGAGCCCAATTGTCTGTCTGTCTGTCAGTTATGAGTCACGATCGATTTATAGGAATATTACGTTACCTTCATTTTACTCGATAAACTCCAAAAACTAGATAAATTGAAACCTGTGTTAGACGCATTAGTTTCAAAATTTAAATCTATATACACTCCTAGAAGAAATGTGTTCATTGATGAATCTTTGTTCTCATGGAAAGGAAGGCTGGGATTTCGTCAATATATCCCCTCGAAAAGGTCCAGATATGGAATAAAAATATATAAATCGTCAGAATCAGAATCAGGCTATAAAGAATTTCCTTGTGTATACTGAAAAGGACACGGAATTATCAAGTTCTGATGGTGGGTATGGAGAACGCGTTGTGAAAACATTTCTAAGTGAACTTTTAATAAAAGGATATACTTTGTATTTGGATAAATTTTTTACCTCTCCTGTACTTGCAAAGTATTTGTTGTCTAAGAATACGCACATATGTGGTACAGTTTTAAAAAATCGGAAGGACATCCCAAAGAATTATCCATCTGTACCTAAAACATATATACACTAAAATTTTTAATATTTTGATAACAGAAAATTTGTATAAAAAATATACATCAAATATAAAATAAGTATTTAACTTTCTTCCTGAAAAAAGTAGAATGCTGTGTTGAACGTGTGATTTTTAGTGAATTTTTTTCGAGAGTTAGGCTTAGTGCAAAAAATAGCCATCTTTTGGGAACAGTTTGGAAACGAAATGCTCTGTCCTTTGGGCCACCGCAGTTTTGGAATGCCGCCGTCCCGAAAGGGATATACATACATACTATATATATGTATGTATATATATATATATATATATATATATATATATGTATATACATATATATATATATGTATATACATACATACACACACATATACATTTAAAGTTAAATATAAGTATAACTAATAGCAGTCAATCAAAGAAAAAGCACTAAAAGCAATGAGCTATCCCAAAAGACAAAACATGGCTTTAGGCCTAAAAGAAGGGTTAAATCTAAGCTTAAGTTGGAAATTGATTCAAAATAGATTTTTTATCAAAACTGAGCATCTGTTCCAAATTAACTAACACAAATGTTTATTTCTGAATATGGTGATAGTAAATTATTATGAACACCATATGCTCAATCGACAAGCAAAATTAGATAATTAAGATAGAAAAGTATTATCAAGTAATTATATACACAGTGTTCAAATTTAGTGATGGTCCACCAGTCCAGGATTTGCAATTAGACTAGTAAGACTGCAATTTCACTGGTCCTCCAGACCAGTATGTTTTTTGGATGAAAAATTTTATCAATATGTTTTTTCTCTAAGAAAGCACAATATAATCTAGCAGGCTCCTCAATTGTATACATGTAGCCATAGACGAAATTCAAATTGCGTACCAAAATAACAATTGTGTGTAAAATTTGTCCCCACTACTTTAGGCTTATGAAATTACTTTTTGTCATAGTGAATATGACATTTTATGTAATTTTAACTAATGCACATTGATTTTAAAATCTTTTAACCCATTTTGATAAAATTTTAATTGTGAATATTATTCCAGACATTATTTCCTATCAATTTATCCAGACCAGTATGTTTTTTGGATGAAAAATTTTATAAATATGTTTTTTCTGAAAAAGCACAATATAATCTGGCAGGCTCCTCAATAGTATACATATAGCCACAGATGAAATTCAAATTGTTCACCAAAATAACAATTGTGTGTGAAATTTGTCCCTGCTATTTTAGGCTTATGAAATTGCTTTTTGTCATAGTGAATATGACATTTCATGTAATTTCAACTAATGAAAATTGATTTTAAAATCTTTTAACCATTTTTTATAAAATTTTAATTGCGAATATTATTCCAGACATTATTTTCTATTCATTTTAAAACCAGCTTGTGATGATTTTGCCATTTTTTAAAGTCTCAGTGCATGGACAATGTCTCATGCTAAGAAATTTCAGATTTCCTTTCAATAGACCATCCCCTGTTTCCTGTTTTTCATCTGTCATTGACGATAAAAACAATGGAAAAATCTATGGATTCCTAAAATGTTTACAGTTTAGTGGCACTCTCAGAAGTGCCAATTATTAACAATTATTATCAATTCAAGTTTAAATTCATTCCATTTTCAACTTACCAGGGCAATGTTCACATTCCCCTACTCTCTGTTGATCGGAAAATTAGACTATTGCAGTAAAACATCATAAACGATTTTTTGAGATTTTTATATGAAATAAAATATTTTTTTAAATTCAGAAATATTCAAATATTCTTTTAATAACATTTTTAAGTCTGACTAATGGTGCAGTTCATGAAGTAGCTTTCGATCATGCACCTCCGATATACATGCAAGCTACAGCTAACGGTGTAGTTTCTGAAGTAGCTGTTGATCGCACACCTCTGCTACATGCAAAAATTCATGGCTAATGGTGCAGTTGCTAAAGTAGCTGTCAATCGCATACTTCTGTTACACATGCAAGTCATGGCTAATAGTGCAGTTGATGTAGTAGCTGTCAAAGTGACCACTATATGGGTTCATGGCTAATGATACATCTGTTGTGAGGGTACATGTGATTTACATTTATCACATGCAGTAACAGAAACCCTGCTCTGTGCAATAATGATGCACATGTTATGCTGGTATATGTGATTCATGTAGCAGATTTTCTAAGTTAATCACCTTTTATTAGCGGATGTATGCAATCTGCATGCAATACATGTAATAACAATATATCGAATGATATACATACTGCAAGTATTCATGCAATTTGTGTGAACATGCAATCCACATATGTTACATACAATATATGTAACTACCAATTTACCAGCTAGACTGTTGCTGTTAAGGCTGCAGCTTGTTTTCACCCACAGTTCAAAATTTTATGTGGTAGCTTATGGAGCTTTATGGAACTTATCCGATTGTTTAAATACAGTTTTTTTTTTACTTTTCTGTTTATTGGAATGCTAGAGAACAAAACTAAGACCGAGACTAACTATTTTTTCATTTACAGCATCAGAAAGCGTGCTCTATAATTAATATATGACAACTGAAAAAAAGTTTCAACATTTCCTAACATTTTAACTAATGAGCTGCCAGTGGTACATATACTTAGGTATGGGCTCAAATTTTCAATAATTATTTATAGCAAAAATTAAGTTGTGTGCGCATTGTACATTTTAATAGAAAAAGCTATGAAAGTCTAGTAATATGCATAATTTTATTATTTTGGTATTGTATTTAAACTTGTGTGAAATGTATTCAAGTGTGTGTAAAAAATACATTTTGGGTTCTTATATCTTTTTACTTATAAAAATAAGAATTTTGATCAGTGCAACAGTAAAAATAAGAATTTTGATCAGTGCAACAGTGCACATAAACTGGTTGATAGATATGTTTTCTGGCTGGTAAGAATTTCCAATAATTCCCACCTCTGTATATATATATATATATATATATATATATAAACTTATATATATATATATATATATATATATATATATATATATATATATACTTTTACATACAAAAGTTTTTCGAGTTATAGCTTCTCACTCCTCTTTCATTGGACTTTCAAACTTTTATTATTATATATATATAAATACTGTAAATTAAAACACAATAATATTACTGATTTTAGATGTCAATGGAAAGCATACTATTAAGAAAAAACTTAGGGGCAAAACAGATCAACAATCTATAAAATATATAACTAATTGAGAGAATAATAGAATGAACAATGGATTGTGCAAAATCTTCAGGGGATGAATGAGTACTATTTTGTCTTCTAAAGCTATTTTCATTAAGAAACCTTGTTATAATGAAGGAAAAGGTTATTATGCACTTCAAAGAGCTTATAGAAAAACCATACTATAAATAAATAAAAGAATGATTGAAATTTTACCAGAAATAAATGAAAAATACACAAATAAAAAAACACTATGTACTTAAAAGACAGTATATCATCAACTGTTACTACTCATAAAAGATAAAAATCGGTGTTGTCAATAAGGAATAAATGTTGAAAAACTATTAAGTGTTTAGCATGAAGTACAGGAAATATAGATATGTATACTAAAAGTAGCTGTGATTCAGCTGTGAAGTGAGTAAAAACAGAATGAATACTAATACTGCCATGATAAAATATTATAGAAAGCTAATGCTAATGCTAATAAAATATCAGAGAATAATAATACTAATAAAGAGGATGCATTTTAAAATGTTTAGTTAATTTATACTATTAAATATACTGGGTAAATATATATTTTACTAGTATTTTAGTGTTTTTACGGCTATTAATATAAATCTTAATTTCTTATTAAATAATATATATATATATATATATATATATATATATATGTGGGATTGTGGCAACCAGGACGGCAGAGGATGTCACAAGAGGACAGCGCCACCTAGAGATGAGACTGTATAAAGGAGTCGACGCTAGAGAGACGAGGGGGAAAAACGGGCGAGAGGTTGATCGAGAAAGTACTCAGACGAGAGAGAGGTTGACTAAGGCAAGACGAAATCAAGGGCAAGACACAGAGGACTATGAGACAGCACGGACGACGTGCAGGTGCTGTAAAGGAGCAGGCAAACACGATTACTCGTAACGTTCAAAACTTTCAACCTGTAAATAGTTGTAAATAGAAACCATATGTATAACACTCATGTCTTAAGTAAAGGTGTGTGGTTATGCAGAGTGGAGTCTTTTCTTCAACTTCTCACCTGACAAGCCCACATTATGGAGGCTCGACCAAGTCAACTAAACTAGGATCCGGAAACCAACTAGACGGGATCATCAAGGCAATTAGACCAGGAATCATATCAACTAAATTGGAATCAAATCAACTAGACTGGAATTAAGTCAAGTTGACCAAGATCTGTAAAATAGTTTCAAGCGGACCAAGATGAAGATAATTTCAAGTTGGACTCTAATTTTGGTTTCGAGAAAGTAGTGAGTGACGAATTATTACTACGACAATACTTCGACGAACTGCAACTTCTGACGGTGAGTACAGAATTTTTTTTTTTCTAAAACTATGGCATATCTTGCGAGAGCACGAAAAACAGATTTAGTCGCTTTGGTGGATGAATTAGGCCTTACTATGCCAGCAAATCTAAAAAGTTTACAATTATCAAAATTAGTACTTGATTCTAAAAGTTATGAAGAGGAATTCATGAAAAATGTTTTGAATTCTATTACAGCTGAATGAGAACAGGAAGAACAAATTGCTGAGAGCGAATGGGAATTAGAGGGAAAAAATTAGAAATTGAAGCGGCAAGCAAAAGGAAATATGATGTCGAGGTAGCCGGTACGTGGAAAGCTAATGATTTACTTAAATTGATTAACCATTTCGAAAAACACACTGATATAAATGTTTACTTAGCTCTGTTTGAAAGGCAAATAAATTGAGTTGAAATACCAAAAGAAGAGTGGGTTACATATTTGTTGGGTTTACTCCCATTAGAATTAGTGAACTTAATCACCCGAGAGCCAGATGAAAAGTCTACTGACTATAATTATATAAAGAAATTATTACTGAAAAGATTCAAACTAAATGCGAAACAGTTCCATCAAAATTTCATATAGCTTAGGAAAGTCGATTCTGCGATGTAGAGTGATTTTGCTTTTGACTTAAGAAATTACCTCGAAGAATGGATAGATAGGAAGTGTAGAAGTATCCAATTACGATCATCTCAAAGAGCTTATCGTAGATCAAATGAAACGAAAATTGCCTAATGAGATACGCGAACATTTTATTAATTACCTTCCTAAGATAAAGCAAATTGATGAATTGGTAAATAAGTTAGATGAATACGAAGCAGCACAATATCAGTTGAAAAGGGGTTTGAAACTATCAGATGAAAAGTACAAAAAACACTTTAGCAGAGTATGACAAAACTAAAATACGAGCGTATGTACGTGGTCATGAAAACATCGCTTTTATCAAGTGATTCAATTGCAATGAAGTAGGTCATAAATCAATTGACTGTAGGAATAAAAAAGAAGGAATCCGGTGTTTCAAATGCAAAAATTTCGGACATAAAGCTAATGCTTGTAATCAAAAAGAAGTAAACAGAACTCGCGTTCGTAATACCCTTATTTTCCGAGAAAAGTGCGAAAAAGTGTTGAAATACTAGGGAAAAAAGCAGATTTTTTAATTGATACTGGAAGTGATGTTATAATGATAAAGTGGGAATTGTATGTGAAGATTGGATCGCTTACATTAACTGTCGACGATGTAACTCTAATAGGCATTAGCGGAGACAAATTAGATCCTCTAGGTTTTTTTCCTGCAGAATTTATCATTGACAAATGTGCAATTCTTACAAATGTTTATGTTCTGAAAAATTTGTGTGATCAAGTTATTATTGGTATTGATGTAATAAATAAACTTAATTTTGCTCTAACTGGAAATAGCATAGAAAATTTGGAAAAACGCGATATTCAAGTGAATTACACATGAATTGTTCATAAAACAAAAATACTGATTGATCACAGTAATAAAATATCAGCTGAAAAATTGAGAGAAAGGAACGGAGTCAACTTAAACATACAGAAATCATTTTGCTTACGCACTGAATCTCTTAAAGATGAATGCAGAAATAACTTCAAAGAAAACTTAAATAGCAGAATTCGGAGTTTGTAAGTTTGTTTACAAAAATAGATGTAGAAAATGATGTGGACTTAACCCATATTTTAAATGAAGTTTATAAATGGGAAGTGATGGATATAGTGAAAGGGTATAGAAAACCCCCAGAAAACTAAAACTACTGAATTAAAAATGAACATTATTTTAACTGACGATATACCTGTTAATCAGCGTTCATGTAGAATGCCAATCGCGGAACAAAAAGTTGTTTAAAGTCAAATAGAGGAATGGCTAGATAGTGGTATTATTAAACCCAGTTGTTCAGATTACGCAGCTCCAGTAGTGTTATGTACGAAAAAAGACGAATCCTTTAGATTATGTATTGATTATTGTAAACTAAATAAAAAGGTAGTTAAAGATCATTTTTCGTTACCACTAATAGAAGACGCTTTAGATCGTTTAGAACATGCAAAAGTTTTCACTTCACTTGATCTAAAGAACGCATTCTTTCATGTAGACGTGAATGAGAAAAGTACCAAGTATACAGCTTTTGTTACACATGAAAGACAATATGAATTTCTAAAAGTTCCTTTTGGCTTATCTAATAGTCCAAGTGTGTTCCAAAGATATATCTATACAGTATTCAGAGATCTTTTGAGAGATAACACTTTAGTTATTTATATGGATGATATGATAATTCCATCACGAAATGAAACAGAAGGAATAAAGAAACTGAGAAGAGTTCTGAAAATAGCATCAGATTATGGACTAGAACTTAATATAAAAAAATGTCAGTTTTTAAAACGAAAAATTGAATTTCTAGGTTATTTGATTGAGAATGGAACGATCCGACCCTCTCCAGCTAAAACTTTAGCCATGAAAAAATTTCCTCAACCAACAACGACGAAGCAAGTACAAAGTTTTCTAGGATTGCCAGGATATTTTAGAAAATTTATACCACAGTATGCCAGAATAGCAAAACCGTTAAGCGATTTGCTTAGAAGCGAAACAGAATTTTGTTTCGGTACAGAACAGAAGCAAGCTTTTAATACATTAAAAGAAATATTATCTCAAAATCCAATTCTACACATTTTTAAACAAGAATCACCATTAGAATTACACACAGACGCAAGTATATATGGATTTGGAACAGTTCTTTTACAAAGATCAGACGACGGAAAATTCTAGCCAATTTATTACATGAGTAAAAAAACAACACCTCAACAGGAAAAATACAGTAGCTACAAGTTGGAAGTACTCGCAATAATCGAAGCTTTGAAGAAGTTCAGGAATTACTTGTTGGGTTCAAATTTCAAAATTGTGACAGATTGCAAGGCATTCAAAAAAACAATCAATAAGAAAGATCTTACTCCAAAAGTCACAAGATGGGCATTATTGCTGGAAGAATTTGATTATGAAGTTATTCATAGATCCGGGAAACTGATGAAACATGTAGATGCACTAAGTCGCAATGCTGTTTTGATAGTTAATAGTTCTCAAGGTGAAGTAACCGTGAAAATCTATACCGCACAAGAAGAGGATGAACATGTAAAAATAATAAAAACCTTAATCGGTAAAAAAGAAAAAAACGATTATCTAATTAAAAATGGTTTATACAAATATATAGATGGAAGAAGTGTTAGTAATACCTCAAGTGATGCAAATAGAAATGATCTGAGAAGTACATGAAAAAAAAAGGTCATTTTGCTGCAGCAAAAACTGAAGATAATTTAAAGCAAAGGTTTTATATTCCAAATGCAAGAAAGCAAATAGAAAGTGTTATAGCTAACTGTGTGAAGTGCATTCTTTGTAATAAGGTGAGTGGGAAAGGCGAAGGGCTCTTACACTCAATACCAAAGGAAAATGTCCCACTAAGCATCTACCACATTGATTTCGTAGGACCACTTCCGTCCACGAACAAACAATACAAACATATATTCACAGTGATAAATGCGTTTACTAAATTCACATGGTTTTATCCAGTAAAAGTTACAACATCACGAGAAGCAATTGAGAAGTTAAAATTACAACAAAACGTATTTGGCATTCCCTCAAGAATAGTTACAAACAAGGGAACAGCTTTTATGTCGAACGAGTTTGAAGAGTATTGCTGCAAACAAGCAATAGAACACGTTAAAATAACCACAGGAATACCAAGAGAGAATGGACAAATTGAACGAGTACAAGGTACTATTATTCCCGTGCTTTCAAAACTTTCAATAGAAGATCCATCCAAATAGTTTAAATACGTAGTTGATGTTTAGCGCATTGTTAATAGCTCCACTACAAGAAGTATGAAGTGCACACCTTTTGAGTTAATGACGGGCGTGAAGATGAGAAACAAAGAAGACATGAAAATAGTAGAACTTCTTGAGGAAGAATACCTAAACTATAGGGCAAAAGATAGAGAGAAAATACAAGACGATGCCAAGAACAATATCTTGAAATTGCAAGAGAACCGTCGGCAAGTCAACCGAAAAAGAAAAAAAGCGCAGATATATAGGATCGGTGATATGGTTGTGATCCAAAGAACTCAATTTGGCACAGGTCTGAAGCTACGACCAACATTTTTTGGGCCTTATCGAATTAGATCAGTAAAATCTAATGAGCGGTATGATGTAGAGAAAATTGGCAACTATGAAGGACCCAATATAACGTCAACTGCAGCAGATCACATGAAGCCGTGGTCTGGATAGAAAAGACACCTATTCAGATGCCATTTTTGTTCTCGTGTTTTGTTTTCTTTTTTCTAATTTTAGGTTATACAAAACTTTCGGAGACGAAAGAATTGTCAGAATGGCCGAATGTGGGATTGTGGGAACCAGGACGGCAGTGGATGTCACAAGAGGACAGTGCCACCTAGAGATGAGAAGAGTATAAAGATGAGTATAAAGGAGTCGATGCTAGAGACAAGAGGGAAAAACGGGCAAGAGGTTGATCGAGAAGGTACTCAGATGAGAGAGACGTTGACTAAGGCAAGACGGAATCAAGGCCAAGACGGAGACGACCGTCAGATAGCACAGACGACGTGCAGGTACTGAAAAGGAGCAGGCAAACATGATTGCTCGTGACGTTCAAAACTTTCAACCTGTAAATAGATGTAAATAGAAACCATATGTATAACACTCATGTCTTAAGTAAAGGTGTGTGGTTATGCAGAGTGGAGTCTTTTCTTCAACTTCTCACCTGACAAGCCCACATATATATATATATATATATATATATATATATATATATATATATAAACACACATATATATATATATATATATATATATATATATATATATATATATATACTATTGCGATAAAGTGAGACAAGGTTCTGAGTCTGTTCTGGTGCTTTTATTTTCGCACATTTAGGAGGCTGACCATGGAATTTTCCGTGAGCGTTACCCGGGTTGTAAAAGCTGCTTTAAGCGGGAAAGGGGTGTCACAATCCACCCCTACCATTCTTATGTAATTCATATGGTCACTCCCGTTCTTTTCTACTTTCATTCATATATATATATATATATATACATACATATATATACATATATATATATATATATATATATGTACATATATATATATATATATATATATATATATATATATATATATATACTCATGCCCAAAAGTTAAGCAACAAATGAAAAAATTAGCATATTTGACCAAAGAAACATGTAGCCACAAAATTTGCATACATGGCAGGTGCATACACATGGAAGTTAGCCAGCGGAAAATGTTTTGCATACCCACATTTTTAACAAGAAAATGTATTAGGTATAATCGCTTGTTTTGTGTAGAACCCGTATCTCCACATTGGATTCCAGAAAAAAATCGAAATAGTCAAACTCTGAAAAATGAGTAGATGACATCATCTGAGTGACACCAGGTGATGGGAGGTAATAGGACATCTCAAAGGGGCCAGTGACAGTTGAAAGTAGCTTGAGCCCTAAATGTCAATAGCTCTTTTATTTGCCACCTATGGAACTGGTATTAAAGTGAAGGAACAGTGCCACAAAGACCAGTAGGTAGATGTTCAAAGGTTATAAATGCATAGGATGACATTTTCTGTGTTTGCAAGCATGACACCACAGGTCAAACATGGCACACCAGCTTGCTTCTGTCCTTGCAGAATTGTGGGCAAACTGTTTAAGGAGGGCTACATGCAGGTTAGCTGTAAGACCACCAGTGGTTTGTGTCCCACTGATGCACTCGCATATACTGGGCTCAAGATCATCTAAACTGAACTTCGCAACAATGGTGTACTGTAATTTTCACAAATGAGTCACAGTTTAGTGTACAGAGTGATTCCTGATGGTTATTGGACTAGAGAATGCCAAGAACTTTCTATCATGTCAGTAACAGCTGGAAAATGCATACATACAAAGGAAGTGGTTTGCTGGTTTGGGCAGGGATTGCTGTTGGTGCCCACACCGATCTCCACATCTTCTCTCATGGTACTGTGACTGCAATACGGTATAGAAATGATGTCCTTGCTCAATATGTTTGCCCATTTGTTGTGACCATGGGTCCTGATGCCCTTTTTATGGATAATAACACCTGAGTTTGCAGGGCTTGCATTGTCGGCTAGTACTTAGAATCGGAAACACTACTTCATATGGAATGGCCATCAAGATCACCCAACTTGAATCTCATTGAGCATGAATGGGACATGCTTGGAAGATATTTAAGTTCTCTCCTTGACTCTCCTCGTTACCTTTACGAGCTAAGAACATGTCAGCTTAGTAAATGAGCACAGACACACCAAACTACCATAGATAATCTTATTCTTGAGGCATGAATCAACACTGTCAGGCATGTGTTTTCAGCAGGGGTAATCATATTCGGTATTGACAGACATCTACCAATGAACTATTTTTGCTGCCCAAAATCTTATGGTTATGTTTATCGCTATTATTTAATTACATATTAATAATTTTTTATACATTTCCTCATTATAGTGTCATTTGCTATACCACATGATCTGTGAAAGTTTCAATGAATTTGAATAAATATTTTCTTTTCATCAGCAGTTTTCACTTTGTTACTTGACTTTTGGACATGGGCATGTATATATATATATATATATATATAAATTGAAAGATTTTAATCGAAAACCATGCATAAACTAATGTATGTACAAAATATATATATATATATATATACAAACACACACACATACAGTCGAGTCACATTATTATGACCACCAACTAAAATTCAAAGTAACTACAGTACGCGACATCTTATCCAGCGTTCTAATATCCGGACTCTCCCAAAACCTGAATGCGGCAAAATAATGCCAAATTCTGCACCAACACTCAATTATTTGTCAAAAATTGCGCCAAATAGCAGTTTTTGTTTAAAATCCCATCAAATGATTTTTTGCCTTAATTAGCAATATTAATAGTACAACCTCGAAAATCCGTACTCGACCGGACTTTGCGGATTCTGGATTTTTTATTTTTCCGGATTATACAATTTGAATAAAATTCAGATTTCATATTAACTAAATACACTATAAAGAACTATTTTTAGTAAAAATAATGACAAAAGTTAAGTTAATCAATTAAAACATATTATTTAATCTAAAAAATAGGGCAAAAGAAATTTCTAAGAAAAAATATACACATTAATAATTTAGAATATGTGAACGAAATGAAATGATAAAATTACATTTTATCATTTCGTTTAAATATTTGAATTAACATTTGTTATTTCATTAATTTTGGTTTATGGGAAAACAGTTTTCTTTATCCTGTAGATGGACATTATTTCTGTTCGGTTATAAAGCTTCTTTGGTCAAGACCTTTAATTGCATGATTGATTGTTTGTATAAGATTATCAATGGATATTTTTGCTTCTCCACATTTATCGTTGCTACTTTGATCTTTTTTTATTTAATATCATATCGTGAATTTCGCCATCACTCAATTTATTTACGATTGGCACATCATCATCACAGTGCAGAACTTCCGTTATATCAGCTTTGTCGAGATTTAATGAAGCGCCAGAAGATTTAATGAAGTGCTGAGATTTAATAAAGATCGAGGATTAACACTTTTGACGATATATTTAAAGGTGTAAATTTGTTTAAACTGTTCCTTTTTCGCTATTAACGAACGAAAAACAAAAAATAAGAACTTAAAAGTTTTATTTATTTTCTAGCATCTATATAATGTTCTGTTTAAAAAGGCTGATGACTCTGAAAAAAGTAAAAACTTTATTAATAATAGTCAGATACGTAAAAAATATCGCAGTAGATAAAATAAATATCTTTTCCAAAAAAGAAAAATATCTCTCCTCTCAATGATTTTTCTAAATTATGATGAGTCATTACTAGGTTGAAGCAGTACTAGGACGTGGTGGGGCAGGGAAAGCGAAGAAAGGAATTTGCTTAGTTCCTAATCGTAAACGTAGCTGACCCCTTTGAGAGGTCAGTGTGTTAATGACCTTGTTGCTCGGTTCTGTGCGATAAAATATTTAGTTATTTATTTGCTATTTATAGTATGCAAATATGGCTTTCTAAACAAGAAAGGCAAAATATACAGTCGATTTCAAGCGGACACGTTCGATGAGAACGAAAAAATCATCAGATATCGGGAGGGGGGAGGAGATTCTGAAGATAAAACAGAATACTTTGAAGAATGGAATTCGTACTACGAAGTGAATAAAATAAATTTCCGTGAGTGTTAATATGAATTCTCGGGATTTTTAGATTTAATTGAACAATCTGTGATAAAATGTTACGATAGCGTTTTAAAGTGTTTAATATTAAAAATTACATTGTTTCAGAAAAATGTCTTTTCCAATAATGAGAAAAGGAAATTTTGATAAGAAAAATTCAGTATTTAAATAACAATGTATATTTTACGCGAAATAATTCATCGGGAGTTGTGACTTGAATAAGGGAGAGGGGGGGATTAATGCTAAGTAATTCGTGCAAAGTAATTCACGCTCCAACCAAGAGCCGATCTACATCCGTCCATCTAAACTTTCGTTTCATTTCGGGGTTCAGAAAATCGACCTGAAAATACGGTATTTATTTATCAAATATAATTCCATATAAATAATCTTACCCTGTTGTTTTAAATCCGCGACTTCGTCAGTTTCTTTTCATCGAAAAGAAATTTGAAAATTTGAAAAACGTCTGGAATTTGGAGGTTTCCGGATTTTGGATGTCTGGATTTTCGAGGTTGTACTGTAGTATAAAATAATGCGTTGAAATCTACATTTTTCTCACTTCAACTGTTTGCATTTTATTTAACCAAGTATATTTTTCATATAGATTGTAAAAAAGCTTTCTTTAATACATCTATGTTTTTAAAATGAATTATAAAAGACATTTGAGACCATTCCGGTAAGTTTTAGAAAAAGTGTTCCAAATTACAGAAAAAATCCTTATCCAGAATGCCTGAAGTCCCAAGCATTCCAGATAATAGATTCTGTACTATATATGCTGTATATTTAACAGCTAATGAATATGAATTTTAGTTCTTTAGTCTTTTATGTTATGGATGAGGCTTTGTTGTGAATGTAGAATGATCATATTCTTAATGTTGTGTGTGTATATATATATATATACAGGGTTGTTATAATTAAAGTTCGCCTATTCAGAAGGCTCTAGAGCCGGTTCTATGGCTCCAAATGAAACAAGATTTAATTAGTATGTAGTACAAGTGATGCGCTCTACGAAAATCGAAAAAAAAAATTAGTTACAATTGTCGTCAGTAGGTGGCGCTTCTGCAATATCTAAGGTGATTTTCGCGAGTTTCGTTGTAATGGACCAATGAAATAATGTCACAGTATGAAGATAAGAACCACACCTAGAGATTGGAGATTAAAGGCGCTTCGCGCCTGGTGCTCTGTTCTGGACGAAACTCTATGAAGAAGTTTCGTTGTAAAAAAAAATAAAGGAAAATTTATGTCACAGTTGGTAAAAGTAAAATTGTGTAGATTCATTCTATCAATTTCGGTCAATCCAGACGAAACACACAAAAGTGTACAAAATTTCAACAAATGCTTTGAAGAAAGTCACTTTTTATTCAAATCTTCGGCGATACAGCAGTGATGTCACAACTTCGAAACGCTGAAATACGCTTCAAATTACGCTGAATACGCTTCAACTCTGTGTCTAAAGACAGATGTCTGACGATCTCTGATCTGAAGAACAGTATTAGGCGTCACATCGGGTCAATCCCACAGGACACTTTACGCTCTGCAGTAGAAAACACAGTTCTGAGAATGGAATGCGTGATTGCAAATAATGGAGGGTTCATTGAGGATGCGTAATGCTGTTATTCGTCGCTGGTGAGCGACATGTTTTATTTTTCTGGACTCAGATGGCATCACATGAAATTATCTCCTTTTTCTGTATTGTTTGGAGCCATAGATCTGCCTCTAGAGCTTTCTGCATTAGCGAATTGTTATTGTACCAACTATGCAATACATTTTCCTTTATTTATTTTACAAACAAATTGCAACAATCGCCTTAGCTATTGGCACAGCGCCACCTACTGGCGGCAATTGTAACTAATTTTTTTTTTCGATTTTCGCAGAGCGCATCACTTGTACTACATACTAGTTAAATGTTGTTTCGTTTGAAGCCATAGAACCGTCTCTAGAGCTTTCTGAATAGGCGAACTTTAATTATAACAACCCTGTATATATATATATATATATAAATGTATTATGAGTTACTACTTACATTCTAACATTGGATTTACAATTTTATATTTATATATATATATATATATATATATATATATATATAAAGGTACAGAATTTTATGGAATCAATTAAAATTTTCAAGGGAATTAAATTTTAGGGAATACAAAAAAAAAACATTTTGAATATGGTAATTTGAATTTATGATATTTAACTTTATTTTCTGAAATATAATGATTATCTATGACTGTATTTTATTTCAAATAATTTTATAAATTTAAAAATATTTTATTATGAAAAATAAAGTACAAAAAATTAGTATAAGAAATAGCTTTTTAACAGTAACTCACCCCAATTGAATGAATCTCAGTAAAATGAATATTTTTACTTAGTTTTTTATAATATTCTCAACTTTTTACATGTACTTTTTTTTACTTTACTCGTGGTCAAATAAAAGTTATAACTGTATATATATATATATTATCTTCAAATCATAACAGTCTTAATGCTAATAGTGCTATCTCTTTCATTTCTGTAAAAAACTGAATGCATTAATTTATCAATGTTCCAATATTGGTAACAATTATCAAAAGCAAGTTTTTTTAAATATGCAATGTGTGATTCTTGGAATAAGTTATTACAAATATTTTTATATGTAAAAATCAATTCAATAAAATGTTTTTAAATGCATTTTTATATAAGCATGAACAAAAATCTTAAATTTGACATATTGAAAATGAGTATTTTTTTTATCATATATGTCTAAAATAGGTTTTTATCACTATCAATCTTATATTTAAATTAAAAAAATTAACTGAATCACCAGATAAATTATCACTCAGTAAAACTAAATTCTTTGGATAAAAATCTAACAAAAAGTGTGAATCAGTTTCTTTAATCTGAAATGCAATCAAATTGTCAATGTAAAGAAGCATTAAAAAATTTGGATCTGAAGAAGATTTCTCATAAAAATATAGATATAAATTACCCAAAATACTTAATTTTTCTTCCAGCAGAATAATGACCAGCTGAAGATAAGTAAATGCTCCTTGATTAAATAATTACTGAATAATATAAACCGAAGTAGAGTTTTTAATTTATGGCCATAAAATGAATACTGGTGACAGACTTCAGTAATGTAATACAACTTAATGATAACATAATAAATGTAATGCTGTTATAAAAATATTTTTTAAATCAAAAGTATAAACTCTGTCAATTTTATCAACATTTCTGATTTGTGTATCAGTTCATAACTCTTTTTGATGATAAAGTTACTAAATACAACATTAATTGTTACTGCACTGTACATTTCATTTAATTTATATATATAAACTTTTAAAGATTTTATACAAGTTAAAGCATATGAATAAGCACATGGTGATGTAACCAAAGATACAGTGCATTATAATTGATGGTTATACAATTGTTTTTACAATAAATAGCATGGAAGCCAGTATAATACAAATACCTGTCTTTATCAGTTTGTCTTGTTGAATTTGTGATGCCCAGGTGGGTGTTAATAGGTCAATAAAAGCAGTTTACAAGTAAGAACACAACACTTGCATGAAGTCTACAAATAAATACACAACAGTTAGATTTTACAAGTAGAAAATTACATTCTGGAGGAAAGTAATTTTGAAAGTAATACAATACAAAATTTGGTAATTTGGCAGAAAGCAGGGGGGTGGGTTGATGCTCAAATAGGGCAGAATTTCAGAGCAGAATATTGTTTTTAATGTAGACCCTATGGATAGCCAATATAATTGTTCAGCTAATGAGGAGGGTATGACCACCAATCATGCAACCAACTGCCCATGTAGCTGTCCTCCAACCTAAATCTTTACAATGATAATTCCATATTTTATACACATTTATTTATTGATGGCAAAATTTTACAATACTAGTTTTTATTAAAATGTTTTTACAAAAACTTTTCCCTTGAAACATCTATTTCTGAGGATCTGCTATAGTGTCAATTGATGACTGATTTGGATTCAGCATTGAGTTTCACCTGCTGTTCTTTTTCAATTTCTTGTTAAAAAAAATTTCATTTTACTTGAAACATTCATTTTTGAACTTATGTAAAAATGGTATTTAATTCTGTTAGTTGTCAGCGTACATTGCCCGAATAAAGAGTGCTAGCTATTGAAAATATCAAAGAACATTCCGAGATGGTTGTTAAAGAAGAAACATCTAAGTATTATGTTGAGACCATAACATGATTTGTTTTCTTGACCTTCAATATTAAGTTAATAAAAAAAATTGCTATATTTAATTAATTTCTAAAATTTATTCAAAAGTATGATTTAACATACACTTTAAGTCTGCCTTGAACCATGTGTTGTCAGACTGGCATGCCACACTCCCTATTGGTAGTAGGTCATTTTTCCATTTCCCGATCAAAGGAGAGGTGTATTAACCATTTTGACATGTGTCCAACCCTTCCAATTTGTTGGTCAGCTGGACTCCTTCATGAGTCTTTTAGGAAGGATTTTTTGTCTTTCATTTGGTCAGTTGCTCTTATGATATGTAGTTGTGAAAATCAAGCTTCAGTTGGTAGGGGTGCCATTGTCTTGCATAAAGATAGATGTCCCTTGCCATTTTCTTTAGTTTTCTTTTTTTTTAGTTCTGGTACACTATTTTTTTACAAGAAATTGAGATGAAAGGAACTCCAGGTTGTATATAAAAAAAATTCTCTAATTTTTATTTATATTCTTAGTTACAGTATCATGCACTGGTACTTTTAAAGTGGTTTGTTAGTTATTTAATTTAATTATAGTTGTTGAAGTTACTATTGCAGCAATCTAAAACCAGTTGTTTTCCCACTGTACCCATGTACTTGTTTTTTAACTAGGAATTTTTATTTATTTGAACTATGATAATTTTGCTAATAATAAATATGCAGATCTTTACATCTTCATAGCCAAGGAAATATTCATTACACACATCTTTGACTTTAAAAGTTTGCTCATATAACTTCCGAAACAGTTATTTTTCTTTTAGCTTGGTTATGTCCTTTCCAATCTCATTTACTGATTTTCTTTTAGTAGTTTAATTGTTTGTTACTTTCATTTAGTTGATGAAGTTAGCTTGTATAACTTCTGAAACTGATTATCCTTCATTCAGTATTATATTCTTCATTGATCCAGTATCAATCACTAATACTTTATAGTAGTTTGATTGACGATATTTGCTTACATAACTTTCAAAACCAGTTACTTTTTTTGTTATATTCTTCTTAATTACAGCGTCATTCCCTATGATTTTATAGCTTTTTTCATTTACAAAGATTTGTTTATTTCTGCCTACCTCTATTTCCAGTAATTTAACAGTTCATATTTTTCTTTCTGTATTAATCTCCTTTCAATGCTATCTTTCAGTCTAGCTTCTCTCATCTTTGTGCATGAGGACAGGAGGACCCATAATCAACCTGTGTTGATATGTTTATAGTTGAGTTCAGTTTTAATGACCAGTACCACATACTAGTGAATTTTTGCTTGAGTGTTCTTATTCTGTTTCTCTTTCCTAAATCATAATTTGTTAAGAGCTCCTATTTACTTTCGCCACCTGAGGAAGAAAGCTCAAAATGCCCTGGAAGCAGTTGTAGTCACCTTATTGACCGATGCTTACTTTCTTCAAGAAAATATTAGAAAAATATATTCTTACAAGCAGCTGTTTAATTTATTGTGGAATACCATATATAGGTCATTCTATTTTAATTCAGCAAATTTTGAAAAAAGTTGAAGCATCATAATTTTTGATTCTGATGAAAATTTGCATGTGCATTCCTTCTACCTCCTAGACCTCAAATATATATAATTTTTATTTTTAAAAAACATACCCTTTGATATATAGCCAATTCTTGTCATGACCGACAAGAAAAAAGTGGTATTTTAGAGCTTTCTCTTATGAGCTATAACTTTTTCCCTATCAAAGCTGTAGAGCTCAACTATAGCTCATTGGAAAGCTAAATAAAAGCTCTTTTTTTATGTAATATGAACAAATTTCAGATTTGAAATCAAATCCTATTTTCTCAAGGTCAAAATTTACAGAGCAAAACTCATTTTTTACCACTTTTGGAAATTTAAAAATCCATGAAGGGCTTGGAATAACTAGTCCATTTTTTTTTCTTACATACATGTCTATCGTTACGTATTGTATAAAAATTTTAACTTGTTACTCTGACCCCTTCATTAGATATGATCTCCCCCAAATAGTCAAACTGTCTGAAAGATCCAGTTTTCAAGGCTAAAAAAATATATGTGGGGAGGGGTAAATTTTTTTTACTCATGCAATTTAAAGTACTTTTTACCAGCTTTCAAACAAAAAAAATTACTTTGTTACTCACAGGCGTTTAGGTGCTAATAAGGGTCTTAATTTTCAAAGAATTGCGCTGAAACGGCACAATTTTTGCAATACATTTTAATCCTAGTTTTTAATTAAAAGAAATTTTATGTAATGATTATTGGTTTTAAAGGGTGAAAATAGTTCAAAAAGACAAAATGTTAAGGAATATATTTAATTCTTTTACATTTAAACTAATAGGGATTTCAACAGGAATGCTGAATATATCTGAACTCCAGAACAATGCTTTTCCCCAAAAATGAAGAAAAGCTTTAAATTATAATAATCAAAATTAAGCTAAACTATCAGAATCTAAGGATTGATTTAAATTCATACTAAGATTGGCCAAAATCAATAGATTAGAAATTATCTCATTGCCATTGAATCCACCTTCTACCCCATTTAAATTTAGTTCAGAGTTTTGTATGTTTTGGGTCCAGGAATTTTTTGCATCCTTACTTACGTATGTATTACATTTTAAAAGCTTTTGTTTGAAAAAGAAAGAATTGGGAAAAAATGACATTCCTATAGTAGTATCCAGTAGCTTAATAAGATTATATAGACATAATTTAAAAACACATGAAAATATCTAGGCTTTAATGGCTTGCTCTCTCACAAAGAAAAGTTGACAGATGTTCACTCATGACAGGTGTAATATTCTGTTCTCTTCCTCGAGCAGACTATAGTTCTGATGCAGTCAGGATCATCAAAACATCTTGAAACTGAACCCAGGTTTGGTTATCATTACTTGATTTTTTAAACAATGTTCCAGATCCTTTAGGATGAAAAAAGTGTATCCTATATTCCTCTTAAACATCATACACTTTTATCTCCAACACTTCCCCTAGCCGCCAGTCACCATCATATATGCAGCAAATATAATCTGACAATTTTAGTCGAGTGCTTGGTGTAGGTTAAAGTTCATAGGTTCATTATTGCACACCTGGAAAATCTTGAAATCAGATGAAAATGATGTTTACCTGGCCTGAATGAAATTTCTGCTGCATGGAATATAGCTGTGAAAAGATCGGGTTTAAGGTATTGATAATGCTATTTTATATCTCTTTTTGAGGATTTTTTTCTGCTGCACTGGCATCATCACAGGAAACATAGAAAAATGTAACTCCATGAATATGTTCAGTACAATATTTAAAAATATCCAATGGGTTCAGGATTTGATCATTTACAGGTCATTGCAAACTAGCCTTTCGAACTAGCCTCTTGACTGTTTCCCCAATCCCACCACATGGGTCTTTTCCGTGGGATGTGGCAAAAAATACCACTTTGCTTTTAGCTCAAAGTCCTGTTCATGGTGACTTAAATTACTGAAATTTTTCCTATTTTTGTACTGTGTTGCCGAACCATTTGAGAAATAGATTAATTTTGAGCTCGAAGGGTGGTCTGACTTCAGTATTTTAACGAGGATCTTTTGAAAAACATAGAATGGGGTAGTGTTGTGATCAAAATAGTCATTTATACAGCAATAACTTTGAGTTTGGATTTCCCAGTCCTTTTTCCAGTAGATAAAAAAAGAATGTAGTGTTCACTGTAAACCTGACCAATGATATGCCTGGACCTCATCTTGGACAGCACAAGAAAAATTCTCAGAAAAATCCCCAAGAACCAAAAGTTCTCCCTTATTCAGAGCTTCTTTCTGTGACTTTTAAGTACTCTGCTTGTTTCTTGGCAATGAAATGGTGGATTTTTAGATGCTAAAGTTTTTCAGCAAACTTAACCAAAAATTCTTGCAGAGATAGTACACACGATATCAGCTCACTTCTGTCTGTGGACACCTACTGCCTATATGATACTTGCATTTCCTCACTTAAGTAACAGTAATCTTCCAAGCCGACTTGTGCCATTCTTAAAATGGCATTTCATTCACACTAGGACATGCAGTACATCCAGAAAGCATGCAATTCTCATTTTCAGTGTCACAGACCATATTGTTCAGCTAATCTATGTAGCTATAATGATTTTAATTGCTGATATCATGAGTTTTACATTTTGGTGGCATAAATAAACACACACTGAATGTGTATCAGACGCTCCTGCTAAAACACAAAATTTTGGCCTAAGTTCCACAAATTTAGAAAATCAAATTTTCAGAACAGGGTAATTTTCTTTAAAATGTAGGTATAGTTCTTTCAAGTAGCACAAAATGAGCCTTTTCTGAATGTTTGATTTTTTTCCCATCCACTCAGAAATGCAGTTTTTTTTACCAGGCATCATGCGACTACAGTCATCTCTCTCTAATAAAAATCCTGCTAGTATCAAGAATATTACTTGGCCACTTAGCTTCGCCTTTCGGTAAAGCTCCATGTTTTCTAACCAAATCGCTAGTTTTTTGAACTAGGTACCGGCTGACTCCAAATTCTGGTTGAACTTTTGCATAGCTCCAAGTTAAAGGCAACAAAATTAAAATGTTTACTTTTTTCTTAACACATTCAGCAGTTTTCATTCTTTTTTTGAGGTATTCTATTAATATTCCATATTTAAACATATAAAACTTACAATAATTACATAAAATTTCTTTTAATTAAAATGTATCACAAAAATTGTGCCGTTTCAGTGTAATTCTTTGAAAATTAAAACCCTTATAGCTCCCAAATGCCCGAGTAACAAAATAAATTTATTTTTGTTTGAAAGCAGGTAAAAAGTACTTTAGATTGCATGAGTAAAAAAATTTTACTCCTCCCCCCCATATATTTTTTCAGTCTTGAAATCAGCGTTTTTCAGATAATTTGACTATTTGGGAAGATTATATCTTATGAAGGGTCAGAGTAACAAGTCAATTCTTTTTATACAATAAGTAACCATAGACATGTATTTAAGGGGGGGGAAATGGACTGGTTATTCCAAGCCCTTCATGGATTTTTAAATTTCCCAAAGTGGTAAAAAATGAGTTTTGCTCAGTAAATTTTGACCTTGAGAAAATAGGGTTTGGCTTCAAATCTGAAATTTGTTCATATTACATAAAAAAAATAGCTTGAGTTACATAAAAAAAAATAGCTTGAGATACCAATGAGCTATAGTTGAGCTCTGCAGCTTTAATAGGAAAAAAGTTATAGCTCATAAGAGAGCTCCAAAATACCATTTTTTTCTTGTCAGCCATGACAAAATTAGCCTATATATCAAAAGGTATATTTTTTAAAAATAAAAAGTATATATATTTGAGGTATAGGAGGTAGGGGGAATGCACATGTAAATTTCCATCAAAATCAAAAATAGTGGTGCACACTGCATTTGCTGAATTAAAATGGAATGACCCAAATACTATGTGACAGTGAAAATAAGACACCAAGAAGGAGTGGGCAGAAAGTGAAAAAAATCGGCAAACAGAGAAAGACAGCAACAAACAATAAGTGATGTTTATATTAAAATGATGATTATTGCAACATGATACACCTATACACTGAGAATGATGATTATTGCAACATGATACACCTATACACTGAGCGATAACACTGTCTGATCAGTAGGTTGTAGGACCACCACAGGCGGCAATACAGGCAGTAACACGTCTAGGTACAGAGTCAATGAGAGTACGGATGGTGTCCTGAGGGATGGCTGCTCATTCCCTGTCAACCATTTGCCAGAGTTCATCTTTTAAAAGTGGCAGTGGCAGCACACTCAAGCGACGTCTAATCACATCCCAGACATGTTCGATTGGTGAGAGATCAAGGGAGACTGGTGGTCAGGGAACCTGGGTACCTTGCAGGGCATGTTGGCTGATGCACGCTGTGTATGGTCAGGGGTTATTCTGCAGATAAATAGCATTTGGTACTCCCTGAAGAAATGGTAGTGTCACCAGCTGCAACACATCATCCATGTATCTTGGGCCATCAGTGCCCTCAATATGAACCAGAGGTGACCTGCTATCATAGGCGATGGTGTCCCAAATCATGATGCCACATTGTCAAGTGGTATGGCGCTCCACAGATGCGGCCAGATCGAACCTGTTACCACTTCGGCGCCAGATTCATACACAGCGACTGTTATTGCTAAAACAGAAGAGTAACTCATCTGAGAACACGACCCTATGCCATTCTGCCATCTACGTGGCTCTATCCCGACACCATTGCAAACGGAGGTGTCTGTGCTGTTAAGTCAATGGAAGTCTTCTTAATGGGCACAATGAGTGCTGGTTGCCGGTGACCAATTGGCAGATAATGGTCCTGGTCGATAAGAGAGCATCAGGGCTGTCCTGCACATGCTGCAAAAGGATGACGGAAGTGGCCTGTGGGGCCACTAACACTTGCCGGGAGATTCTTCGGTCCACAAGTGCTGACGTCGCTCTGCACGTGCCACATTCCCTTGTTCCAACCATTTTCACCACAGCCAATGCATTATGGACATATGTAGGTGGCTGTCTGCTGAGATTTGACGTATGGACCAACCTGCCCTTCTGAGTCTGATAACCATACCCCTTGTGAAATCGTCTGTCTGCTGGAACTGCCTTGGCTGGCGGCGGCCTGGTATTTTCTGCTACTATACGTTTCCTCTGAGACAAAGAAATTGAAAAATGATTTAGCTGGCAGACAGAATGGTGCGACTATTGCAGATTCTGCAGATTCCTTCCCTTATATCTCACTCAACATGCATGGGACAGCTGTGCATTTCACATCATTTACAAAACTCAGTGAGCTGCGTCTACCCTACAATTTGCATATTTTTCTGCCTACTCCTTGGTGTCTCATTATTACTATCACGTAGTGTATTTCTAAATATAAGTCAAGTATGTAGTTAGTTCTACTGCAAAAAATTGACCAAAACCTGACACTCGTATATGAGCCAAATAAAAAAAATTAGCCAAAATGTACAAAGTATTGCTAGATGCGTAAAACTGCCGACTTGGTGTCACTAATTATACTATGCTAGTTTTAAACTAAAAGTTATGCCATGCAATCCAACACAACAAATCTATGGTTTTAGTCACTTTACAATAAATAAAAAGCAAGTGCAAAAATAGAACAATTCATTGCCTTTCTTGATTTAATTATTTGGACATCAAAATCAAAATTTATGTAAAAAAAAATACTTGAACATCATGAAAATGTAACAATATAAGAACAACATATCAAGATTTGAAAATATAAAGTCGATGCTTACTGGGAAAAGATCACACATGTCATGTCCTCTAATGAAAGATCCAACCATGAGCAACTGTCAATGGACAGATATGATGATGTCACAATTAAAAGATCTGCAACTTAACAGCTATGTGAAAAGCCCAACCATGCAAGAGCATACCGCCATCTTAGTCATAGTGATATGGTAGTTTCTCGGTGTTGGCAACAGAGGATAAGAGAAGGCACATATAACTGTCATAGAGGCTATTGATGACCAGACAGACAACTACTTGAAAGTATCATGTAGTCATGAGAGAAGACACACACATACATAAAATGGCATCATTATCAGCCATTTTGAAGGCATTCGCCATCTTCCATGTATCCTGTATTGAAGGATACTATTCATAAACAATTGGCAGAAGGTGAGATTAGGTGTTGATGTCTATTAAAGCACCCACCACTGACACCTCAACATAGGCAGAGCCATTTGGATTGGTGCCAAGCTCAGTCAGTCTGGACAGTGTCCGCCTGGAAACATGTTGTCTTTAGTGATGAATTCTACTTTTCTCTCAGTGCTGATGGATGCTGCATATATGTGTGGAAGAGGACTGGTCAGCATTTCAATCCTGCATTTGTTGTCGAGCGACACATGACCATCACTTGTGGTGTGTGATGATTTGGGAAGCCATCTCTTAAGACAGCCAATCTCCTCTAATTACGCTTCAAGCCAATCTGACAGATTGCTTGTACATCAATGATATTCTGCAGCAGATTGTTATGCCTATGCTGTCAAGTCACTCAGGTTCCATTCACCAACAAAACAACAGTCTACCATATACTGCACAGCTTCTCAACAGTGTCTTTAAGGATTTAATAACCTACCATGGCCATCCAGCTCCCCAGACCTATCACCAATAGAATATGTCTGGGACTTGCTGAGACAGTAATTGGAATCTTCTCAGAATGCTATTGAATTAGCTGACCAATTGCAATATTTGTAGCAGAATCTTCCTCGGAGGGACAGAAGCAACTTTATTTACTCTATGCTACACTGAATATATCGGCTTGTATAGCTGCCAAGGGAAGATTTACCAATTACTAAAATGCAATCTTGTTGAGACCATTTCTTAATAAAATGTTTTTTAAATTGTTTTGAAAAAGAAGCACACTCTTTTAACAGATTACTTATTTGTCAGTAATGTTGTGTTGTGAGCATTTTATTCAAAAAAGCAGAATTATTTAATAGGTAACAAAATATTTTTTCTTATTCTCTTATTATGTATTTTATGTTTTTTATTAAAATTTCACCCTAATGTTTCTTTAAATGCCATGCTATCAGTTCAAAAAAAAAAAAAAACCACGATACATCCTCTACAATAGCAGATACCTCACAATAACGGACAAAATTTCTGATCCTATTATACCACTGTATATACACACTCTTTTGCAAAAAAAACTAAGCACCCCTAATAAATAATCCGATCATCTCAAAATTTCGCATGCAAATTCCTTTATACCAAGTATGCAAATGATTAAATTT
Source organism: Amaurobius ferox (assembly GCA_951213105.1). NCBI lineage: Eukaryota > Metazoa > Arthropoda > Arachnida > Araneae > Amaurobiidae > Amaurobius > Amaurobius ferox. The sequence continues at coordinate 71,071,368 of OX578141.1, read as the reverse complement.
ACAAGGCCAAAGAGTGTTAACTTCCGTCATAGTGCACATTTCTACTGTGCAACTAGCATCCTATAAAACAAGTTTAAAATGTGGACGGTTTATCTCTGCTCGTTATCGACATTGCAATTCCATGGAGACACGAACAATAATGCCGTTACAATGTTGCCGAAGATCTTATAAGTAATTAGATGAGTATGAACATGGTTGTATAGTCAGGATGGGTGAAACTAGCTGGTCATACCAAGCAATAGGCTGTCACCTGCACCGAACGGACATTGCTGTGCAAGGGTGCTGGCAGCAATAGTTGCTGCAAGGAACTCATCGGCGGAATGAAGATTCTAGAAGGCCAATTTGCATGAATGCGATGCAAGATCAGATGTTGTGCGTCAGGCTCAAACTGGTCTAACGGCTTCATTGTCCACCATCCAACGTGCTACAGCCTCTTCCATACCACCCATGGTACCTTCCATTATCTCACAGCGCTTGGCTGAGGTGGGGTTATGCTCACGGCGGCCTTTAAGATGTCTTCCCATAACCCCACAACATTAACAGAGTTGTTTGGAGTGGTGTCGTAGCCGAGCATCATGGCTGCCAGCAGACTGGCATCGCATAGTGCTCAGCAATGAATCACACTTCAGTCTTTCAGCAGATGACCATCGGGTACATGTGTGGAGGCGCCAGGGCCAGAAGTGTTGAAAAAACATAGGTAAACATCATGATTCATGATACCCCTGAACATGTGTTTTCATATAATTCTTTGTGAACGACTCACCTCGTTCTCGGGTGTGAACCATAATGTTTTTCCCGACATACAAATTCATGCAAATGGTGTGCTCGATGCGTACGCAGATCATTTGCATATCCAGAGGCATTTCCAACTATGGTTGTGTTCTGGAACGATCCCATCTTCAGATATAGATAGTGGATCAATCTTAAAGCACTTAAAGACCTTCAGCAGCAGAGAAGTAGAGCAGACAAAGACTTCAGTCACACAGATAGGTTCAGAGAGTTGGAACCATTCGACGAGCAGACGTCGCTGACGACTTATTCAGACTAAGTTAGGAGTTCTGTGTTTAAATGACCGAGTTGAGTATGACCTAGTTAATGGTCATTATGTTTCATTTAAGTTAATTGTTGAAGTTACGGAAGATGTTTGGCAGTATTAAATTTAAGTGAAATTATGCTTTCTAAAAGAGCCGTACTTACCATGTGTGACACCAGTTATGCTGGCTTCTTCAAGAGGACGCATCTAGATTAGGTAATATAAGTGTTTTCCATTACCTAGATAATCTATAGTGCTTTAAGATGGTCCTGCTAGTATCGAAACGAATGTTGAGCTTGTCAGCTCTTCACTTTTGTATATAGCACTGTTTTTTATTTGCCATCCTAATCAGCCTTTGTTTTACACAGGCACACAGTCATTCCCCCTGGTATGATGGTGTGGGGGTGCTATCTCTTACGAGAGCAGGTCGCCCCTAGTCATCCTGCGTACAACTTTAACAGCTCAATGATATATTGACGAAATCCTGTGGCTGTTTGCGTTACTCTTCATAGCACATCATTCTGGGGCCATTTTCCAACAAGATAATGCCATGCCACGTATGGATCGCATATCTGTGCACTGTCTCCATGCTGTTGATACTGTTCCTGGGACAGCAAGGTCACCAGACCTTTCGCCAATCGAGCATGTATGGGACATGCTAGGCCACCAGATTCGGGCACCCCGAAATGTAGCAGATCTGGACCAACAGTTGAAGAATGCCTGGCAGAATGTATCACAAGATGGCATTAGGAAACTTTATAACTTCGTATCTAGACGTATACAAGCAAGCATTGGCATTAAGGGGCATTGCACCAATTACTGATTTGAAAATTCAATGTGCAATTGCTAACTATTGATGGGTCCTGTGGCCTTGATTTTGTAATCATTTCATTACCTGTGTATGAGCTGTACACATATTTAACTTCAATAAAAAGTCACTTTCTTCATGGTGCTTCGGTTTTTTTTGCAAAAGAATGTATATACACTATATGATCAAAAGTATTCGGACACTTTGGATGTTAGAATGTTGTACGAATTTCTAAACAAATACTTGGCAAAGTGTTCTGTAACTTTGGCGATATGAAGAACATGCCTGAGTGCACACTTTCCAGTAAAGTTTTGGTGACTTGTGCATTTAGGGGACCACCAAGATATTGAAAAAGGGGGAAAATATATTTGATCACCCTGTATCATAAAAAGCTGTAAATGATTTGTAACTTTCACAAAATAGTTAACTAGCTTTGTTCAATGTGTATAAGCATTTTCGTAAAACAAAAATGTATATTCATGAAGATATAAAAGTTTCTTTAAAAAACAAACAAATTTTGTTACATATTTTTTGCTTACAATATACATGGGTTTGAATTAAATTTCAAGAACATTTGTCAACATCCAAGAAAAACATTATACTTCAATTGAAAATTAAAACATTGAATATACGATAAGATATAAACATTTGAAGAAACTAAGATTTTACTGTGCAGGCGTGAAATATAGCAATAGTTTTCTTTCATGATTTTGTAGTGAATACTGTAGGGCAACTTCTATAAAAAAAATCCACTGGAATATCATGAAAATTCACAAAGATATCGAAGACATAGTGATCAGTTTTTCTCTGACTCTCTGAAAATACCTGGATGATAAGGGGTTTTCCAAAAATTGACATTTTAAATCGTAAATCATAGGATAGTTAATATTAGTAGTGATAGTGTTATCGAAATCTTTTACAGAAGTTAGTTTGGAGAAAGATTTAGAAATTTTTTTAATTGCACGATCAACATTGCTGGGAGATAAACCACAATCAACAGCAACAGCTCTTAAATAATTGATCTCAGAATTGAGCAAATTTGTAGTATACAAACGTTCAAAGCACAATGGACAGTATTGAAAGCAGCAATTTTTTGGTTAGGTGGATAGCAGGAATTTTTATGTAAAGGTAGAAAGAACGAAAAGGTTTACAAAAGACCACAGTGAGAAATTCATCATTGCGGATGACCTAGACATCCAAATATGCAAGAAGATTGCTCAATTTCTTTTCATAGGTAAACTGAATGCAAGGATCAATGGAATTCGAAATCTCCAGAATGCAATCGATATCATTAAAAATGTAATCCAGAAGTTCAAGGCTGTCCTCAACATAATGAGTATAAAAAACAAATTGGATAATTTCAAAAAACTCAATTTCAAAATAATGCATACAGATGCCACTGAGAATAGGACTGAGTGGATTACTCATAGCTAAGCCATCAGATATACTGTAGAATTTATTATGAAAGACAAAAGAATTTTGTAATAAACAAGTACTGGTAAGAGAAAAACAAGCTCATCAATTTCAAATTCAAAGACATGAAATTCATACAAATATTTCCTGAGATAGGATAATGCACCCTTAACAGGGACATTGGTAAACAATGGACTGAACATCAAAGGAGACCATAGTCAAACCACGAATTTAAATTACGAATTCTCTTCACAAATTGGGCTGTTTTGGCAGGCATAAATATTATTACCAAGCAGATGGAAAGAACCTAGAAACTAAATGTTTGGCTAATTAATAAAAAGCAGTGCCAATATTAAATAGAATGGGTCTAAAAGGTTCTCTTGCAATGATGAAAGGGATCCAGCATATTCTCGAAACAGCTATATGCTGCATTATTATATTATTTGTGCTTTTATACATTGCTCAAGTTACAACATTGCTCAAGTTTATACATTGCTCAAGTTCGGAGTACGATCACGTTAAACATGTGGGTCCGTAAGTCCTTCCGAGAGGTTGGTGGTAGGGGAAGGAGGGTACGGTCCCTGTGGATGTCTCCCCCACTGGGTTCCGGTCTAAATTGGGTGGCACTTCCCGGCCGTCCAAACAGTTACCTTACACCTTTTTGGTAGGTCGGACGGTCTGGGTCTCAACAACAACAACATTGCTCAAGTTTTTCTTATCCTTCGCAAAAAGAGTATTGTACTTATCGATCATTAATCATGTTTTTTTTTAAATACACTCACCACTAACATTGTTAATTTGTGTGTGTGTGTGTATATATATATATATCAAATTTGAAGACCTAAACAAACTTATTTATATTCACATCAATTCCAGTTTACCGTGCACAAAGCAGCAACATTTATACAATTTAATATCTCTAGGTGATAGTTTAATTTGCTAATAAAAAATGGCGATACTACATTCCTATTTTGCATTTTGAATATTTCTAGTGATAGTTTTAAATGTCGACTATGATGGCAACACCAATTTCTTTCCTTTTTTTTATTTTGTATCAATATTATAATAGATTTTAATAATTAGAAGTACATTTTTAAGGAAAAGGTAAATGTTTACTGCATTTTATATGGGACTCTTAGTTATTATAATTTAAATGCTTTATAATGTATTCTACTAATAGGTAACTTTTACTTTTTAATTAATGAGTCTTAAATTTTCAGTGCTTATGCCAGGAAGTCTTGATATTGCATTTAGGTTTCCCATTATTTACATTCTAGGTTCCCTAGGCCTATAACATTTAAACAAGTATTAAAATTTACTATATCTATGTAATAGTTTTAATTGTCAATTAGAGATGGGGAAACAATTTTCGTTTTCGCATCTTTTAAAATTACTATGAGATAGTTTTATATGTCGATAATAGATGGCAAACCCATTTTCTTTCTTTTATTTTGCTTTTTATTATTATTTTAGGTTGGAATAATAATAAATACAGTTTTTAGGAACAGGTAATTGTTTAGAGTGTTTTATATAAGTTGAATTTGGTATCCTACGGTTATATTTTTTACATAGGACTCTTAGTTAATATAAATTTTTTCTATGCTACCATTATTTTATTATTGCCTGACTTGAATAGGACTCTCTTAATGTGAGTTAAGGTTATGGGAAATGTTATCAATGGGTTATAGATTGTAAATTTAAGTGTACTGTTTATTGTATGATCTTTAAGGGTTGATTAAAGTGCAATGGTAATTTTTCTTTTATTTTTAAAATTATTTAAATACTTTTAAGATTTGAGAGGTTGTGTATTATTAAGCTTTTTAAAGTATTTTTTTGTATTTACTTCTTAACATCTTTTCAATTTCAATATCTTTAAGTTCCTTTTCATTTTAATTATTAATTCCATTAAATTGAATTCTGTTATCAATATATAATCGTATGTTCATCGATTTCTAGTGTCCTTCCATTTTGTCCTGTGATTTGGTTACTGCTTGGCGATCACCCAATGGATAATAGATTTATATTAATCTATATTAATATATTTTTGTTATCACTAACAATTGCCAAGGGCTAGCTATTTACCTTGAGATTGGGCTTGAGAAAGTACATTCTCGTTAATCCAACTGCCATTGTTTACGGTATGTCTGTTATATACATTTATCATTATGAAAAATCTTTTACTTCAACATATTATAAAATTTACAGATATGTTGATGATCTGATTTGTTTAGTCTTAACAGACAACTGTGTCATAGATATAGATTTCTATCCGGATAATTTGGAACTAATTCCTAATGAAGCCACTATTAGTAATAACATTAATTTTTTGGAATTAAATCTTATTATTGAACCTACTAATAGGACAGTTACTAATTTATATGATAAAAAATACTATTTTAACTTTACATTAGTAAAATATTACCATTTAATTCCTGTAACTCGAATTCATTGTTTAGAAATATTATTCTTAATCAACTTTTTAGAATTTATAGATTATCAGATAAAAATTTCATGCTATGCATATTAATAAGCTAAAAATTGCCAGCAAATTATATAAATATCCAGCATATTTAGTAAATGGTATAATTAAAAAGTTTGGAATGATTGAATATACTTAAATTCTCTCTTTAGTATCTTATATTAGCCAGACATCTACTTTCTCTTGAATAAGCATTACCATGTATTTATATCCCCTTATAATTTAGCTTTTATGTTTTAATTCACAAATACAAATGTTTTTGTTCACAAATACAAGTGTTTTTATTCATAAATACAAATATTTTATTTCTTAATAGTTAATTTTATTATTATATTTATCAATAAAACATATTTATACTTTAATAAGTATGGTAAACACACCTAAAATATATCAAATATTTTCAATAAAAGACTACATGATCTTAAACTGTATTTAAAAACACCATCTTGACGTATAAGAAATTTCTACATTTTAATTTAATGTAAATGGATTTTTATCTTACTAGTAACATATTTGATATATTTATACTGTTTGAAAAACAGCAAAAGTTAATTTTATTTATAAACAACAAGATTGTATAAGCATCATTTAGTAACAAAAATGTATCTCATAAGCATGCTATAGGAAAACAACTGAATGGCAGTATATTGAAACTTAAAAATGGTTAAAAATGTATCAATGTAAATTTTGTAACAGCAAACTTTTAACAATAGAATAGCATATTGTGCAGTTAATATATATATATATATATATATATATATATATATATATATATATATATATATATATATATATAATAGAAGATGTTTATGATTACTTGTAATATATATATACCCGAGAAATACCAAAGAAAATTGCTTGTAAACTGAAGGTAAAGGTAAATAAATTGCAAAACAGAAGCCTAGTGTAGCACGATGAGCTATGCAAGAAATTTGGAAATTGAATAAATGGAATCTAGTGAAAATAAAAGGAATAAAATGAATATGAAAAGCATTTCTGAAACCATGTACGTTATCAAGGGCCATACATGTTTCATTAATGCTGATTCTACGTTTCTGTTAACACTACTGTAAAATGTATTACAGAAATAATGTAAATGGCCCGACGTAGAAGAAAAAACAAAGTGGACACAAAAAAATCAAACATGAATATAAAATATTCTGTAACACTAGCTTGTGGCTAATTATTTAAATGAGGATGCAAAGTATTATAAAGTAATATCAAAAGAATATAATGAAAATAAAATGAATAATATATCTACCCCTAGTACTGTGGTACTTCTGGAAAAGCATGTGTATTACCAACCATCTCTGAACTGGTTACAGTGAATTTTTGTTACTGACTAAGCAGTTTTCTCAAAGCAGGTTACAGTGAATTATACAAAATGTTTAACTGTTAGAATGGGAATGGTTATAAACTGGGAACTGTTAGAATGGGAATGGTGTATGAATGGGAATGGTTAAAATGGGAATGGTTAATAACTGTTAGATATGGAATGTGTATATAAATCATATATTTCATATATTTAATACTACTTGTTTTTTATAGACCTGAGATTAATACTTTATTCTTTCAGGCATTTACTTAACATATAGTGCTGCCATCTGGTGCACTTTTCTTCTAGTTTTATCTGAAATTTGTAGGATATTTGCATTTTGTTTTTTCACACTGTTTGAAATCCTTTCTTGATGTTCATGAGTTTAAGGGATCTTTATCCTCTTCCACAGTCCCATAGGAAAGTCTTTTATGGATTGGTAATCATTTTGTATCTTGATTATAAAATTCGTAAAGTTATCGTCTGCAGCTGCAGAACTGCTTAAGGAGTTAATATACAGATGGCTACATGTTGTCTATATTTTAGTAATTTATATAATCAAGACATATTCCAGACACTATTTTTAGGTATAATACAGATATTCACTTTTTATATGTACCTTCACATTGTTTTTATATGTACTTTCAAATTGTTATTTCCATGCATTTCTCATAAGCAATATTGCTTATACTTTTTTACTAAAATGAATATACAACATGATAATTTAGCGACTGGCAAAATAGAACATAAAAATTCTTGTGCCCGGTATTTGGGTATGAATAGGGCATTCCAAAGATCGACATCCTGTTACCCTAATCTGTCTGAAGATGTGAAAGACACAATGCGCCCCAGGGATTTTAAATTTCAAACGTGTGGAAACAAAAACTGCAAAACTTGCCCAAATGCGGAACCTTCTCAAATTAACAGTGATAAGAATTCACCTATTTTTTGTAAAGTATACAGATGCATATACATGCTTCGCTGTTCAGTATGCCAGATGGCATATGTGGGACAGACTAGTACACCTATACATCTAAGAATAAATGTACATCGCAATAACATCAAACATTATGATAAAGATCGAAATTCAGAAAATCAATTTGAGTATGAACACTTCTACAAACATGGATTTGATTCAGTAATTATTTCAATTTTGGATATAATTCCTAATTCCTCAAACAGAATTTACTATGAAAACAAACTAATTTTAAAACACAATACAGCATTTCCTTATGGACTAAATCAAATAGTTAATGGTCACAATATAGTAAAAAATGATTTATTCAATGCTTCTATTCTAACTCCAACAGTATATTCTTTGATGCAAACTCATTCACACAAAACTACACGCACACAGAGGGGTATACACAAAAACAAACACTCCCTCAACTTAGACTTCACATCTCAAATAAATCTTCAATGCACACTTTTTGAATCAAACTATAATTGGAAACATATTAGAAACTGGGTTTTCTCCATCAAAAAACCACATTTAAATAAACTTTATAATTCACTCATAGATCTCAATAATAAAAAGCAATTCGGACACCTAGTTTTTGACCTTTTACTAACAAGAGCAAGACTTATAGGAGTACAACTCACACATTCACACAAAAAAGAAAAAACAAACCAATCTTATTGTGTTATTAATTACACAAATCCTATATTTAATTATTTCAACTTCACACAAATTTTTAAAAATTTCCAATCCTTTTTTCCTATTAAAAATGTTAACATAGTAAAAGCATATAAATATCCAGTACCTTTAGGACGTAAAATATATAACTATAATCGTTTATCAAAACAATTGAATAATTCTGTATCTTGTTCGTGCAATGAAACCTGCTATCTTCCCTTTATCGACCCACAACATGGACACATAATCACCGGAAATCTAGATTTAATAAAGGAACCTCATCTCAAAAAATTTCTAAGCTATGGATCCAAATACAGATTACCTCTTCTTTATAATAAAAAGAAAATAATACAAGCTTTTGACATAGATCTAGACAAATATATATTTAAAATGTCAGGTAAATCCCACTGCCCATTTGAAGCCTTCAAGAGCTGGAAAGTACAAATAACTAGGCATGTAAAACATTTGATCCAACACTTTCCCATTCCAATATATAAGCATAATTACCAAGAAATCGTTAAAGAAATCAAGTCACTACAAGATAAATATGTAATCACATATGTAGACAAGGCATCCAGTAATTATGCGTTTATCTGCAAAAAATTTTATTTGGACGAGCTTAAATTGCAACTCAGTACCTCTCTTTCTTTAACTCCTTTATACACTCATATCAATGTTATAAATAAACAAATAATAGCTTACTACAAACTTCTTAAACAAAAATACAATCTCAATTTTCCTTACTTGGTACTCATACCTAAATTCCATAAAACACCTATTTCATTTAGAACAGTTACTATAGGTTTTAATTCATATACCAATGCAGCTGACAAACAACTTCTAATCATACTCAATCAAATTTATGATTATTATACTGCACAAAAAACACATATAATCAAAAATAGTATAGAACTTATTAATAAAATAAAACTAATCCCTTACATACATGATGTAAAAACTTTTGATTTCAAAGACCTATTTAATAATATAGACATTAATGATTTATATAAAGTCATACTTCTTTTATATGAACAATTCACTCAAGCCAAAAACATATCATTTCCAAAATTCAAAACTTTATTAAAGTTCATTCTGTTCAAACAGTATATAGTTCAAGGAAAAAGCATATACAAATTAAATAAAGGAATACCACAGGGAGGTAAATCATCCACCATACTGGCCAACCTTTATCTACATTTTTACGAAAATCAGTACCCATTCAACAGTCATATCATGTACAGATATATTGATGATCTTATTATTATTGGAATTACTAATGAGGCTAATGAATTAAATTTTGATTTCTATCCACCTAATCTACAACTCATTGAAAATGTATATACATCCAACTGGATCAATTTTCTAGACGTTAGTTTAACAATTAAAAATGCAAATACAATAAAATTTAAAATCTATGACAAAACAGAAACTTATAACTTCAAAGTAAATAAACTTCAACATTTCTCTTCCAATCTTTCCAAATCTGTATATAGAAATATTATTAATAACCAGTTATTAAGAATCAAAATGTTAAGCACACCTTGTTACTACAAAGAACATCTTCATAAATTCATCAACACCGTTATCACAAATAACTATCCGCCCAATCTTATTTTTTCTTTTATTAAAACACATTTTAAATTTAAATTCAAAAACTTGCAACAATTACAGCAACATATTGACAGATCATACTCTAACATTTCTAAATAATTCATAATCTCCATGTCTTCTTCTAACAGTTAAACATTTTGTATAATTCACTGTAACCTGCTTTGAGAAAACTGCTTAGTCAGTAACAAAAATTCACTGTAACCAGTTCAGAGATGGTTGGTAATACACACAGACTACTATACAGACCTGTCACTCTCGATAGTTTCGTTTTCGCGGCGGCCATTAGAGATAGACCAAGCATTGGGTTGGCGCGCTCTTGGCGATGGTCTGGTTTGTTCCGAGCGCTTGGCGATAGTCTGGTTTGGTTCCAAGACGATTTTCAATGTTATAACCCTATTTCGCTCGGCGAAAACTTAGAACAGACTAGCGTGGTTTGAGTAACGTGAAAAAGGATTATTTGTTAAGTGTTTAGATCATTTCATAGAAATGGATTGATAAAAGAAAACTGGTTGCGTTACAGGGTATGTAATTTATGTTTATTAAAATTGAAATAATTTTAGTTATCACCATCCTACATACGTGTTCATTATAAGTATACACGTGTTCATAAGTATAAACGTGTTCATAAGTATACACGTGTTCATATAAGTACATTAGTGCTGTGTTATTACTGCCGGATTAGACTAAATTTTAAGAGGTAGTGGTATAATTAGTTAAAAAATATTTTCCGTATTTTTATAAAATGTGAAATAATTGATATTTGGATAGCTTTTTCTTAGTTGAATGTGATATAGTATGTGTATATATTTATGTAAAATTTTTATTAAGTGCCTTATGGTGGAAAATTCCCCCCCCCCCCTCGGGTAATTAATGATTGAGTTCCACAACTTCGATAGTGCATTTATGTAAATTTGATATTTACTATGTGAATATTTTTATATTTAAAAAAAAAAAGTCTATTATCAGTATCCCAGAATAAATTAAGGATCAAGTAATTAACGATCAACACGCTAGTATACTTTTTAGACTGAAAATATTATATAATATTTCAGTCTTTTGAGTATGTTAGCTTGTAATTTTTTGTGCATTATGTTTTATAGTGAGACAATGCAATGTGTGTATTTTTTAATCTATTTTATGATTATTTGAATTAAATATATAACTATGTTTATTTAAATATTCTTAAACTAATGAATATATTTATGTTGCAGATTAATGTATTTTTAAATCCTGATCCTTTCTATAGTTTCAAAAATTATAAAAGTACAGTCCTCAACATTTTGTTCCCCTCCCGTTTAAAAAAAAATCGCCAAGCGAGCGATAACGCGCCAAATCTGGCAGACGCATCGCACTTCAGTTGGTCCATCTGACTAGTGCTAGTGTCTATGCGACATCCCATGTTAGAAATGTTGCCATAGGATCCTATGGATATGAGCCTTCTGAATATAGTATTCTGTGGTAATACACATGCTTTTCCAGAAGTACCACAGTACTAGGGGTAGATATATTATTCATTTTATTTTCATTATATTCTTTTGATATTACTTTATAATACTTTGCATCCTCATTTAAATAATTAGCCACAAGCTAGTGTTACAGAATATTTTATATTCATGTTTGATTTTTTTGTGTATTTGATCCACTTTGTTTTTTCTTCTACGTTGGGCCATTTACATTATTTCTGTAATACATTTTACAGTAGTGTTAACAGAAACGTAGAATCAGCATTAATGAAACATGTATGGCCCTTGATAACGTACATGGTTTCAGAAATGCTTTTCATATTCATTTTATTCCTTTTATTTTCACTAGATTCCATTTATTCAATTTCCAAATTTCTTGCATAGCTCATTGTGCTACACTAGGCTTCTGTTTTGCAATTTATTTACCTTTACCTTCAGTTTACAAGCAATTTTCTTTGGTATTTCTCGGGTATATATATATTACAAGTAATCATAAACATCTTCTATTAAATAGTACCTTAAAAATTATCAGCAGCTTAAGCGCGTTATTTTTACAAAGGGAATAATTTATAACCTCCAGTCTTGACAATTGAAAATATAATATTTAAACAACTTATTTATTAATATATATATATATATATATATATATATATATATACTGACTTTGAATTTGAATAACTTTAACACAAATACTGATAGTATTAATGAGATATGTAGTCATGCTGGGAAAATATCTTTATATATTAAAAAAAAAGTAGCTGACACTGCTACCACCACTATTTGACAAATTTCACGTCTCTGAAGTTTCTCTGTCAGAAACCGCAAAAACTATAGCATACAAAATATGAAATTTAGTACATTTATAAAGAAATATTAGGGGAACACATTGATATAAAGCATATAGAGATATTTTGGAGTGTTGAGAGAAGAAATTAGTGATTTGAAAAGGCTGAAAGAAAGTGATTTTTATTCGAAAAAATCATTCCTGTTGTCAATTAACTTTTGAGTTATTCAGATAATAGTGGCAAGTCTTTTCTTTCTCAGAGTCATAAAATGATAGTTTTGTGCAACGCATTGTCTTAGAAATATATAGTCATTGTGTGCATCCCTGTTTTAAAGATTATCATATAAAATCTAACTTTTAAACTTTTAAACACTGTTACATTTTATTGAAAATAGTCTTTGCTGCATATTTTCTACTAATCATTATTCTTATTAATTATTGTGTTAATTAAAATTCCTCTCTAATTTTTTAACTTTTTAAAAATGATTTAATCAAGGTAAATCAATTTTTTATGACCTTTATGTAATTTTCAAAAGAAAATATAACCCAAAAACTATGATATTTATGTACATGATTACTTCAGTATTCAGCTAAGGTTATACGAAAAAATGAAACAATTGAATTTAAAGTTTTTTTATTCCAATTTTTTTTTACAAATATTAGGCTTAGCTATGCAAAAAGCTCCATCCTCTGTGTATTTCGGCTCCACTCCATTCTGTGCGAGCTTCCCAGATACCAATGCACTGTAGCGAAAAGGTTAAATGGTGAAAAGAATGTTAACATGCAAAATATGTATATTACATTTCTTAAAATCTTGGGACACACCTATACATATAATAAGTAAAATTCTAACTGACTAACTGATATACTACCGCATCTCCTAAATACTGAAGCTAGGAACCTGAATGTACAGAAGGAAGTCTTTCATGACTCTTAGGTGCAGACTAAGAAAAAGAAGGAAAGGGATATTTTCATAACCCATTTCTAAAAGAGTGAGATGGACAAGGGATATGAGCATTGTATCTCTCAAACCCATGAAATCTATGAACCAGGAAATTTCCCTTATTGGCCATAGATAAAAACAGAAACAATATTTCTATAACTCATCCTTAAAAGGGTGACGTGATTGAACAGTATTATCTGTGTATCTCACAAAGCACTCCAGACATGAAACGAGGTCAGGGATATTCCTCATAAGTCACAAGTAAAAAGTATGAAAGGATTTTTCTGCAACTGTATAGGAGTGTTAAAAGGTTAGGTGATATGACCAAGCAGCATGACCATTGGATTTGAACAATCCATTGAGCAACGAATCTGAAACTTTATTAGCATGTTCCTCAAGGACCATAGGTAAATACTAAAAAGATATTATTATAACATGCCTTTAAGAGAACAAGAAGAGGTGGATTATTCAAGGATATCTCCACAACCCCTCGGCCCATGGAAATAAAACAAGCTATAAGCACCAAGGACAGGGTAACTACAGAATCTGAAAGGAAAAATTCATGATTCCCTAATTTCCATAGAATAGCTTAAAAAATACCCTGATATACATCACTATCAACTTTTATTGAATATCAGTTGAACAAACAGAGAAGGTCAATTAATAGAATCAAAAGTGACAATTATAAAAAGATAATTATAAATAATTACTTTCAGCATTGAAAAGTATAACAATCAAGGTATAGTATTTATGCAAAAATATATAAGAACAGTATTATTACAAGAACATTAATTTTTCAAGAATTAAAATTCTAGAGTAGCTATAAAATGTACAAAAAAAAAAGCAGTGTTCTAGACCAGCTAAGAATTCACATAGTTAAATAACACTTATTACTATAAAATTATGTACAAATATAAATACAAATAGTATTTTTGTTAATGTTTTCTTGGCATATAAAATATCTTGGCAGATTAAAAAAGTTGCTCAGAAATCCTTTTACCATATACCCATTGAGAACCTTGACCCCTCACAAGTTACATCCCTGTTTTAGAACATGCCCTTTTATTGTTAAAGCTCTTCAACTGGAAATTAGCACTGTTGAAACAACATTGTTTCACCATTTTATGGACACTTAATTTGAGAAACATAAAAACCTCAATTTCTAATTGTTAAAATACTTGAAGGTTCTAAAATCAAGGGATAAAATCCACCTTTAATTTAGCTGCTGCTGGATTTTAAAATATCAGGGAATGTTCAAAAGATTTACAACAAAATGCAAAACTTGTTACTCTTTTTAAAAAATAATACAAGCAAAAATTCAGAGAAATATCTGTATTTTTATAGAGACATATTATTAGTCCATCATGGGAAAAACAAAAAAGGAAAAATTCCGATTTCCCTGAATTTACAATATTTTTTAAGAATTCTGATATTTTTTAGAATGCTGATATTCTCTGATATCCAGATTCTGTAGCCATCCTGCAAGGAACTATATTTCCATAGCCCACCCTTAATAGGCTAAGAAGGAGATGGTATGTCCAAGAGGTATGATATCTATATCTCTCCAAGCACTTGAGATAAAAAACCTGATTAATACACTAAATAATTCCATTAAATGCAGATAAGGTGGCGAAAAGAGATAAAATGAACGAGGTACATGACATGATTAACTGCTCAAACTAAGAACCTGAAATATTACAAGGATGTTCAAGTCATATGTAAATATAGTTGGCCCCATTTAATTGCAAACATACTCTATTATATGCGATTAAGTGGAGTATGCGATCCAACGGGTACACAGATTAATGTTATTAATACCCCTCTTGATTATATACTTTAAAGACAATGAATAGAAAATAATTATAACAATTTACATAACACATAGTAGTAATTTATTACTATATGCATAATGATTCCTTCTATTTGTTATGCATATACCTTTTGAAATACACAGGGAATATTGGAGGTTGCCAAGTTTGGCAATTTATCACTTTCACCTCCATGTTTTTCAACACTGAAACTAAAATTCATGCTATTGGTATATTAGCTTTTATGCAATTAACCGTGGATAGCTATGCGATAAAACGGGTATGTTTAACATTAATCCTATTGGGCTTACTTTTGTTTCACAATATTCTATTCATATAAGAGAGGCATTCGAATATCCATTACTCAATTAAGTGGGGCAGACTGTACTCAGAATGGATATTTCTGTTACCTATCATTAACCCTATGCGAATGGCAGCACTCCAGAACTGCCACAGCCTAAAGAACAAAGTGATTAATTTGTGAATTGTTCTCAAAGGATGGTATATTTTTCCCCATTAAGCCTAACTTCCAAAAAAAAATTCACTAAAAATCCTCCATTCATTATAGCATTTTATTTTATTTTATTCAGAAATAGAAGGGAAACTTATTTTCCATTTGATGAATACATTTAATAAAAAATTTCCTGGTTCCGAAATATGAAAAATTAAAATGAATTAAAATTTATTATGTAACTTAAAAATTAGTTATAAGTTATACAAGGAAAATATCCAAATGATTGGCACTCTTTTATAAGACTTTATATAACTATTAGAGATTATGTACAATTACATATATATCGGAAATT
The DNA here is from genome assembly GCA_951213105.1 of Amaurobius ferox. Taxonomy (NCBI): domain Eukaryota; kingdom Metazoa; phylum Arthropoda; class Arachnida; order Araneae; family Amaurobiidae; genus Amaurobius; species Amaurobius ferox. Next base: position 71,055,269 of record OX578141.1, on the reverse strand, counting down.
AATGTTGCTATTTTCACCAATATGTCATGTGAGTATGGTCAAACCATGGATGCACAAACCAACATTATCATGTTTGCATTAATAAAAACTCTTTGATCTATCTCTTTTACCTCCTATTGTCATTATTGGCATCTATTTTATTACTATTTAATTCATTTAATACACTATTTTTCCACAGATTGAAAACATCTTAAATAGCTGTTATTTAATCTGATATAACTTTAAAATTCTACTACCGCATATCCCTTCAAAAACTATTGCTGAGTTAATTAGAATATAAGAGGAAATAATCTCTTACATTCAAATATCCCAGCAATGCAATCATTAAGTCAAAATCAAAATGAGAATCCATACTAAATTATAACTAGGGATGTTATGAAATCAAAAAAGAACTGGCACCAAATAACCGATGATACTATGGATTACCGAAAAACCGATATGATCTGATACAGAATAGATTGCTATTATAGCATATTAAAAATTTATAATTGCTGTAAAATCATGTATAAATTTATTTCAGTCACAATTTATAACTAGCCATCAACTTAAATATTAAAAAATGAAAAAATTTATGATATGCATGATAATAAATATTTTCTACGCTCTTATGAAAGTAATACAAAAATGATCAGTGCTCTCATTAACAGGCAATTGGAACTGGATTTTCTGCTTTGATACTGCAAGTTATGTACAAAAATGCCTTTGAGACATACTCTATGGCACTACGAACAATTGCCTCATTTAGAGAGAGGTCGCATCATAGGCTTAAGGGAAGCTGGTTGGACCAACAGTCATACCAGTCGCCATCTTGGTCAGAGTGATATGGCAGTTGTTCGATGTTGGCAACAGTGGATCACAGAAGGCACGTGTAACCATTGCAGAGACTAAAGATGCCTCAGACAAGACCTTCTGCTCAAGAGAATCATGCAGTCAGGAGAGGAACGCTATCCACACATATGGTGGCACTATTAGCCATTTGCCATCCTCCATGCATCCTGTATTGACAGATGCTATTCGGAAACCACTGGCAGAAGGTAGGATTAGGTGTTGACGTCCATTACGGTGGCCACCACTGATCCTTCAACATAGGCAGAGTCATCTAGATTGGTGTGAGCTTGGTCAGCCTAGACAGTATCTGATTGGAGGCATGTTATCTTTAGCGACAAATACCACTTAACTCTCTCAGTGCTGATGACCATCCCATACATGTGTGGAGGACTTGCCAGACTCTAACGATCCTGCATTTGTTGTCCAGTGACACACTGCCATCACATGTGGTGTGACCGTCTGCAATAAACATCTGCCATCCTCAAAGGGTTAGTGAGAGAAAGGGTTGATGGTTAAACTATATAATCCCTGTATCTCCAAAGACACTCAAGGTACGAACATTAAAATTTTTAGAATTGCTCTTCATGAGCCAACCATAAACAGTAAGGATATATCTGTAACCCTAAGAAAGCGAGGACTTGTGTGGGTGGTATGACTACTAGATAGAATGATCATAATATAATCTATCTAACCTCTGAAACTAGGAATAAGACATTTCAATGGGATGCTTTCAAGGATTATATGTACACACTAAAAAGGGGCTTTTCTTTAACCTGCCAGTTAGTTGATAAGAAGAGGGTTGTATGACTGAATAATATGATTCTTGTATCTCTCCAATCCTTTTTGAATATACATATACACACACATATATATATATAAAACCTGTGATTATATATATAATCTATGTTTCTCGAGAACAGTATTTTCTAACTCCATTACTATGAGGGGCATGGTTATGTGTCAATGTAAACAAATCTTGATTTTACTCCAGTTCTTTAACTACAATTTAATCAACATATTTTTACTTATAATTTAAATATCGGTTTTCATCACACTTGAATAATGAATAAAGGTGAGGAATGTTCTGTTGTTTTAAATACTTACTGAATTGAAATAAGTATAAAAAAGTGTTAGAATCTAATGAAATTTGTAATTGCTCCTTGAAAACCCAAATGTTTTGTAAACTTAACTATTTTGCATGAAATGCATAAAATTTCTAACTACAAATAAATGAAACAAAAAATATTCTTAAAGCATGGGGATGCACTGTATACCTGGAAATCCCCAGTAAAAATGTCCTGCCAATGGTGATAGATAAATAGACACTAAGGAACTATACTTCCTTAACCCACCTTCAAGTGGGGTGACAAAGTGCCATGATTGTTGTATCTCTCCAACTGCTCAAACTAAAAACCTCATTTTTTACAGGGATGTTCCCTATTAATAACAAATAAACAGAGTAACACACCTACAGGGTGTAAGAGATGGTGGGATAATCACTATATCTCTCAAGTGGTTTCTTTCTCTACCCTGAGGTTTCTGTTTCGGAAAATCTGCAGTTAATATGACTACAACTAAATATCAGATTATCCTGGTCAAAAGGCAGGTACTCAGTTAGTACAGTCGAATTGCGATATGTTGAATTTGAAGGGAGTAGAAAAAAAATTGTGATATCGAAAATTTGAAAATGTTTAAGAAAATCATATACTATATATTCAAATCATATATATTCAAATATCATATATATTCAAATAATATACATATTAGTCCTATACTTTACACATTTTTAAAAAAATCACTTACTTTATCTTGCAGACTGAGAATTGGGTATTACCCAAGAAAATGCTGACAACAAATAAAGCAAAGCTTGAAATGATTGGATACACATTTAATGCAATATTATGAAAATTTAATCTTGCATTTCTTTACTTCGCAAAATAGTCATCTATGACAGTTTGGTTACAGGTCCTGAATCCTTCAATATTTATTATATTTTCCAAATGAGCTAGGGTATGGAATGTCTTCGGCGTCATATTTGGCCTTGACTTAATGAAATTTTGAAGTTTTTCTATTAATGACTGAGCTTCTCAGAAAGTCATTTTTAGCAAAGGTGAATACTCTTCAATTTTGACATCTTCTTCCTCTGATACAACTTTTACCTCATTAATGATATCTTTGTCACTAATTCCCTGGTTACTGAAACATTTCCATCAACGTCAACAAAATCTTAAAATGTCCCACTTCCATCAGCCTTAACAAGGTAAGATGAAAAAATTCGAGATATCGAGATTTTGATTAGAAAAATTTTGAGTTAAAGAGGTTGTTTAACATGTGTTTTATACCGTGCATGAAGGGACATGAAAATATTTCGAGATATCGAAAATTTCAAGAGACCGAGGTGCGACATATCAAGGTTCACCTGTATTAATTATTTTTATTGAGAATGGGAGAAAATTTTAGCAGAACAAATGGTAATTGATTGAATCTCATTAGTGGTATGCTTATCAATTTAATTGTATTGATATATGGTTATATGGGCTTAAAATATGTTGATATTTTACTTTGATATGGTTTAATATAATATTTACTGCATATCAATACAATAGCATTTTATATATAAGATCAACAATTAGCAATCATTTTAATCTGAGAATTGTAATCGCTTGTTCAGTTGAAGATACTTTTACTAATAGCCACTTGGCTTTGTGGGAACATAAAAAATGTAACTCTTCAACACATTGAGAACTTAAGTTTTCTTATGTTTCAAATCTAACGAGAAGCAATATATATTTGAACCAGAGTTGGGAAAAAGTTAAAAAAAAAACATGATTGAAGACAAAGTAAATCAACAACCATAATTTAAATTAGTCAACCTTGGTGTGAACATCTGAATATAATTAAAAATAATTATTGTTAAAGATGATTTCTTTGAACAGAAAACAAATTCTGTATGATATTCCTAGATATGAGCACCAGGATAAAAAAAATATACAAAATTAAAACTTCTGAAAAAATGGCAGCTATGGCTATTCATCTATGCTCAAGCTTGATTTCTACTATCACTCTATAAGATCCTTATTTCAATGGCAATTAAGGTGCTAAAAGTATCAAAGAAAAACTAAAAGACATTTGAAAACTCAACGTACTTGTCATATATTATAGTAGCTTAGTCAAGTGGCACAAAACCAATTAAATGCACTGCAAAGGGATTTATAACAGATAGGTAAATGTACTCAGTGCTAAAGCTGGCATCCTGAATGATGAAGGATATTTATAACTGGTACACCTGAGACAAAACAACTTTTGCTCATTTTATCGTGGAGCAGTTACTAAAAGTAGGCAATGAAACTATTTTTAATATTTATTTTGACTAATCTCAAGTAATTCAAGTAATTTGACTATTTTGAATAATACTTTGAAAACTCAAAAACATAGTTATAATTACAGATCTTCACCAAATTTATAAAATTCAGACATTTTAGGCAGACATTAAATTCCGACCAACACCCTTAAACAGAAGAGAAATTATAAGAAAAAGAAATAGACATTTTGTAACCTCACTGATTAGTATATTCTACCTTTAAAAATCTGGTGATAAATGTGTTTACTGGAACCTTAAAAAGTTATTAGTTCAACCCAAAAAAAATTTGAGTACATTGAAATGTTTTTAGAACTAAAGTGTAGTGTATTAAATATATAAAAATAGCAAGGCATTAAGAAATGACAATTGTTAAAAAGGAAATATAATGAGATATGATCAGAGAATATATTCTTAAAATATAATAAAAGAAAACAAACTAAGGCATAAATGTGTAGAAATGCAAAAGTATAATCGCGTACTATTAAAGATTTTCTACTAACCTCCTAGGTATCATTTATATATTGCAAAGTGTCTGGGGGCCTTTGCATGTGTACAGCTTTACGTTCAATGAAGCTAACATCTCACAGTTATGAAACATCCATGTAAGGTATATATTTATTGTCTAGAAGAAATCCTGAGTAAAAATCAATTAATCAAGTCGAAATCTGATGTCACTATAAATTCAAAAGAGCAGTATTAAAAAACAGTTCTATATTTACAAAAAATATGCAATAAAATATAAATTGGCAAAGGTAAAAGAAAAATGAAAATTGAAGTATTTGCTCTAAACTTTAAACAGTACTTTTTAAAAATAAAGAGGTATGTGTTTCAATTTAAAAACAATTAGTGAAAGGTCCAGTTTTGAGATATGTAAAGGTTACCTTTCAAAAAAGTTTCGATGGTACATTGTTGGTCCTTTGCCTTTTTTAGCATTTTGTAACATTTGCAATTTTACTTTTCAACGTATAGTTTCAACCTAGTAACCACAGTCATATTACATTATACCAGATCTAGACAAACTCCATTTGGATATATGAAACACCCCTAAAAATTTGGGAACCACTTTATATTTTTTAATTTCTTTATGCATGATATTTGAGGAACAAATTTTTTAGAACAACATAATATTTATAATCTTAAGTAGTTTCAGTTTTCTAAATACAAAAAATGTAAGCACTGACATACCAACTGTGTAACAGCATCTTTTTAATTTTAAAAGTAAACTTAAAAGTAAAATTTAATAAAAATGCCTACTTAAAAATTATTTCTTTCTGACTTTTTATTATCTAAAACTTTAGCAGGATCATACTCTGTAACAGTTGGCTCATTCATATTAATCATCATTAAATCTATTAAACTTTCTCTCGATCAAGAGTGTCCGACCTACCCGAAAATGTACGATATCTGTTTGGATGACCAGAACCTGATGCAGGGGGCAACATCCATGGAAACCATACCATATTCCTCCTTCTGCACTCCTTTACAGGACTTTTTAACAAACAGATTTAACATGCCTATACTCCACATAAACATGGGAATAGTTTGAGCAGAGCCAGGAATCACTCGGGTCCTCCGAGTGCAATCCTTGTGCTTTTACCACTAGGCTATCCCATCCAAATCCCTTAAACTGCTATCTGACATCAATGATCTGAATTTACTTTTAATTATGTTCATGACACCAAATCCTCATTCGCAGCACACAGTCAAAAATGGTAATGGGCACCCATAGGGGGCACTTGCCTTCCCCTGGACATTCAAGGTCACAAAGGTAGGCTTCAAGCTAGTCAATACTGTGCATCTCATCCTTGAGGTTACCCAATCTCTGGAAAAAGTACTACAGGCATACTTGAAACTGGCAGTATACACACTATACATAACAAATTTCTTAATATTGGAAATTTTGTTTCATTAAATACACTTAATCTAAGTAGCTCATTAAGTTTTTCCCAGCTCCGAGAATTTTAAATTCGTATCATTCCTTGTTAAAATCTCTTGCATAGGATGAAAAGGAAATTGTTAGGTTTTCCTTTGGTAGGGTATTCCAATATGACATGTTCCGATTGGTATAAAATAAAAAAAATTTGTGAACCAAAACAAGATTTAGAAATAATTTTTAATGGAAATAGTGCTGTCAAAATACTGGGTGCCAGTGCTAAAATTCTAGGCAACATAGCACCTGGGATTTACCCAGTCCTGCATTACTTTTAATTATGTTCATAATAATTATGTTTATCGATAATCAATTTTGACTTGACTACATTGTCATTATAACTTATTTGATATAAATGAGATAAAAATGCAAAATTGCTACATTAATACCCATGTGTATATTGGTACACAGCATGGACAATATTTATTAAAATTGTAATCCTTTCAAATACAGTTTAACAAACAATTTTGCTGTGATCATTTGAATAGATTCAAAGTACAAAATGTGCATAGCACACACAAGTTTTCAAAACGATTGCAATGTTTGTTCTTTATGTAATGACCTATATTTGTACTAAAACTAAGATTTAATCATTTGAGTAATTTTGAAAATACATAGTATGAATTGCACATGTACATAGTACAATCAAATTTTTAAAAAAATCCAAAAGTTTTTACATTCTTGTAAAACTACATAGTGCCAAATTTAGTTTTAATTGGTTGAGTAGTTTCAAAGAAACAAAAATACATAAATCCATTGACAGAAGTGCTAAAAAATTTCTTATATCAGAGCCACACTACATATCAAATTTGAATAAAAAAAATTTAACACAAAAACGAAATATAAATTCTGTTTTAATGGAAGAGATCATTCCATAAAATGCTCTGCAAATAAAATGTCATTAGCAGATGATTATGTCAAAATTATTTAGAATTTCTTCTTCCGTGCAAGTCTAGAGTTGAACACCTTTAGCTTGATGTTCAGCTCTAGGCTTTTTAGCAACAAGAAGAAATTTCCAAGAAATATTGAAACAATTAGAAGCATATCATATTTTATTTACACAGCATTTTACATTGTTACCTAGTTATTTATTATTTGTGTGCAGTCAAGTTCTGTATTTATTTGTTTGAATTTGTAAAGTAAAAGTTGAGAGAAATATAACTATAAATTTTATGAGAATGCAACATTTTTTATATGCAAGATTACTATTTTTTTGTATTTTATCATGCTGTGTTATAAACTAAAACAAAGGTTAATAATTGTAAGTGCTGTAAAAATATACAGAGCATATTTTGCTATAAAATAAAAATACAAGGTGCTATCACTGAGATAAATTCATTTTTAAAAATGTGGTAGTAGGAATGCATCACATGCTTTATTATGTCTTACTTTAAATTTTATAATTTATATAATAAATTAATTTCCCTTAAAAATATAAATTAATACTCATGAGTGAAATAGTTTCATAAAAAACTTACAATTAATTTTTAAATATATATTAAGGAATAAGTCATATATATTAAAGTTCCAAAACAGTATTTTATAAACAAACATTTATTCAATAATACAAAGAAATTCATTAATTACAATTGATTATTTGTAAATACAATTTTTTTTTAAACATTTCAAGAGAAGTAACAGAAAAGTCTAGTCACAAAAAAATTATTGATTTGGATAAGAAATACTAATGTTAAAATCATTTTAGTAATGGCTAATGTTAAAATCATTTTAGTAATATAAAAATAAATAAGTCTCATTTAGATCACTTTTTACTCAAGATTATTTTCATTGTAACTTTCAACACATGAAGGAAATTACGATACATAGAAACATATTAAAGAAAACTGAATTTAGATTTATACCTTTATTAAATTATTATAGCTATACCTTTAAAAAAAATTCTACTAAAATTATATAATTTTGCACCTTAATACAAATAAGTTTTTTTTTTTTTTTTTTTTTGGGGGGGGGGGGGGGGGGGGGTAAACTTTTTTCTTTTAAATAAGTATTTTTCATATGCAAATTATACTTATCATAATTTAAATGGCATACTGAAAATAAATCTACATTTGTCCAACAATACACGAGTCAGAAACTGAAAACTTTCTGAATAAATTAACTTTGTTTTAATGTTTAAAAAATTGGAACTATTTTGTTCAAACCTGCCCCATGCAGGGGTAGGTACCTTTGAACAAGATAGGAGCACCTTTGAACAGATGAAGAAACATTTAATTAATTATAGTTTTTACTGAACAGTTTTTTTCTAGAACAGCTATCACTACTTTCTCTAGTGTTCTTGCCAGGCCTTTTTTAATGGGCATACCATCCGGTTAATTATACTAACCTATCGACTACAATTTGTACCTTCCGATATGCAAAGATGCATTTGTGTCTTCCGAGATTTTGAGCTAAAATGATTTTATAAAACCATTGATCATACAGCCAAATATCTGATAATTGCTAATTTTGTGTCCCTTGAGCTTTAAAAATATAATAAATAAAACAGTGGCGTTAGGTGATGAAGGATAAGTGCTGCTTCACTTAAAGTTATCAGCTGAATAGATCATTATTATTATTATTTGGCGAATTTTTCAGACTCATTTGGCTATTTTTAGATAATATTTAACAATACTTGTGCCAGTAGCATGATGTGTTTTGATGATGCCGGTTGCCGAAGAGAAGGGGGAATAATGCCACTGAATCTGCTTCGCCCATTCTAGAAGTCATGAGCCATCACTGAAATAAGATAGATATTTTTTGCAGTATTTGTTTAGAATATAATCTGTTTATTTGTTGTGTATTTTTTAACAAAAAGTATTTTTTAATAATAAATATGGTTTTGACTTCATAGAAATGCAAGTTTGTCATTTTTATCACTGTCTCTCAGAGATAAGTTCTGGATGGCGTTAGATGCCCGTGGAAACAACTTCAATGTATTTTGTAGATACATGACCTTGGCATAAGGAGGATCCAATGAATTATTTCTCCATTTGGAGTGGTGAAACATGATTTTGTAATATAAACAGACAGAGCAATTCTCGCAGCATCAACAATTTTATAATTGAGTTTGGGTTTTGTTTTGATTTCAGTTTTATGATTTCATTGGTGAATCATAGGAATATAAGAGAGTATTTTTTTTTTGTTTGGGTTTTATAGGCAGTGAAATTATTCGTTTATTTCGGATAAAAGAATGGGAGCAACTAACGAGTATTTTGTATCCAGATTTGTATGAAAAATATACATCAAATAGAAAATAAATATTTCTTTTATTCCTGAAAAAAGTAGATTTCTATGTTGAATAGGTGATTTTTAGTCAATTTTTTTTTTAGTTAGGCTTAGCGCAAAAAAAGCGCTCCGTCCTTTGGGCCGTGGCAGTTCCGGAATGCCACCGTCGCGAAAGGATTAATAGGGTGAAATTTGATTATGAAAAGAAAAAAACTTTCATTAGTTTGGTCTTTACACGAGTGTAAAAGAAAATCTGAAAATAATCTGCAAGGACTAAAATCAATCTGTGGTACTGCAGCTCTATCTATGAATTTAACTTGAATGCCAATTTTTATTTTACTAAACACACTTCTAAAATTGATTGATGCCTACCTGTTATTTATTTAGTGCTTGCTTATTCATATAATACATTCTTAGAATTTTCATAAACCAAGTCTGTAATTAACAAATGTGCAAGCTCAATGTTGTACCAATCACCATTGAAATTGCTTGTTAGAAAAGAAAATACAACACAAGCATGGGAGGGGTCTTAAATAGGGATGCAACAGATATCCGGTAAACATCCTGTATCCGGCTATTAGGATTATCCAGTCGGATATCCGGTCATATAAATAATATGCAAAATAAGTATTTTTAATAACTCAATTAATAGTAATTAAAATTTTCAGGTTTCTCAATTTTTATTATAGCTTCTTAAACTAAACCTTCATTTTATTACTTAATATAAATTCAGAATCTCTCCTTTACATTCAATATCTTTGACAATGAATATTATTTTAACTTATGATTTACATTACAAATTAAAAATAAATTTCCCGTCAACAGCATTCTTTTTCTTTTTTTCATTAGTAATTAAACATTCAGAAGACACAAATATTTTAAACGCCATAAAAAAAAAAAAATTTTTCCCCTTTTAAAATTTTCAAATTATAATGCAAAAAGAGTAGTTTTTCTGCATTTTTTGGCAAAATTCTATTTATCTTTTTGTCATAAATGACTCCTACTTCAGAAAACAGTCTTTCACTGCTTGATGGTGGGGCAAGATTCTTTTTTAGCAATTGCGATAAATAAGGAAAATTACTACTATTCATTTTCCAGCAGTCAAATAGTGACATTTTACTTTCAGTTACTGGCTGTGAAAGTTTAACTTTTAAGTTAAGAAAGTTTGTGAAAGTTACTGGCTGTGTGGAATAAATGGCTGTGAAAGATGGTTTCTCAACTCTTCAAAGTAAGCTGACTTGTTATCTTGTTGCACTCATGATTGTGATATGCTAGAATTAACAGTTATTTCAGTAAAGCAATCCCAAAACAATGTAGGTTTATTTGCAAGATTAGAACTTCCATTACTTTGAAATTTTGATTATATTAGGAGTGACTCTTTGTTTTCTTCAGAACTCAAAGCTTGAACTTTTTTCTTCATTATCAATAATAAAGAAGATTTAATCATTTCATCATAACCCTGATCTTTATCGAAAGAATAAATTTTGATTCTTGGGTCTAAAATGGTTACTATTGAAAAATGTTCATTTAGCTGTATCATTGAAAAACATTTGTGTGTGTTTTCTTTTAATGTATTGTTCCAACACCAAATACTTCAGATTTTGACAAATATCTATTCAATGTTACAACCATAGAAATTACATCTGAAATTAATGATTTTGATGAACTTATTTGCTTGGTAATTTCCTCAAAGGGTTGAAGTAGAGTTAAGAAGTTTTGAATTAATGTCCATTGATATGATGAAAAGCTTGTTATTTCATTGTTTTCCACTGCATATAAGGACATAGCACTTCTTAATTTATTGTCATCATTACAACAAATTATAATGGTGGAATTAAAAGAACTTAAGATTTCTATTTCTATTATTTATCAAGTTATCTGTAATATTATATAGGAATTTAAAGAGTGATAAGGTTTTTAAAATCTTAGTTGCTATAATCAAAACTGGAAATTTTATTTTAAGAGTGGCTACTAAATATTAAGAAGTTAACAAGTGTAATTATATTAATGACCAACAATCATTAAGTATATAAATACTTAACATTTAAGCTTTAATGGCCATTTTAAAAGTTTTAAAATAGTCTTGTGGCTACTGCTGGTTTTCATTTGCATTAGTTGCTTTAAAATATAATAATAATTTTAAAAATGTATTTCTTCTGAATTAAGAATTTAACTCAGCTATAATCATGCAAAAAAACTCAGACTATTGAGAAGAAAAATAAAATAGGAACAATAGCGCAACCAGAAATTTTTTCTGGGGAGGAGGGTATTCGCTCTATAAAGGGTTACAACTTTGAAATTAGCACAAAAATTACTATTTCTTCATATAAATTGAGGGCTTCTGGGGGAGGTTTTTTTTAACCTTAAAAACCACCCCCCTGGTTGCACCTATGAACAGAAATAATGAAACAGTAATTATTTAAGATTTCTAAAAGAAAATTATACTGTCGGCCGGATATCCAGTTTTAAATTCAGGTTGAATATCTGGCATCCGGCCAAACTGACATCCGTTGCATCCCTAGTCTTGAATATAATCATTCTTCCTACTTTGTCACAATGAAAACAAAGCAAATATTTCCAATGACCTGGAAAAGGTAACATATGCTTAAATATTTTATATAATGGAAGAGAGAATTGAAAATTAGGATGTTGAAATTATGTCAAAAGTGTTTTACTGAACAGCATACACACTAGAATTTTATGTAAGACTGGTCAAGAATATTTACTAGTTAGATATTTTCTATTCCACACCAATGTTACCATACAGACTTATACAAATGTAATACAGCAAATATACACTATAAGACAATGCATAAATCATGAAAATCACACGTTCTACTACACCTCATATGTAAAAGTTCATTTACTTTTGAATGTTTTAAAAGAAAGAATACAAATTACTGTTTAATTAACCATTGTTAGAACAGGGTACGAAATTTCCTACAGCCAACAGCGAGTAGAATTTTTCATAGATGAGTTTTTCCTATTCTAAACATTCAACATTTGTGAAATTCAAAATCTTAAATGACTCGCCAAATAGCTGTTTTAAAACACTTTCTGATGCAATTAATCGCTCTGCTCAGCATAATGTAACAGCTGTACAGGACATTCTATTATTAATAGTTTAACTATATCATGAAGCTCCATTACTTAATATGGCCAGTACTAATATAAAGCATGGCCAACCAGCCATAAGATGTGCGAATGCACTTAATCACTCAAATGTTGTGTATATTTATATTAATTTTTTTACATAATTTTTACACAATTGCCAATAAATTTTACTGTAATTATTTTTTTTTTTTAATAAGAAATGTCGTAAATATTGTGAAATGTTATTATATTAATATGGTACTTGTGAGTGAAAACAAATTTTGGCGAGTAAACTCTGAGCAGAAATTTCTTACCCTGGATAGCAGAATATGAAATGGTGAAATAAAAACAATGCTGCTGCTAGTACTAGCATATTTGTATACACTAAACATCCCTTTCTGGACTATCAACATCTACTTGAGCTAACATTGTAGGGTTATAATTTTCTTCAGAAACAGCAAATTCAGTTTTCGTAACTGAGTCAGCAGTAGAATCTGTTGATGGCACAAGAGATGGCGTACTCTTAGTTGATCGTTTCAAATTCATTGAATGAAATTTCATGCGGTATTTATTTTTTCGAGAACAAAAAAAATCAGGTTGCATTTTACGTGCTAAGAAACTTTTAGGAGATAAACCAGGCATAAGATCTATTAATAATGAAACCCCCTCTTCAGGATAGCATCCCTTTTCTGCTTTATAGTAGCTAGTTACATTTTCAGTTTTAAAAGCTTCGACACTGTTTTTACGAAATATTCCTAACGAAGGTAATTGCAAGGTAGGTACAGCATCTTTCCGCAAATTCTTTCTCGAAGAAAATCCTAACAAATCATGATTAATATCGCGTTGATATGCTTCAGCAGAAAAATGCAGTGAACATATGAAAGCACTTTTCGTATTAAACGTTTCTTTTTTCATGCAACAGCGAACCCAAACACGAGCGTAATTATTGTCTTTAGGAAATCTATAAAGAGAAACACTTTTATCAGTCGTTCGGTGAGTAGTACCACAGGTTGGAACAGCACAGATCGGCATGGTAAATAGTAGAATGAAAATTACACAAAATACTAGCGTAACTCTACTCTAAAGCATACATATAATGATTAAGGTTTTTTTAATATATGTGATGAATCACATTTCAATTCAAATCAATCGAATTAAAATGTAATAGATGCGGCTTCAGTAATGTCACCCATGTGAACTATAAACAGAGAAACCACACATACGTTGCCAAAACAAAACTCTTGGTAAAAGCAAAATCAGATCCAACCACGCAGAGCTACATATATTGATAGGGGGTTTTCAAATTCCTACTTACTACGGCTCCACCTCCGTCCCGCCCATACTGGGGAAAGGCCATTGTGACGTAGATCCCAAACGTCACTTCGCTTCCCGTACTTCTTATTTTCTTTCTTTACGCTATAATTCTATCATGTTTTTCATGATGGATATAATATTTTAACGATGTATCAATCGAGTAAGTATTATATTTTAATATACATAACAACGCAGATTTCCTTTTAACAATAATCAAACATCATTTCAAGATTGTTTTATATTAAATTCAAGTATTATTTACAAAAATATCAAATTCTTATCAATCGTGTATAAAAGTACTTTCGACACTAAAAGACTGCATATTTTGTTAAACCTCGGAAAGGCTAGATGAACACAATGAAGTTTTTGCTGTTTATAAAATATCAGCAAGCTTTCCAGTGCTTTTCTAGCCAAGAATTTATAAACATATCTATATGTAAAAATTATATTGCACGTGTAACTGATCAATTATTTGCCAATCTTTGTAACAATTCATACTAGCATCTTTTTACACAAACCACCCCATGCCTGGTAATAAATTGTTACACAATGCAGGCATACACACATGCAGAAATATATTTTAACTAATTCTGTATGTACGTTTGGACAAACATTCATTCAACAAGCTTTCTTTTGTATAAGTAAGTAATTTTGTTGCGATATTCAATTTCTGTTATCATTTATGTTAAATAAGACTTGGTCCAGCTTTGAAACAATCAATGAGTTGCGCATTGCTTTTACTGTATAACTTTTGCACATGTCAAGGGTGTTAAACATGTGGGTCCGAAAGTCCTTCCGAGAGGTTGGTGGTAGGGGAAGGAGGGTACGGTCCCTGTGGATGCCTCCCCCACTGGGTTCCGGTCTAAATTGGGTGGCACTTCCCGACCGTCCAAACGGTTACCTTACACCTTTCTGGTAGGTCGGACGGTCTGGGTTTCAACAACAACATGTCAAGGGTGTACAGTTACCTTACACCTTTCTGGTAGGTCGGACGGTCTGGGTCTCAACAACATGTCAAGGGTGTGTTTGGAAAGTAACTGAATGGTCATCTCCGTTAACAATTGTTTATCAGTCATCAAGTCTCTCACCAGAAAAAAAACAGCATAGTTATTCTACACGATTCTAGACAGCATTTCATGCAAACACGTGTTCTGTGTATCAAGTGACCACATAACATTGATTGAGAAAATCCTTGGTCATTCTAGTTATAACTGCACTAACCGAAATAAGTTTTTAAATGGCGGTGGTTATGAAAAAGTTTTCGAACTCTCTGGTCATGACTGATGGTCACCTGTCATAATTATAGAAACTCTTCAACTGTTTCCCAAATATTATCAATTTTAGTTAGATTTTGTCCATAGAAGCAATGCAAGCACTGCTTATCTAACATCAGTTTCAAATTTTACTGTAATATTTCAGCAGAATTTGTCAAACGGTGATTGATGATAGATCATTGGTGACTAAGCTCAAATTAATCTTAATTAATAATAGCAAGGATATACTTTTTTGTTGTATCTTAAAAGTTTTTTTTAAATTTGAGAAATAAGAACTCTTAATTTCCACGAAAATGCCATTAATGCGTTTAGAAAAAAAAGTAGAAGATTGGAATTTATGTACATATAGGTTCAACAGTACAGTCAATCCTCCCATAATGCGATTAACGCTAGAATGACTGATATTTTGAACTACCTAGAACGACGGAGAACGGTCAATTTGACCGCCATAGAAAAAGTACAACATACCTTTAATTCAAAATCAAAACATCATAGTTACAGCATTTAGAATGTTTCTTCGACACATTTTTTGCAAAGAAAATAAGAAAAATTATAAAATTTCAATGAGCTGAGATTAGTCGTTTTGAGGGAATCGTTTCTCAAAGTAGTTATGCGGTCAAAATGACATCTTCTGTCTTTCTAGCGTTCATTCATACCACTTTATATTATGAAACTCAGATTAATGCACATCAGATTAATTCCTACCATGTTATATGGAAACCGCATACCGTGTTATAAGAAACTCAGAACAATTCGTACTGTGTTATACGAAAACTGCATTAAGTGGAACTCAGAACAATTTGTACTGTGTTATACGAAAACCGCATTAAGTGGAACTCAGAACATATAAATCAGACTGATTCATTCTACGTTATACAAAATTGTATCTTTAGAGTACCATGTTATGGTGAATATGGTTATGAAATAAAAATTTATAGATACAAAAGTAAGGCAAAAATATTTTACATATTTTGAATAATTTTTATTAAGACTTTATAAGAAAATTAAAAAACAATGTGAAATATAAACTTAATAATTTTTTCCAACAAAAATTCTATTAATATTCATCCCCTCTGTTAAATATTAGTTAGTGGCCTAATTTTTTAATGTCCTCCTCACTTTGCATATCTTCATTTTCGTTTTCAAATGTAGTTTTAATTTGTAACTCTACCAAAATCTCTCTGAAAGGAGCTAAACAATTTTATAATTATCATTTAAAACTTGCACTTCGCACTGATGAAGGATCATTTTCAATAAAATAATTTTCTAATTGTTTACCCAAACACAGTCCCCTTTTCACATCACTTAAATTGAAATTTGAAACCCATTCTTTACTCATATTTTCATCTACCAATGCATTTGAGGTGAATGTATTAATTTATTTTACAGAGGATTTCCCTGATAACTGAAATTGAAATATGGTGATGTACGTGGATGAAAAAACAGGGGAATTTCCCATGAATTTCGAACCGTAAAAGTGTAATCATGCTATAGGGAGACTGCTTAAACTGAGTGGTATTATAGAGAAACCGCTTTATAAGACTATCGCGTTTTATGAATATTGCCTTATGACAGGGCTGTCGCAATTTTTGCTCCACATTATATAGAATCCGCATTATTAAAGTACCACGATATAGAAGGGTTGACTGTAATATATTTTTCTGTTGTTTTTATATACCAGAAATAAATGGTGTGCTTGCCTAAAGCAAAATATCGCTTCACACCACTGATTTTATCATTTCATTTAAAAATCAATTCGGTAACCTTTTACGTTTATATATGCAACATGTTACAATTTTGTTTTAGGTTTCTATAAAGAGTTAATTTTGTAGAAATATTTTATTTATTTTGGTTTTATGGCTGACAAGGGAGATAGCGTCTATCCAAATAATTTGAGATTAAGTTACTTTTATTTTAATTATATATTATCCAAACTAAATGGATAAAACATTCTCTGTGTAAATAAACAAAGTATGTTTACTTTGTCTAGTGAAGCTAAGCGTCAAGCGGGATTTTCAGGAGTGACGAATTTCTATCTGTCTACCCACATTGGACGATATTCCATTGGAAATGGAACTTAAAGAAAATATGCACACAATTTATGCTCGAGCTACAGCAAGTCTCTGATAGACATGTCTAAGCTATAAGGAAGTGACTGTTTTTTTAATAGTTAATAGGAATTTTGACTTCAAATATCCTGATGTTTTAATTTATTCAATTTCAACTTACATTCTTTGATATTAATTTATTATTTACTTCAATTTTTTTGTATAAATTAGAAGTAGCATAGTTGTTTATAATAAAGAAATTTACATGTCTATGTATTAAGGTCAAAGTAAAAAATGCTTATGGAAACCAAATCAATCTTGAATGAAATATGCGAATATATATTTGGAATTGTTCTTGATTAAATTTTTATCAAATGAAAAAGTAAAGCTTGATAAGTGGTCTATTTATTTTCTTATATATTTCCCTTGATTTTTATATTCTAATTAAAATGGAGTTTTTCGTGTATTATGTTTTCCTGCATATGTTTGTATTACAAAATCGGAGTTTCACTTCAATGAATTTGTTAATGTCATTAATTTATTTTAATTGTAATTCAGTTATTACCGAAAAATTACTTAAAACAGTATTGCATACCTCTCAAACCGCAGCCTAGTACTGAGACACTGATAGGTACGACAAAAAATACTTTGCATAGGGGCTCGGGAGGCTTCATTTTTTTTTTACCCACACCATCTGACCTACTCGAAGGTGTAAGGTATCTGTTTAAATGACCGGGAAGTGTCTTCCAATTCAGACAAGAAACCAGTTGGGGGCAGCATCCACAGGGACTGTATCTTTCAGAAGAACTTACAGGCCCATATATTTAACATTCCCGTACTCCGCATGAACACATAGACAGTTTGGGCAGAGCTGGAAATCAAACTTGGGTGATCCAAGTGCAATCCCCGTGCACTAACAACTGGACTGTTCCACAAACCGCACCCCCTTTTGCCTAAACCGTTTGTAAAAATAGATCAATAACTTGTAAAATACACAGGGGGTGCACATTTGTTGTATATGCCCCAAATATCTGACGGTGGCTGTGTTCAGGTCCATTCAGCTGTACTAAGATATATTTATTATAATAGACTAAATGCTTTTGTAGGTAAATTTCTGTTTATCGAAGTTTACTATATAATATATAAATTGATTTAAATGTTTTTCATATATTGTACAGTGACCATTTTGTCTAATGCTTTTAGAAAAAAATATATTTATTGCCCAATATTTTGTTTTAAATTATTATTTTTATTTTTTACTTCATTTCGACAGCTGATAATCCGGCAGTCTTAAATATAACCTAGCTAATATATATATCATGAAACTTCATATTTGCAAATTTTGGACTCCGTGTTTCAGTCTCCGCAAATTACTTTTACATGACTGTTATCATGACTGAACCATCTTCCTCAAAATTAAAAGCTAAATAATCGAAGACTTGTAAAGTTACTTGCTTTTTAAAAAACAGTGTAAAAAGAATTAATTTTCAAATCTATTAAAATGAAATAAAAATGGAAAATTTACTGATACAAATCTCTAACTATGTCTGAAAAGATTTGGTATGAAATTGATATGATGTTTTTAAATAACAATCTCAGGATGATTACAATTTTTTTTAAATCATTATGCATGTAAATTTTTAGTGTAGTTTAAAAAAAAATTTGACATTCTTACTTTCATCGATTTACACATTTTAGTTACACAAAACTGTACACAAAACACAATTTTTAAATAATTTCTGAACAAATATTTGTGTACAATATCGTTAACATTCTAAGTACTCATTTGTTTAACGTAATATGAAGTAAGTGATATTTATATTTTGTTTTGAAGAAGCATGTTACCAACATGGAATAATTAATACCTGCAATGGAAGCAAGAAAACTTGCTTTGCTATATGCCACAGTAATGTGAATTTCTATGAGGACTGATATATTAAGTGCTACCATGCAGCCGGCTTCTAATTTATTAAAAATTAAACTCTTGAGAGAACTTTGCCAATAAAAATATTCCCAAAGTTCGAATCAAGCTCTCATTCTGGGTGCAAAATAAGAGGTGCGACAGTCCAGTGGTTAGCTCGTGGGAATTGCACTTGGACGGCCTGGGTTCGATTCCCGCCACTACCAAAACTGCCGCCGTGTTCATGCAGAGTACGATCATGTTAAACATGTGGGTCCGTAAGTCCATCCGAGAGGTTGGTGGCAGAGGAAGGAGGGTACGTTCCCTGGATGCCTCCCCAATGGGTTCCAGTCTAAATTGGGTGGCACTTTCTGGTCGTCCAAATAGATATCTTATACCTCATTGGTAGGTCGGACAGTCTGCGTTCAAGAGGAAGAAGGGTGCAAAATAAGGGAATATTTTTCATTAGCAAACTGCTAATCAAAATTTCATTTCTATAGCAGTTTCGATATTTTGACTTGCAGTTCACAACTATTATTTCACTAGTTCTTAAAAAACGTACCTATAAACATATCCGGAGATGCCGGGTTTAAAATATAAAAGAAAAACACCATGAATATTAGAGCTATGCACGTATATGGAAAGATTTTGTTTTTACCGTTATGAATCATTTGTTGCTGTTTTTTAAAATAAAGTCTCAAAATGCGATTCAAATTTACTTTTACATGGCAAAACACAAATTTTCTATCACAATTTACGATGCGATACCGCTTTTTTTGCACCCTGCTCTCATTGCAGATAAGGTAATTGCATCTATGGATATATAAAGTTGACATATAAGTTTAAATCAAATATCAGATTCACAACAGCATTCCTAGGAAGTAATTTAGATTATCAATG
This sequence comes from Amaurobius ferox, assembly GCA_951213105.1. NCBI lineage: Eukaryota > Metazoa > Arthropoda > Arachnida > Araneae > Amaurobiidae > Amaurobius > Amaurobius ferox. Next base: position 71,035,396 of record OX578141.1, on the reverse strand, counting down.
TTTTAAGTGATATATTTATCAATGCTTTAATGGTATATTATACTAAATATTTTGGAGTGGGGACCATTGTTTATGAAATGCAGTGAGTGAAATATTAGGTAATTGTGAAATATTCTAACTGCATACATGAATCATGCAATACTATTTACTAATAGTCATTTGTAATTGTGGCAAGAAAATATTTAAAACAGAATAAAATATTTAATATTTATGTTTGCAAGCAATTAAACATGTTGTTGAGACCTAGACCGTCCGACCTACCAGAAAGGTGTAATTAAATATGTTGTAGAAAACTTGAAAGTAAGAGGAAATCGAATTCAACACAAAATAATACTGATGACTAAAATGATGTTAAAAATGCGAACAAGATAAATTTACAATGTATCAGATATTTTAAAATCCACCTAATCCAAAGAAAAATACCCAGCTCGCTGAAATATTTCAAAAATTACATTATGTGCTCAAATACGAATCGTAGTTTGAATGAATTTCGATAATTATACATATGTAAATAGAAAAAGATATCCATCCGTAATACGATGAAAACAAAAAAAATTAAATCTCCGTGTTTTAGAACATAAACGGCAATTAATGAAAATCCTCTTTCTGAAATACATCAAATAACTTCAAATTGTTATATCTCGCAACGTATATGTGTTACGTCACGTTAGCTCCACCTTCAGTCGTACCCAGTATGGGCGGGATGGAGGCGGAGCCGTAGTAAGTAGTAATTTGGACACCCCGTCTCAATATATGCCACAGAGCTATGTAGCTCATATTTCTTCTTCCCTTTCAGCCTCGCATATTCCGAAAACGTACCCGATATACCGTCACCTTCGTGAACTAAAGATCTCGAAGGTGACGGCTATACCCCCTGCTGTGAGGCTGATTCTTCGCTATTGGCTAAGTTAAATGACGTAATGGGCGGAGCCTACCATACACTTTGAAGTTTGACAGTTTAAGACAAAATCTGTCGTCTTCGAGATTATACGTGTTTACATTTTCCTTAGATACATTTCGTCATGTATTTTACTTCATACACACATATTTATTTGCTTTTGATATAATTTTAAATTAAAGAATTAAATAAAATATATTATTATTATTACTACTTGATCAATGATAAAAATGCTTCATTTACGGGAAAAAAATTATATACAGCATACAGTTTAACATGCTTGTGTTATATGTATTATGTTTATTAAAGGCACCTTATGCCCATTTTATATTGTATTCCGTACGTGTATCGCAACTTTTTTAATCCTATTTTCAATGATGACTTATAGCACTTGAGGCAATTTGTTTTATTTTATTAATGTTTTAACTACAGAAAAGCAAGTTACCTATCCAAAACAAAATATATAACCGTTTAAATGTGGGTTACCATAACCTTTTTTGAAGTCTATTTCAAATATTTATGCAAGTTTGTAAACAAAACTATGTGTTTGATTTAAAAGAAAAAGCCATACAATGGAATATTTTGGACAAAAAATGTGGAATTTTTTTAAAAATAATTAATCTAAAATTAATAAAAATGCAGGCTTACAATGTAATCCTGGGTAAAATATTTAGTGTAGAGGATGAGTAATCCATCCCACTCTATATACCCAGTGATGTGCTAAAATTTTCTATGCTAAAAATTTTTAATAACTGACATGCTTCGAAAATTATATATATCAATTGTTTGCTGTTCCCATTAAATTCTAAACAAATAGATATGCATATTGGTTTCTTTACCATTTGAATTGGTGTGAGTAATGCTATGCCACCGTCACTAACCGAAAGAAAACAAAGTGGCAAAACCAAAAGAATGACATACCTATATTTTTTATAGAACTGCGTCAATGGATTTACAATTAAAGTACTTCAATACACCTTCTTCTGGATTTTGAGGAAATTTTGATGCACATTAACAATTACAATATGATGTGTGTCTTGATTTAGTGTAATTAAAAAAAGATTCGAATAGATTTTTTCCTGTAGTTGGGAGGGGGAGGGGGTATCTTTAACCAGGTAAGTCCATCAGTCACAACCAGTGCATACTTTTAAATATATAAGTTAATTTCTTGGCATTCTTTATTAAACTTTTATTTACTTCAAACATTTTCAATGTAACAGCTAATACTTGAACATTGAAAATTTTGACAATCAGTATGTACATACTGACTCTAGTTCTCCTTTAATGCTCGCTCCTTGTTTCTATGTGAATAAAAGATACCAATAGATCAAAATAAATAAACTGCTACTTTTGAGAATATAAATTTGTAATACTTTCTTAAAGAATCTGATTTGTGACCTAATTTTTTTATGCCTGGTTTCTTTACAGAAGTATTAAAAAGTTATATACCAATAGAATAGATGCTATGGATTTGAATCGATATCACCAGAAATAAACAAGTTGGTTGAGATTTGCACTCTAACTTAGTGTGTTACCTGAAAAATTTGACTTTCAGAGGAATAGCTTTTTTTTTTTACATTAATTCAAATTTCATGTTAACTATTTTATATGTAACAAATAAATATATAATAGAATATATAATATGCACTGATAGTGCCTAGCCTGCAGTTCATGCTAACTGATATTTCACTTAAAGTGGTTTCAACTTTTCTTAGACAGCAAGACCCTCATATAATTCCATATTTTAATATCAGAACATTCTAAATTGATATTTTGTCTCTATGATAACCATCTACGTAATATATGTACACATAATAGGTGAATGGAAACAAATATGAGTAAATAGATACAGCTTTCCGAGTACATTCAAGTTAGTTTTAAATGCTTGAAATTTAGCTAAAATACTTGTTCATCAAAGACGTCATGTGAAATATATTAGCTGCAGCCCCAATTTCAACTTCAAAATAGATCTGCTATTTATCTTGCTCATATTTGTTTCTCCAGTCATAATATTTTTTGTGAAAATAGCTTGATAAAACTGTTTTGCTCTTATAGTTTTGCAACATTCTAATATATCAATTTGTGAATAGGATATAATAGAGAAGACACTCCTATTGCAGATACTAGCATCCATGGACTAGTTTCTCACTTATTATATGCTCGTCATCATGAAATAATCAAAATTTGCAGTGGTAGCATGAAAGTTAGCATGCACCACAATTTTTTAGAACTTCTATGTGAACTAACATTTTCAGTTCTTCCATGTGGCCTGCTCAAAATTTATATACAATTTAGCTCAGGCCACATGAAGCTGCAAAGGCAAAGTTTATAAACACAAAGCTCATCTATAAGACGTAGTCTAAAAAATATGGGTGATATTCCTATTACAGATACCAGCATGAGCATTCTTGGACTGGTTTCATGCTTATTATGCATTCGTCAATATAGAATATCTCATATCTATAATGGTAACAAGAAACTTAATATAGATCCAAGTATGGGTCATTGTGGCAATTACCCCCACCCCCCTTTTCAGATATATGTGTCATTTCTTGTGATTCTATAGATTCACTTATAAAAGTTTATTGCAATGTCATAAATCCCAAAATGACATAAAATCCATTTTATCAGGGTAGTTTGCTTCATTTTATTATTAATCAAAAAAAATTTATCAGTTTCGATAACTATTTACTGATATACTACAAAAACAAATGTTCAATAAAAGAAACATGTCGAAGTATATCCCTTTTAATTTCTGCCTGAATCTGCCCTTGTAATGTACTAACTGTAAACTTTGCAGCTACCTTTTAAATTTGGTTAACTGTACTCACGATTCATTGAATGATGATCAATTTACAAGGACCTAATTAACCTTCAGCTTTCTATAAGAAATTCGGATTGGCTAGACATGGATTAACAAAAACACTATGTAATAACAATTATAATGTTTTAAATTTGATTAAGTAGGTACTAGTCAATCAGGTTCAGTTGATTAAATATTTATAATTTTTCAAGATATTGTCCACCGGATGAACTAAAATATGTTTTTTAGGTAATGCGTATGCTTATCTTATTTGTACTGATTTTTTCCCATCAGTAGTACAGATAATAGAATTTTGATGCATAAAAGTAAATTCCTGCCTTAGAGTAAAGATAAAAATAAATTTCAAAAGTAAATAAAAACATCCCATTTAATAAACTGATATCTATATATTGCAATTCTAACTGTAAACGAAGAAATTGAAAAGCAGATTTAGGTTTAGCTAGAATCATTGTACTATTAAAAAGAAATTGCATATATAGCTTGATTCAGTACTATCTTATTATTGTGGCTCCCATAAATCCAAATGAGCCAAGGTCGCAGTTAAGATTTCGCCAAGGTTTTCGTTAACGGAAAAGCAATATGACAATAATATAAACACATGCTGTTTCTTTAGGACTTCAAACGTTTGGTGACATTTTACAACCTACCTTAGCGATAAATCTCGGACGCTTGGTGATTCATCCTCGGGGGCCGCTATAATAAGGAAGTACCCTTGATTCTTTAAAATTATAGAAATATATTTAAGAAATATTTTTTGTCTCTACACACCAATAGCATTACCAAGTAGGGAAATCATATTCCCTAGAAACCCATTTAAGTTCAGAGAAATGATATTTAGTGAAATGGGAAGCAAACTGTTTGGTTACCAATTCAACCCTCCCCCCCCCATACACACACCTCCACACACCTCCTCTTCCTCAAAAAAAAAGAATTGCCTGGAGACGCTACGTTACTGTTACACGCATAATACTAAAGTTAAAGGAAAATATTGTAATAGGATCAAATATTTGAACTATCAATGAATTTACATGTTTTTGTTTTAAATATTTTTATTTTCGAATTGAATGCTTTTGAGATAAGCATGTGCACGTTTGTAATCACTGATATCTCACAAATGATTCAAAAGTTAGTACTAATTTTCTACTACTCAATTGAATGTAACTTCAGGTAATGAAATATGGATAGTTATATTTTAATTTCAATATTTGTATAAAATTCATAATTTGTTGTCAAATCAAAACAAATTTTAATTTTATTTACATAAAAATGTTTCAAATATTTTGTTAAATCTTATACAGTCTAATTTCCCATTCTAATCAGTGAATATTAAATTTCAAATATTTGAAATACAGTACATACATCATTTATATGCATTTCTACATAGCTCGTCAAACATTCCTATCCAGTGACATTAATTTCAATTACATATTTTCACAGGTATAGGCTTTACTTCACTGGTCCCTAGAGTAGTGTATAAATAGTGCTTTACTATAGTTAAAAATATGCATTTTCTATTTAACAATACAATCTCTTTGAACAACTTTAACTGCATAATAATGTTGCATGATATTACCTAATTTCAGTTTATAACATGTTTATAAAGAAGGAGTTTATCCAACAGATATTTTAAATCAACTTACTGAATGCTGTTTTCGAAAATAATAGACAGTAGTTACTAATTTAATTTTATATGAAGATGGATTTGATATCCTAGGATGCATGAATAGATGCAAATTGACTTACCTAGTTAATACTGATGTTATCTGATTTAACCTGATGAGATATAATGAAGCTGAAAATACATATACCAATTAAAAGTTTGACTAGTTATCACTGCGTCCAACCGATGCTAAAGTATTTCGTTAACATTAGATAGTAATATATTATCTAAATCGAATTATAGTTGTTGAAGTAATAAAGATATTGAAATTAATATTACTTTCAAATAAATAATTTTGGGTTTAGAAATTAATAGTATTTTGACTAAATATTTCAAACTGAAATTATTCAAGAGATTGAAAAATAAAGCTTCAGGTTTTACATTTCAGATGTGTTATACAGAATAGCAAGTGTAAAGAGGTTTCTAACTGAATTAACGTTGAGTCAAATTCAAAATGTTCTGAAAAATTTGAATAATGTATCAATACATACCTTTTAAATTTAAATATCAAAATTTTGTATATTCAAAGTGTAGGATAATACACATGTAATTGTTATTAAACATTTCCAAAGTTTAAATATTGGTTGTTAAATTTTAAACATAATTTGAAATAAACATGTTTAAGAGTTAAAATGTCCGTTGAAATCAGGAGGTCATAAGAAACAACAACAACAACAGCTAAAATGCAAATAATTTTAACTCGAACACCAAATGAATTCTAAACGCACAATAAATATATATTTTGTTAGTGTGAACTGCATGCGAAGAATGATAGCATTTGAAACCATAATCTTCATAATAGCTTACTGGCTGTTAAAAATTTGGCAGCTCACTACTGGGTACAGATCAAACTTCAACGTATTTCATAAACATTAGATAATGGCTATTAGTGTTTGCTTTCTTCAGAATGTTACTTAATATCAATAAAATCTCAAAATCATCATCCATACAATTGAAATGAAACTTCATATATATGCTATTTAAATTACAACTTGGTATATACATATAGAATATATATTAATTTTATTAGTAATTTCATTAATTTGTATAACATCTTTACACTCTTATACTATTTGCTAGAGTCCTTAGGATGAGTCGGACGGCTTGGGTCTTCAACACTCTTATACTATAACACACTACTGTGACAAACAAATTAACTATAAATCAGATTAAAAAAATATATTGCAGTCTTCTACACAAATTTAATTAGCCTAGAAGGAAATAAATCAAAAGTTTCTCCTTTAATTTAACTGATACAACAATAAAAACATCTGACCACTTAAGTTATTTAAACAGGCCAGGTGAAATATTGCAGTACAAGTTTTGATATATTCATATTTGGTCCGCAATCTTCTATCTAAAATTAGGTACTATATAAGAAATAAGTTAGAAAATAATTCAATCGGATTATTACAGATGTATAAGGTATAACGTTCCAGTGTCAACATTTTACTCCCCAAAATTGTAATAAATATATCATATACTACTTACCTAAAGTTAAGACATTTTTGTTGTTTTACGAACGTGTATATATATCTCCGTATATTGTCATACAACGTTATATTCTTGCACTATTTCTTTCTATCTTCCATGTATAATCTCGAAGACGACAACTTCAAAGTGTATACTAGGCTCCGCCCATGACGTCATTTAACTTAGCCAATAGCGAAGAATCGGCCTCACAGCAGGGGGTATAGCGGGTACGTTTTCGGAACATGCTTCAGCCTCGTTCTGAAAGAAATTTTACGCACTCTGATTGGAGTGAAGAGGTCACATGATATATTCAAAATTTATTCGGTTCGATAGAAACTATTCTGCAGCAGAAGATGGATTCTGAGGGCCGATCTCACCAACGTCTGTTAAAATAGTGCTAATGTCTGATTAACTAATGAGTCACTAAATTTAACGGCCCACTAAAGGATGCTTAAAAACCACTGCGTCTCACCAAGCTATTCGACTGTTAAAAACGTTCCGGTTAGTTAATCAATGATTAAACCGATTTCTAGATGATACGAGTTCTCTGATTGGTCCGTTATTTCTATCTCGAAAATAAACTTCAACTTCTACATGTTTACGTTCTTACTTCTCGTAAGGGAGCAATTTATTTATTTTCGTGTTATATCAAATTTGTTCTACAGGAATAATATAAATATCACTCACGTTTACACAAATATATATACATTATGAAAAAAGATTTTGTTATAATTTAGCTGGAATTCTTTCCTTTTTAAGGAAATACGTATTTGAAATTAATGCATATATTTCTAATTTAAGAAGTTACCCAATTTAAAAAAATCTCTCTTTTTAATTGTATTACGATCAGTATATGTAGTTTCTTTAATTCGCACTATAAATACTATTTCAATGTGGTAGATTTGTATGAATGGCACTGCCAAAAATGTAGAGAAATGTGTGTGTCTGGAATGGAAACAACCATAAATGTAATTTCATAACTTGGGTTGGGAACCAGTGATTAGTATGCTCTGCTATGAGACACAATGGTGCTATTAGATCGTGATGCAAATCCATAAAAAAGTAATGCACAAAATTGAAAGAAAAATATATTCCTAATAACAAAATTAAAAGTATATTATGCTTTTGTTTCATGTATAACCCTACAATAGGATAGGTATGAATTAAATAAGTCCTATCCAAGAGCCAGGTGGTGCGTCAGTTAATTTGGATGAACAAAATACATTCTAGCAGGATTGTGAAGTCAGTAACTCAAACCGTGGACTTCAACTCCTCTTTTTTTTTCTACTGTCTGACACAGACTCCTCCAATACTGATATAAATAGCAATTAGTTTTATATTTTTTATATCAATAATTTTTTAATTGTTAAACGTTGGATGTTTTCTTAATTTATTGCCGAAAAATCTCTCTATATTAAAAAAAAAGTAGCTGACGTCACCACTATTTGACAAATTTCTCATTTCTCGAGATTCTTTACTTCGTACTGCAAAAACTATTGCATATAAAAATATAAAATTTTGTACACTTGTTGAAAAAGCTTTGGGAAATACGCTGAAATAAATTATTTTTTGATATATATTGTAGTTTAAGAAATATTTAATATCGAAGTGAAAGACAAAATATTTGAGCTGCGAGTTCACGTCCTGGATAGACTAACTATAGCAAGACCACAAATTTTTGCAGGCAGGTACCCACATGGGTGAATTTTCCCCCTTCTTTTAATTTTGATGTAGTTTTTGAAATATTTTACTTTTTATGTACTTCTGAAGTGAACTTTCTTTTTCGTATCGGCACGTCTAGTGATTTCTCTGTCTCGTACCGTAAAAATTATAATATACCAAAATATGAAATTTGAATTTGTATACCAAAATTTGAAAAATATGAATTAATGTAACATACCATCTAAAGTTTAGTTTTGAAATTTTTTATGTACACACAAGTTTTCAGTTTGACTTAACGTACAGGGTTTAAAAAAAAAAAGAGAGGGGTTGGGAGTAGGAGTTCGATGCTGAAATAGATTTAAAATGTTTTATTAAATTGATTTCAATTAGATTTTAAGAACAGGTGTCATATTATCCTTTTCTCGCGATTTTTACCTTGGTGACATAGAAATGCCACCAAGTCTGCCATAACCGAAATGCATAAAAATATAAAATTAATATTGATTTAATACAATTATAGAAATTTTGATTAAATAAAAGAAGAGCAGCCATATTGGTTATTTTATATAGGAATGGTCATTTTCTGTCGAAAACCGCAATGTTGTAACAGTCGTTTGTGCAACAGTTGATTTGTAGCAATTTGAACATGAACCTATGCCTGCTATGTGAGTTTCACTAGCCCACTAAAAAAAATCACAGAAAGCAGTTCTACTGGCTGTCGGAGGTTGCACGTAATAACAGTTATTTCGTGGCACATAAAGTACAGTTAGGTCCATACAGTGGATGTAACATGAAAATTAGAAAATTTTAAAAACATTAAAATGACAAATATACAAAGGAAAGCAAATGTCAACAACTTAATTTTTTAAATACAATGTAAACCCATTAAAGTGATATTTTGAATTTATTCCTCACAATGTATACAAAATATAAAATTAACTGCAAAATTGAAAAATAAAAATCCTACTAGCCACCTCCATTGAGCTCAAAGTCAGCCTACTGCACACTAGTTATAATAAATATTTTTTTAATTAAAAGATTTAATTTAACTTATTGGGCATCTACTGTTATTTGAAATGCGTATTTTCAAAAATACGTCTATAAATAAAAATATTTAAATGTATGTATAAAAATTGTAAAATAAAATACTCCTTGCACAGCCGCAATGGAATTAATTTCCGTCGCGTAGTTAATTTCCAGCAGGAATTATAACTTAGAATTTAATATTCTAAACTATCTAATAATGCGAATTACTGGACGAGATCGTATTCTAAATTAACATCTCTGTGCACAGGCGCAGTTCTCTGAAGCCCCTATTGGTTCTCTGAAGATCCTTAGCAATCACTTAAAGATCAGGGCACTACACTATCTGAGGAATTATACAGTGCATAGAAAATTCGCATAGAGGAAAGGCATAGTGAACTAGAAAATATTTTAAGGTATTTACATAATTATAACGACTTTAAAAAAGAAAATGAAAATGAAGAAAAGAAGCTAACAAAGTCAAATTTAATTAAGTTCGTCATAAATTTCCACAAAGACATTTATGAAAAGTAAACACAAACCTATCCAGAGGAATTCGTTGAAGATGATGTTAATATCGGAAAAGAATTGTCTCTCGAGAAGAAATTAAAATTAGCTATAAATAAAAAAATTGCCACAAATAATAATACAAAAGTAATACAAGAAATAGATTTATCCAAAACCATCAAACGACAGACCGAGTTGTTAGAAGGTGAAGGACTTTGAGGCGAATATTTAGAGAAAGTATATCGCTCGTTATTAACAGTACCACCAACCAGCTTGGATGCAGGAAGAACATTTTCAACTGCAGGTAATTTGTGCACAAAAATACATTCCAGGCTTAATAGCAGTTCAATAGATGCATTATGTTTTTTACGATCACATTTCAAAAATATGCAGTTAATAAATTAGTTATTTTTAATAATAAATATTATATAATAGACTACACAACAAGATTTTTATGTGATATTTACTGCTCTTAATAATAATACTATATATTTTGTTCCTTTAATATATTATAATACTGTAAATATTTTCTGTTACTAATGTTATAAATTAATATTTTACTGCTCTTATAAATAATATTTGATTATAACATTTGTTCCTTTATTTTATATTTGTACATAACAAATTTGTTTATATTTTTATAGTTTATGCATCTTTTGTTTAAAACTAATAAATATAGCAAAGAAACAACTGTGTTTTTGTACCTTTTTTGAAAAATTCCTAATACCGGCATTCCGGTATAACGTTTAAAAAAATACCGAATACCGGAATTGTATTTTTGGTCCGGTATTGCAATCCCTAATTATGATGTTGCACGATGCGGAAATAGTTGTCAGAATGGAATGTTCTCTAAATCAAAGTAGGGATTGCCAGAATCCCACCAAATAATCGGCAAAAATGAAAATGGGATAATACGACATCTGTACCAGATTTTATTCAAAGAAGAAGAGTTTTGCACCTTGCAATTTTCAGAAATGAACCGTAATAAATTCGATTCCATTGTAATGATTATACAGGACATTCACAATAAATAAACTGATTTTTTAAATTACTTATTAAGCAGAATACCTGTGGTTTCACAAGTATAAAATAAAGCAAAAGTTTGTGAAGTATTTATCACTATACTTTAGTAATGTTTCCGAAAATGCCTTGAAATTATGATGCAGTGCAAATTGCTTATACTGAACTAGCATTATAATGACCACTTGTTTATAATGTAATAAATTTAAAGTCTCTATGAATATTCTATAATGCCTTGAAATTATGATGCAATGTAAACTGATTATACTGAACTAGGATTATAATGACCGCTTGTGTATAATGTACTAAATTCAAAGTCTTTATGAATATTCTATATACATTTTGTAATTAGGCTCCATTATAAGTGAACTCATATATAAGAAAACTTCGGTTTTCTAAATCTATAAGAAAACTTAACCAAAAATTACTTCGAATTGAATTCATGGATAATGCATTTTAAAATGGTTACAAATAGCAAAATATAAATATAAAATTATTTGAAAACTGCAAATTACATGTAATTTCAAATAAATATCCTTATTTGAAGCCAATAAAACTCACAAATGTATATAAATAAGGAAAAATATTTAAATTACATCAGAATGCTATAAAATAGCTTTAAATTTAAAGTAAAATCTCATTAAAAATACAGCATAAAACAAATTTCAATGATATCAATCAGTTCAGCGATATATGACGGAGGTGGTGATTTTAATCTCTTTGTGTTTTGTCTTAACTTGTGTGAAGAAAACTGATTTACGAATAAACAAACTTTGTTACATTTTAATTAACGAACTGAAATAAAATTAAGGGTTTTTTACATTGAACTTCTCAAATACTTTACATCAAACAGGGGTCCAGCATAATATTTCAAGTTTGACGGAGATCTATTTATAAAATTTCAAAGTTTTTTCACATTAATTGAAACTTAGTATGAACTGTTTTGTATAAAATGAGCAACAGTACATTGAAATGTATATATATACAGTATCCACTCTATAAATAATTCTGTTTACAGTTAAATCTTGCTATACGACTAGACTCAAAATCAATAATTTACAGGTTACAATTATATCCTAACCTTTTACATAATATGTAACTTCCCGATCACAATCTGTCATGCATTTCAAAAGGCTGATATTGCTGCATTTCTATGACAAACATTTATATTCATCATAGAAAAAAATTCTGAAAATTCTATACATAGCAGGATTAGAAATTTTAGCTCAGAATTTACTCGCCAAAAGATTCTTTTACTTATCAGTACCATATAAATAACATTGCATAACTTTTGCCATTTCTTATATATTGAAGAAATAAACCCATATGTAGATTTTTTTGCTATTCAGATGAAAACGTCTACTTCTCATTTACAAATGAAAATTTTGTACCCTGTACATTGTGTAATCAAACTTCATTTGAAGCGAACTCATGTATAAGAAAACTTCATGATAAAATACTATGAACTAAATTCTTATATATCGCATTTTAAAATGTTTCCAAATAAAATATGAAAAAATTATTTAAAAATTGTGAGTTCAATGTAATTTTAAATTTAATATCCATTTTTGGAGTGGTGATAAAACTAATAGAAATGTATATAAATTAAGAAATTATTTAAATTAAGACAATATGCTATAGTAAAACTGTAAAGTAAAACTGTCACTAAAATTACAATATGTAAAAAATTTGTAATGGTATCAACCAGTTTGGAACAAGCTCCTTCTTTAAGATAAAAAAAACAAAGCATCCATGTCAACATGCATCCATCTTTGCGCAAGTACTGCTATAAACAAAATCAAATTTTTATGTTGTTTTATAATATTATGTTTAGGCTAACAATCATTGTTCATTGTTCAAACTATTGAAGTACATGGTATAAATAAATCAAGCTATTGCTACATCAATACCGTTGTGCATCAATTAAAAGATAAAATATTGGGGCAAATATCTGGTGTATATAACTGAAAACAAAGTGCTTCAAAAATCACTTCACATTTGTTATATATCCATTAAAGCATTTTAATGTATATAACACTTACCAAACTTGACAGCAAAAAAATAATTCATTTATTTTATGACATAAAAACCGAGCTGAAGGTATATACGCAACAATTTTACAAATTGGCTAGGGAGCAAAGTTGATCAAAATCCAACAAAAATATTTAATATACGGTACAGTGGTGACATACGGTACATACAGTACTATTCTAAAAAGCAGGTCATGCAAAAGTGCATATTACATTCCAATCCCTGTGTTCCGAATTGCACCATAATACTCAAGGGACAATAATAGTAATGATAATAATGTTACTGCTACAATAATAGCTTACAATAATAGTAATGATAATAATGTTACTGCTATTGTGTTATATATTTTAACCTAGAGAAGGGTTTTTGTCGATAAATTTGGTATAGTAGTTGTGCCGATTATTAATTTTGTTGATTAAAATTAATATTGTCAAAAATGCATTTTACATTAAATTAATTATTTATTAGTATATTAATTATACATGTAATCTGTTCTAAAACTTACTGCTGTGTACATTGCGTTGGTGGCCGCAAAACCCACCTATTTCTGTGCTTAACGGGATACTAAGTTAACAAACTAAAAATTAAGGTTAATAGTAAAGGAACAAACATTTATTTATCACATACTCAATTTACACTCTTTAGTTTTACAAATTAAATAAATATCACAATAGTGGAATACATCTCAATGGTAGTTCGGGGGGTGTAATGCCAGATGAATTGATATTTGGTTGGAGCACGTGGTGGGATGCATTAATTAGCTTTTCCTTAAAAACACAAATTTAGACAAAGAGGTTATCCTCATATAGTTTAATTGTACGGTACCTGATCTTCGTTCATATAACTTGGGTAACACCGATGCTTTGTCACACTTTACACTTGCAATACCAGATGAACATGAGCTCTCCTTCGAATTCCTATATCAGAGACGCACACACAACTCTTAACTCTGCTACCGCCGCTTCTTCTTGACTAGTCTAACTCCAACAGCCTGCCTTGACCAATTCTGACTCCCACTTCGAGCAACTCTCACTTATATCCCTTTTTCGGTCCGCGGTCCACGTGCTGAAATGCAGAGCTGAGGGCTAATCCGTAGACATGGCGTCGCCGTCTCGGTTGCCGCCAAACGGCTTAGCGTGGTATGTAAACATGGGCGTGGTATGTAAGATATGGGGCCACCTGTATATTATCGCCCATCTGCTTAGCGTGGGGATAATCCGCACGCATTCCTGGTTCCATTATTTTTTAATCCTTCCAAATATTTATTACTTTACATTTCTGGCATTACATTCTCACCCCCCCGCGAAAAAAAAGTCCAAAAGTTACTCTCCCACAGTTTCACCCCAGTGGTAAGAAATTAAGTTCACAATGGTTCCTCGCAAACACATATGTTCATCCATCGTGAGAAAGGCTGAGTTCCACTTTTTAGCCTCGTACAACTCATAGCTTTGATAGTTCTTTGTAGTTTCTTGATAGTTCCCTGTCAAGTTAGTCCATTATTCATAATTGACATAATGTACCATAAATTACATGAGGATTACCAACATTCACATTATTATTAAATTGTAAATTTTGATATATATTATTTGCAATGCATAATTTTCATTTCTCCTTTTACATAATTATTTACATACGACATATCATTACATAACAGCATTCATTACTTTATTATTATTATACATTTTCTTGTTATCATTTCATTTTGTAACATATTGTAGTAGTGCAACTATCAACTTCCGATTCTTGGTTATGGTTGAATTCCATACCACCATATTATTTATAAATTACTTTGTTATTTCACTTTTTTTTTTTTTTTTTTTTTTTTTGAACTTGCCATATATGTAATGTCAGAAATACATAACATACTTTTTGAAATATACTTATATCCACAATTTAAAACATAAAAACATATACATATACACTCAATTATCACTTTCTATTTATGACATTAATTACAAACTTTTTACATATTTTTCATATTCTTTGTTTTATGAAATTACTATTTACAACAATTCGAGGGCGAAAATTATACCCTCTGGCATTATAACAAACCTCATCATCATTTCTATTATTTTCACAGTTTAATTGCTTTTCTTAAGTGACCTTCCCTTCATTAATTTGACTTTGATCATTATTTCTAATCACTTTCTCATTTTGATTTTTTTCTTTGTCCTGTGTGTGTGTGTGGTTTGATTCGCTTTCGTCACTATCTTTCAAATATTGTTTTCGCTCCGCTGCCATGTATAGTTTATTTATGTGCACTTTATAAGTTTTATTTTCATCACTTTTAAGACATATTATAACATTATTATTTCGGACTAATTTCGTAATTCTAAATGGTCCATCATATCGATCCTCTAATACCCTTGGTTTTAGGAACTTTTTTAGGTACACTGTCGCTCCTATAAATATATCGTTTTTTCTCACTATTTTATATTTCTTTATTTGTTTGTCATTTACCAGCTTTTGTTGTTCCGATGCGTCTTTCACTACTTTATCTATATTTTTTAAATGCTGTGCCACATAATTTTTATAATTATTTACATCACTATACATTATATCTATTTCTTCCTTACTTGGTATGTTTGTTTGTTTAATATTTTCAAATGGCAATGATAAATCTCTAAGATAGAACAGGAATGAAGGCTCAAATCCTGTATTACTGTTAATAGTGTTATTCACATAAAACTTAAACCATTTTAAAGATTCATCCCATTCAAACGTAGTCTTTGACAAACACATTATACATTGTTTCATGTCTCTGTGTATTCTTTCACAACGACCTAAAGAACTTGGGAAATAAACCGAACTGTATCGCCTTTCAATATTTAATGCATTTGTAAAATCTATGTATTCTTTACTTTTAAAAATTTGAGCATTATCGCTTTGAATAATAATTGGAACTCCATAAGTTGTCACGAAGTTTGTTAGCTTATTCACTATTGTTTTAGCAGTAATGTCTCTGACTGCATAGGCCTCAAAGTATCGTGAAAACATGTCTACAATTGTAATTACAAAATTATTTCCTCCATTACTGCGCGGTAGTTTTCCTACGCAATCCAGTTGTAAATATATTCCTGGTTTTAATATTTCTGGCATAGCCTGAAGTCTGGCTGGTGGTATATTTTTGTGTTTTACTAATAAGCATTGATTACAAGACTTACAAAAATTTTCCACGTCTTGGAAAGCCCCTATCCAAAAATATTTTCTTGAAAGTAATTGGTATGTCTTTTTTACTCCGAAATGAGGGAAATGTGCTATCTCTATTATCTTTCCCTTTAGCGAGTGCGGTATTACAATCTTATTCTCATTTATTTTCCTATACGTTTGTCTTTTATTTTCCTTCTTTACCATTAACAGTTTATTTTGGCTATCAATATAGTATACCTTGTTATTGTGATATCGGTTTCTTCCTTTTTGTAATTCCTCTCTAATTTTACTTAATTTTTCATCTACCATTTGTTGCTCTAATATTTTCTCCACATTTATCTCATCATTTTTAATTAAAGTATTTACATATTTGATTTGGTTATCATTGTCAAATACATATCTCGAGCAATAATCACTTGCGTTATTTTCACCTTTTTGATATTTGAATTTAAAATCATACTGACTTATGTCAATTAGCCACCTCGATATGATATTTGGCATTTTATCTAATTTTATGTGGTACATAAGGGATTTTGCGTCACTCAGCAAGGTGAAACTCCTTCCGAACAGATATTCTCTGAAGTGTTGTAAGGATGCGTGTATAGCTAGCAATTCTAGCTTTATTGCAGGATAACGCTTCTCTGCCGGGTTCACAGGTCTTGAATAAAATTCGATAACATGATCGACTCCATTTACCCTTTGCATCAAAATACTACTAATTCCCTTACCTGAGCCATCCGTAGTTAAGACAAACGGGTTTACTTCATCAGGCTGTCTTACAACTGGTTCTTTAAAAATTGCATTTTTTAATTTTTCAAAAGCTTTTCTACATTCATTATTCCACTCGAACCTAACATTCTTTTTTGTCAAATTTACCAACGGTTCTGCAATTTGTGCATAATTTTTTATCAGACCTCTAAAATAGTTTGTTGTCCCAAGAAAGCTTTTTACTTGTTTAACCGTTTGGGGTTGTTTGAAATTTTGCACTTTTGCACAGTTTTTTATTGATGGGCTTATACCATTCGCATTTACTTTATATCCTAAAAATTCAATTTGCGATTTGCATATCTGTAACTTCGCCGGGTCGAGTGTTAAATTATTTTCTTTCAATCTTTGGAAAACAATTTTGATTTTCTCTAACATTTCGTCGTTATTTTGTGCGCATATGACTAAGTCATCTAAGTAAAAGTATATTTTTAACTCTGATAGATCTCCTAACACTTTGTTCATTAAAAGTTGAAAATATGCTCCTGAGTTTTTAAGACCAAACGGAATTCTTTTAGGATTAAAATTTCCCATAAAAGTTGTGAACGTTAAGGCCTTTCTATCTTGTTTTCTTAGTTCGATCTGAAAAAACGCCGCCTTCAAATCCATAACTGTATAAATTTTACTACCAGCGATATTTTGTAATATATCCTTCACCTTTGGTAAGTTTATTGGCAAAAGTGGTAAATACGCGTTTATGGCCCTATAATCAATAGCAAGTCTATATTTAGGTTCTTCATTTGGTTTACTTGGTTTCTTTACAAGAATTATGGGACTAGCGTACGTGCTTTGTGAACTTTCAATAATGTCATTTTCCAATAATTCCCTAATTTCTTTTTGCGCAATTTCTCGTACTGCTCTCGGAATTGGGTATGGTCGACTCTGAATAGGATAATTGTGCATGAGTTCGATTTTCGGTACTATTGCTGATGTTTTACCTAGGGTAGCATATGACTTTGAAAAAACCTCTGTATTGGTCATCATTAATGCAATAACTTTATTTCTATCTTCCTTATTTAAGTGCTGTACTTGAAAATCGTCTGGAGATATTTCTTTCTTTCTTAATTCCCGAATTTGTTGATAATCTGTTTTATTTAAATTTTGAATATTATTAATTTCCAACGTGGGTTTACTGCTTTTATTTTTTGTATCAACAATTTCGATTTGTTCTGTTATTATACCCACGTTCATATTTTTATTAAGTGTAATTTGGCAATTTTTTTCATTGTAGAACAACATTCTAATCTTATTTTTATTTTCTATACTTTGGATCGCTTCATCCGTGATTAATGTTCTTGCCATTTTTATTGGAGAAAATAAAACATCCTGTCCCTCAGTTAATTCCTGTGACAAAATCAATTGGACTATTTCTGACTCCCCTGGCTTTAATGTTATTTTTCTTTTCAATTTTGCGAAAATCTGCTTTTCCTCTTTCTTTTTAACATTCTTATTCTTATTACTTTCATTAGAACTTGGTAACCATTTTCCATCATTTACATTATCGCGAGTGCTACAATTTTGCATATTAGAGTCTTTTCTATCGTTATCGCTTTCATTATCCTCGCTTATTCTACCTTCATTCTCATTATTGAATTCATTACAACAATTATTTATTTCCTCATATTCGTCGTCATCATTATCATCGCTTATTCTATCTTCATTCTCATTATTGGATTCATTATAACAACTATTTATTTCCTCATATTCGTCGTCATCAGTATTATAATTTTCATAATTACTATTATATCTATTTTCATCGCGAATTCCCTGGCTTTGTGGTTTTTGTTTTGAATTCTGTATTGGGTTTGTATTTTCACTTTTATACAATTTAATCGCAGTATTCCCAAATTGTACTTCGTTATCTTTTGTATTTAAAATTGCTTTATGTGAGGATAAAAAGTCGTAGCCTAAAAGCATTTTATATTAAATTAATTATTTATTAGTATATTAATTATACATGTAATCTGTTCTAAAACTTACTGCTGTGTACATTGCGTTGGTGGCCGCAAAACCCACCTATTTCTGTGCTTAACGGGATACTAAGTTAACAAACTAAAAATTAAGGTTAATAGTAAAGGAACAAACATTTATTTATCACATACTCAATTTACACTCTTTAGTTTTACAAATTAAATAAATATCACAATAGTGGAATACATCTCAATGGTAGTTCGGGGGGTGTAATGCCAGATGAATTGATATTTGGTTGGAGCACGTGGTGGGATGCATTAATTAGCTTTTCCTTAAAAACACAAATTTAGACAAAGAGGTTATCCTCATATAGTTTAATTGTACGGTACCTGATCTTCGTTCATATAACTTGGGTAACACCGATGCTTTGTCACACTTTACACTTGCAATACCAGATGAACATGAGCTCTCCTTCGAATTCCTATATCAGAGACGCACACACAACTCTTAACTCTGCTACCGCCGCTTCTTCTTGACTAGTCTAACTCCAACAGCCTGCCTTGACCAATTCTGACTCCCACTTCGAGCAACTCTCACTTATATCCCTTTTTCGGTCCGCGGTCCACGTGCTGAAATGCAGAGCTGAGGGCTAATCCGTAGACATGGCGTCGCCGTCTCGGTTGCCGCCAAACGGCTTAGCGTGGTATGTAAACATGGGCGTGGTATGTAAGATATGGGGCCACCTGTATATTATCGCCCATCTGCTTAGCGTGGGGATAATCCGCACGCATTCCTGGTTCCATTATTTTTTAATCCTTCCAAATATTTATTACTTTACATTTCTGGCATTACAGTAGTGCCATACCAAATTCAACGACAGTATTCGCTACTGATAAGATAACGTCATTTATTGACTTATATAAAGTTATTTTTAAAACAATTGTAGTGTGTTGAAATTTGAAAGTGAATTTTGATCACTTATTTTTGATATTAGTTATTAATTTGTGAAGACACATTTCACTTTATTTCCTATATAACATAGAAATTAAGTATAGAATATGACTTTCCGCACAATCAATATAATAAACTAGAACACAATATAAAATGCAAGGTAAATAAATATACGTATGCTCTTTTTTTTTGCTGCATTTTATATTGTTATCCAGTTTATTATTAACATAGAAATTATCCTATCCTATTTTCAAAGATTTCTTTTACTAGTGTTGTCATTAGAATCATTCATAAAAAAATTAACATTTCATGGAATAAGAGAGACTTTTGCAAGAACAATTTTAAATATGTTAAACTTTTAGTATATAAAGTATGTGTGATACAAAATGTCTTGCTCAAAAGAGCGAACTCAATAAAAGTCAATTCAGGAGAAATTATCACAGCATACAATGGCAAGATACTTTAGAATACTACATTGAAATTTGAAAAAGGTCCTTTCTATAAGGTACCAACTAAACATAGAAGCAAGTCCATGGAAGCATTCCAATTCAGATAGGAAATATTAAAAAGAAACATCAGACATTTAATGGAAATGCAATTTTTATCTTTGGGAAATACAATAGGGATTACCATTCACACCATGCTGAATACATATACATTTAAATCTAATAACTAACTATTGATAAATTCATTTATACCCATACATAAATTATGTTTGTTACAGACAATGCTTATTTTTCAGTTTGGCTTTGTAAATAAACGGTACAGCATGCATAACTTCAAGTAAATTGAAGTTTTGAAAATATAATTTCTGAGATTATATGCAAATGAATGTAAAAATGCTATTCTAAACAAGAAAAAATTACGGACAACATATGAAATTTTTAAATCAGACCATATAGGACAATTTCTATAACTGGTTCAACAATAAAACAGCCTATCTGATATAATAAACAGATCGGCCGAAATATTGCAGTACAAGTTTAATTCTCTTCCAAGACTTTAAATTCTGTAATTTTAGCATAATTCAAAAGCGTACATTATGGTTTAAGAAGTTAAGAGACTTGTAGCATAATATAAACGAAATATATGCATTACATACCTGAGTAGTGTATTGTAAATACTCCTAAGTGTCTTTCAAACTTTCACTAACTTCGATAAATAAGCGAAATCGGCTTTATTTTCCCCTATGTTGTAAAAACCTTCAAACACTCTTCTTTCAGAAAAGAAATATAAAAGAATTCAATCTTAAATCAAATTTCATCTGGAAATATCGAGCGATACAGAAATTCTTGTTCGACTTTTAATCAACTGTTAAATATTTAAGTGGCCAAAATCGGCCACTTAAATTAACAGCACTTTAGTGAGCTCTTTAATACCATAAAAGTGTTGGTGAGACGCAAAATAGTGCTAATCAACCGTTAAACCTCTGCTATATTTTAACGGTTGCTGGTGAGATCGGCCCTGAGTATTCGAACAATTCCTCTATTATACAACTTAAAGAAGGTTTGTATTTGATTTTATGTGTATATGCTTTTGTATGAAAAAATGTCTGGTGTCATTTTTGCAGTATTTTCTAAGTGCAAATAACAAACATATCATTTGTGATTCTAGCGCTCTGATACGCCCTTTAGGTTGCAAGTCTTACGATTTTCTTTCAAGTTCATTTTATTAATATTAGTCTATTCTGTTATTTCTAAAGGCATTATTTCCCAAAATAATGGTATCTTAGTTTTGCTGTAAAAAAATCTTTACATAAATATTGAAATTTGGTACCAAATTGCCGACCCAAAAGTGGTGCTCTCCTTACATTTCACGGAATCGGACTGTTCTAATGTTTAGCAACATGTGGAAGGAAGTTGAAACAGGTATGTTTTGTATTTATATTCTGTTGCATGTTGTGATGTTTCGTAACTCATTGTTTAATAAACTCAATATTTCAGCCGATTTGTTTATTATATCAGATATGCTGTTTGATTGCTGAACCAGTTGTAGATATTATCTTATATGGGAAGGTCTGATTAAAAAAATCATATATTGTTCCTAAATTTTTCGTGTTTTAATAGCATTCTGTTTACACTTTTGTTTATACGTGACCTCAGAAATTGTATTGGCAAAACATTTAATAATGAAGAGAAGTATTTTAACATTTTTGCAATTTACTTGAAGTTATGCTGTTTATTTACAAAAGTAATGAATAAAAAATATTGATTTTTGTAACAAACAGTTAACCTTTTAGGCGTTGTTGGTGAGTCCAACTCGTCATGCATTGCACTATCGCTAAGCGGGTTTGACAAGGTAGACTCGTCATGCATTTTTAAAGCCGAGACTCTTGTGTGTTTGACGAAAATAACATGTCATATGATTTTTTTATGAGATATTAGTGTTTACAATCTTTTACATTAGATGACAGTAGTAGTCCTACAAAATAAATTTTATCAGAGAGGGTATTTCGTAAACGCGCGTAAAATAAACGCACTTTTGTTGGGATTTCACATTCAAAGCAATGGCGGCCTCAAATGCTTTCAATCTTATTTCAGCAAAGCTTAAGTTATCTCACACCCTGCAAAAAAGAGCCAACTAGGCGATGTGTTGTATGTTATGCATCCAATAAAACTGGCAAGAAGCTTAGGAAAAAAACCAGGACAAGGTGTCCAGACTGTGAAGTTGCTTTGTTATATTCCATGTTTTAAAATTTATCACACCAAGAGGAACTATTAAAAATTGGAATTGTATGTTTTTTTATTTACTTATCTGTTATTATACATGTTTATTTTCTTATCTGTTATTATACATGCTTATTTACTTAATACTTATTTCAGCAAAACATCTTCTCATTCAACGCGCAATCAATGGGGAAAAGGGTATGGGAGAAAAGAAATTCCCCACTGCAGTGCGAGCGAAGGGAAATAAATGACATGCTTAAGGGTGAGCGTCAGTAAATCTTCTGCCTTATCCGCGCTTTATTAACTT
The DNA here is from genome assembly GCA_951213105.1 of Amaurobius ferox. Classification (NCBI taxonomy): domain Eukaryota; kingdom Metazoa; phylum Arthropoda; class Arachnida; order Araneae; family Amaurobiidae; genus Amaurobius; species Amaurobius ferox. The sequence goes on along the minus strand of OX578141.1, from coordinate 71,012,548 downwards.
TCGCGGCACACATTTTTCACCGAAATTCTGCTCAAACAGTTACGAAATATTTTCTGATAGATAATATGCAATGCTTAGATTATATTAAAACTAAATTTAATACCCAATAAAGCATAGAATATATTTTTTATTTTAATTCAAAATAGTTTTGGTGCTGCCAACTGTTGTCGTAATTTAATTCATACCGACTATTTAAATTTTTTAATGAACAATTTTAAATGTCTATTCCTTCTAATACGCTATTAAATACAACAACAGATCATATATAATAATGCCACAATCACGGAAACGTAATTGAACTTGAAGACAAAACTGCAGTCTTCAGTGATGTACATTCAGATCCCCTTATCAAATTTATAGAATGAGAAATTACCTTTCCGTGATTGTGGCAGTATTATATATGATCTGTTGTTGCATTTAATACTCTATTAGAAGGAATAGATATTTAAAAATGTTCATTAAAAAATAAAAATAATCGGTATGAATTAAATTACAACAGATGGCAGTACCAAAAATATTTTGAATTAAAATAAAAAATATATTCTATGTTTTATTGGATATTAAATTTAATTTTAATATAAGCTAAGCATTGCATTTTATCTTTCAGAAAATATTTCACAACTGTTTGAGCAGAATTTCGGCGAAAAATGTGTGCCGCGAAAGTTAACAAAGCGCGGATAGGGCAGAAGATTTACTGGCGCTCACACTTAAAGGGTTAATGTACGGGTGCAAATTAGTTTAATGATCTAGAACTGTTACTTATTAGGTTTAAACTTATGTATTCCAGATGTGACATAGTAGAATTTTAGTTGGAAAAGTGGATAGTCTTTAATAATTTGCATATTAATTATTTCCAAATTAAAGGCAACTTTAACATAAGTAAAAATATGTTCATTTCTTACGCATTACATTGTTTTGTGTATATCGCTTTCATTTTGCTGCTACATATTTATAATTTTAATAGTACATATAATATAAATTTAAGTTTCATTATAAAAGATTTTCATATTTAGAAAAAGGAACTCGAAGTTAAACCTTCATTTTGCCTTGAAATAAGTAAATTGATCAATTATTATTGATCAATTATTTATTGTTTAAGACTGGAAATAATATATAAAATATCAGTCTCTTGAACGTGCTCAATTGTAAACGTTAATCTATACCATTTCTTAAAAAATAAATTTACCCAACCATTCCTCTTAGATCAGAACAATTGTTTTTGGTACATATCAGTATTGGTCTGTATTGTAGATCTGTTTAGTCCTAAAGATATCTTTATAGTCCAATTTTCTACCCTGCCGTTTTCATGCAACCAATGAATTATAGCAGAGCACGAAATTTCCACTCGCACCTCATACCTTTCTGGTAGGTCGGACGGCCTGGGTCTCAGCAACAACAACAACTCGCACCTCACCAATGGAAAGTAGATATTCTCGTTTGGTGAGTAGAACATCTGCATATTATCAAAAAATAAAACTTATGCTTGTGAGAATAATACATTCAATCTTTATATGGAGTGGTCTATTTTTTTCTTCTCTCTCTCATTTCTCATGATTAGCTTCTTTTTTATTCAAAGGTTTTAATTTCCTTTTTATTTCCCTAATTTTATTTTAAATATCATATCAATCCATGTTTTTCTGTTGCCTTTCTTTCGCTTGGTGCTTGTGTGTGGTTAAAATGAGGCGGCCTTATCTCCCTGTGTTGTTGGTATGTTCATGACTGAGGTCCTGTTTCAATGTCTGTTACTCACGCTACGAATTTGCGCTTTGGGTGCTCCATATATATATATATTAGAGGAATCTTGTTGCACGTATTCTCCTAATTTTATCGGTTATTTACTGCCTATGTTATTGCATTTATTATATTTTTAATATATTATTTTATTCTGTGGGTGTTTTTAAAAAAGTTAGGTTTATCGTGTTACATCTTCTTACTTTTCGTTCATTGGATTTTCAAACTTCTATTATTATTGAAATCATTTTATTTATGAGCTGCATTTGCGCAATAAATTTAATGTATTTTGCATTATAAATCCATTTACTTAATAACTTTAAATTCTTTATTTAATAATATTTGCATAGTATCCTTCATATTTTAGTAAGCTATAGTATCTATAAATTTTTTTGCAATCTATTCAAATTTATGCTGCATTTGAGCTAAATTTAGTAATAGAATTAGTTATTTCTATATTTGATTTTTCTATTTTTGAATTTACTTTCATCCAATGTTATTAGAGGAATCTTGTTGCACGTATTCTCCTAATTTTATCGGTTATTTACTGCCTATGTTATTGCATTTATTATATTTTTAATATATTATTTTATTCTGTGGGTGTTTTTAAAAAAGTTAGGTTTATCGTGTTACATCTTCTTACTTTTCGTTCATTGGATTTTCAAACTTCTATTATTATTGAAATCATTTTATTTATGAGCTGCATTTGCGCAATAAATTTAATGTATTTTGCATTATCAATCCATTTACTTAATAACTTTAAATTCTTTATTTAATAATATTTGCATAGTATCCTTCATATTTTAGTAAGCTATAGTATCTATAAATTTTTTTGCAATCTATTCAAATTTATGCTGCATTTGCGCTAAATTTAGTAATAGAATTAGTTATTTCTATATTTGATTTTTCTATTTTTGAATTTACTTTCATCCAATGTTATTAGAGGAATCTTGTTGCACGTATTCTCCTAATTTTATCGGTTATTTACTGCCTATATTATTGCATTTATTATATTTTTAATATATTATTTTATTCTGTGGGTGTTTTTAAAAAAGTTAGGTTTATCGTGTTACATCTTCTTACTTTTCGTTCATTGGATTTTCAATCTTCTATTATTATTGAAATCATTTTATTTATGAGCTGCATTTGCGCAATAAATTTAATGTATTTTGCATTATCAATCCATTTACTTAATAACTTTAAATTCTTTATTTAATAATATTTGCATAGTATCCTTCATATTTTAGTAAGCTATAGTATCTATAAATTTTTTTGCAATCTATTCAAATTTATGCTGCATTTGCGCTAAGTAATAGAATTAGTTATTTCTATATTTGATTTTTCTATTTTTGAATTTACTTTCATCCAATGTTATTAGAGGAATCTTGTTGCACGTATTCTCCTAATTTTATCGGTTATTTACTGCCTATGTTATTGCATTTATTATATTTTTAATATATTATTTTATTCTGTGGGTGTTTTTAAAAAAGTTAGGTTTATCGTGTTACATCTTCTTACTTTTCGTTCATTGGATTTTCAAACTTCTATTATTATTGAAATCATTTTATTTATGAGCTGCATTTGCGCAATAAATTTAATGTATTTTGCATTATAAATCCATTTACTTAATAACTTTAAATTCTTTATTTAATAATATTTGCATAGTATCCTTCATATTTTAGTAAGCTATAGTATCTATAAATTTTTTTGCAATCTATTCAAATTTATGCTGCATTTGAGCTAAATTTAGTAATAGAATTAGTTATTTCTATATTTGATTTTTCTATTTTTGAATTTACTTTCATCCAATGTTATTAGAGGAATCTTGTTGCACGTATTCTCCTAATTTTATCGGTTATTTACTGCCTATGTTATTGCATTTATTATATTTTTAATATATTATTTTATTCTGTGGGTGTTTTTAAAAAAGTTAGGTTTATCGTGTTACATCTTCTTACTTTTCGTTCATTGGATTTTCAAACTTCTATTATTATTGAAATCATTTTATTTATGAGCTGCATTTGCGCAATAAATTTAATGTATTTTGCATTATCAATCCATTTACTTAATAACTTTAAATTCTTTATTTAATAATATTTGCATAGTATCCTTCATATTTTAGTAAGCTATAGTATCTATAAATTTTTTTGCAATCTATTCAAATTTATGCTGCATTTGCGCTAAATTTAGTAATAGAATTAGTTATTTCTATATTTGATTTTTCTATTTTTGAATTTACTTTCATCCAATGTTATTAGAGGAATCTTGTTGCACGTATTCTCCTAATTTTATCGGTTATTTACTGCCTATATTATTGCATTTATTATATTTTTAATATATTATTTTATTCTGTGGGTGTTTTTAAAAAAGTTAGGTTTATCGTGTTACATCTTCTTACTTTTCGTTCATTGGATTTTCAATCTTCTATTATTATTGAAATCATTTTATTTATGAGCTGCATTTGCGCAATAAATTTAATGTATTTTGCATTATCAATCCATTTACTTAATAACTTTAAATTCTTTATTTAATAATATTTGCATAGTATCCTTCATATTTTAGTAAGCTATAGTATCTATAAATTTTTTTGCAATCTATTCAAATTTATGCTGCATTTGCGCTAAATTTAGTAATAGAATTAGTTATTTCTATATTTGATTTTTCTATTTTTGAATTTACTTTCATCCAATGTTATTAGAGGAATCTTGTTGCACGTATTCTCCTAATTTTATCGGTTATTTACTGCCTATGTTATTGCATTTATTATATTTTTAATATATTATTTTATTCTGTGGGTGTTTTTAAAAAAGTTAGGTTTATCGTGTTACATCTTCTTACTTTTCGTTCATTGGATTTTCAAACTTCTATTATTATTGAAATCATTTTATTTATGAGCTGCATTTGCGCAATAAATTTAATGTATTTTGCATTATCAATCCATTTACTTAATAACTTTAAATTCTTTATTTAATAATATTTGCATAGTATCCTTCATATTTTAGTAAGCTATAGTATCTATAAATTTTTTTGCAATCTATTCAAATTTATGCTGCATTTGCGCTAAATTTAGTAATAGAATTAGTTATTTCTATATTTGATTTTTCTATTTTTGAATTTACTTTCATCCAATGTTATTAGAGGAATCTTGTTGCACGTATTCTCCTAATTTTATCGGTTATTTACTGCCTATGTTATTGCATTTATTATATTTTTAATATATTATTTTATTCTGTGGGTGTTTTTAAAAAAGTTAGGTTTATCGTGTTACATCTTCTTACTTTTCGTTCATTGGATTTTCAAACTTCTATTATTATTGAAATCATTTTATTTATGAGCTGCATTTGCGCAATAAATTTAATGTATTTTGCATTATCAATCCATTTACTTAATAACTTTAAATTCTTTATTTAATAATATTTGCATAGTATCCTTCATATTTTAGTAAGCTATAGTATCTAAAAATTTTTTTGCAATCTATTCAAATTTATGCTGCATTTGCGCTAAATTTAGTAATAGAATTAGTTATTTCTATATTTGATTTTTCTATTTTTGAATTTACTTTCATCCAATGTTATTAGAGGAATCTTGTTGCACGTATTCTCCTAATTTTATCGGTTATTTACTGCCTATGTTATTGCATTTATTATATTTTTAATATATTATTTTATTCTGTGGGTGTTTTTAAAAAAGTTAGGTTTATCGTGTTACATCTTCTTACTTTTCGTTCATTGGATTTTCAAACTTCTATTATTATTGAAATCATTTTATTTATGAGCTGCATTTGCGCAATAAATTTAATGTATTTTGCATTATAAATCCATTTACTTAATAACTTTAAATTCTTTATTTAATAATATTTGCATAGTATCCTTCATATTTTAGTAAGCTATAGTATCTATAAATTTTTTTGCAATCTATTCAAATTTATGCTGCATTTGAGCTAAATTTAGTAATAGAATTAGTTATTTCTATATTTGATTTTTCTATTTTTGAATTTACTTTCATCCAATGTTATTAGAGGAATCTTGTTGCACGTATTCTCCTAATTTTATCGGTTATTTACTGCCTATGTTATTGCATTTATTATATTTTTAATATATTATTTTATTCTGTGGGTGTTTTTAAAAAAGTTAGGTTTATCGTGTTACATCTTCTTACTTTTCGTTCATTGGATTTTCAAACTTCTATTATTATTGAAATCATTTTATTTATGAGCTGCATTTGCGCAATAAATTTAATGTATTTTGCATTATCAATCCATTTACTTAATAACTTTAAATTCTTTATTTAATAATATTTGCATAGTATCCTTCATATTTTAGTAAGCTATAGTATCTAAAAATTTTTTTGCAATCTATTCAAATTTATGCTGCATTTGCGCTAAATTTAGTAATAGAATTAGTTATTTCTATATTTGATTTTTCTATTTTTGAATTTACTTTCATCCAATGTTATTAGAGGAATCTTGTTGCACGTATTCTCCTAATTTTATCGGTTATTTACTGCCTATGTTATTGCATTTATTATATTTTTAATATATTATTTTATTCTGTGGGTGTTTTTAAAAAAGTTAGGTTTATCGTGTTACATCTTCTTACTTTTCGTTCATTGGATTTTCAAACTTCTATTATTATTGAAATCATTTTATTTATGAGCTGCATTTGCGCAATAAATTTAATGTATTTTGCATTATAAATCCATTTACTTAATAACTTTAAATTCTTTATTTAATAATATTTGCATAGTATCCTTCATATTTTAGTAAGCTATAGTATCTATAAATTTTTTTGCAATCTATTCAAATTTATGCTGCATTTGAGCTAAATTTAGTAATAGAATTAGTTATTTCTATATTTGATTTTTCTATTTTTGAATTTACTTTCATCCAATGTTATTAGAGGAATCTTGTTGCACGTATTCTCCTAATTTTATCGGTTATTTACTGCCTATGTTATTGCATTTATTATATTTTTAATATATTATTTTATTCTGTGGGTGTTTTTAAAAAAGTTAGGTTTATCGTGTTACATCTTCTTACTTTTCGTTCATTGGATTTTCAAACTTCTATTATTATTGAAATCATTTTATTTATGAGCTGCATTTGCGCAATAAATTTAATGTATTTTGCATTATCAATCCATTTACTTAATAACTTTAAATTCTTTATTTAATAATATTTGCATAGTATCCTTCATATTTTAGTAAGCTATAGTATCTATAAATTTTTTTGCAATCTATTCAAATTTATGCTGCATTTGCGCTAAATTTAGTAATAGAATTAGTTATTTCTATATTTGATTTTTCTATTTTTGAATTTACTTTCATCCAATGTTATTAGAGGAATCTTGTTGCACGTATTCTCCTAATTTTATCGGTTATTTACTGCCTATATTATTGCATTTATTATATTTTTAATATATTATTTTATTCTGTGGGTGTTTTTAAAAAAGTTAGGTTTATCGTGTTACATCTTCTTACTTTTCGTTCATTGGATTTTCAATCTTCTATTATTATTGAAATCATTTTATTTATGAGCTGCATTTGCGCAATAAATTTAATGTATTTTGCATTATCAATCCATTTACTTAATAACTTTAAATTCTTTATTTAATAATATTTGCATAGTATCCTTCATATTTTAGTAAGCTATAGTATCTATAAATTTTTTTGCAATCTATTCAAATTTATGCTGCATTTGCGCTAAATTTAGTAATAGAATTAGTTATTTCTATATTTGATTTTTCTATTTTTGAATTTACTTTCATCCAATGTTATTAGAGGAATCTTGTTGCACGTATTCTCCTAATTTTATCGGTTATTTACTGCCTATGTTATTGCATTTATTATATTTTTAATATATTATTTTATTCTGTGGGTGTTTTTAAAAAAGTTAGGTTTATCGTGTTACATCTTCTTACTTTTCGTTCATTGGATTTTCAAACTTCTATTATTATTGAAATCATTTTATTTATGAGCTGCATTTGCGCAATAAATTTAATGTATTTTGCATTATCAATCCATTTACTTAATAACTTTAAATTCTTTATTTAATAATATTTGCATAGTATCCTTCATATTTTAGTAAGCTATAGTATCTATAAATTTTTTTGCAATCTATTCAAATTTATGCTGCATTTGCGCTAAATTTAGTAATAGAATTAGTTATTTCTATATTTGATTTTTCTATTTTTGAATTTACTTTCATCCAATGTTATTAGAGGAATCTTGTTGCACGTATTCTCCTAATTTTATCGGTTATTTACTGCCTATGTTATTGCATTTATTATATTTTTAATATATTATTTTATTCTGTGGGTGTTTTTAAAAAAGTTAGGTTTATCGTGTTACATCTTCTTACTTTTCGTTCATTGGATTTTCAAACTTCTATTATTATTGAAATCATTTTATTTATGAGCTGCATTTGCGCAATAAATTTAATGTATTTTGCATTATCAATCCATTTACTTAATAACTTTAAATTCTTTATTTAATAATATTTGCATAGTATCCTTCATATTTTAGTAAGCTATAGTATCTAAAAATTTTTTTGCAATCTATTCAAATTTATGCTGCATTTGCGCTAAATTTAGTAATAGAATTAGTTATTTCTATATTTGATTTTTCTATTTTTGAATTTACTTTCATCCAATGTTATTAGAGGAATCTTGTTGCACGTATTCTCCTAATTTTATCGGTTATTTACTGCCTATGTTATTGCATTTATTATATTTTTAATATATTATTTTATTCTGTGGGTGTTTTTAAAAAAGTTAGGTTTATCGTGTTACATCTTCTTACTTTTCGTTCATTGGATTTTCAAACTTCTATTATTATTGAAATCATTTTATTTATGAGCTGCATTTGCGCAATAAATTTAATGTATTTTGCATTATCAATCCATTTACTTAATAACTTTAAATTCTTTATTTAATAATATTTGCATAGTATCCTTCATATTTTAGTAAGCTATAGTATCTAAAAATTTTTTTGCAATCTATTCAAATTTATGCTGCATTTGCGCTAAATTTAGTAATAGAATTAGTTATTTCTATATTTGATTTTTCTATTTTTGAATTTACTTTCATCCAATGTTATTAGAGGAATCTTGTTGCACGTATTCTCCTAATTTTATCGGTTATTTACTGCCTATGTTATTGCATTTATTATATTTTTAATATATTATTTTATTCTGTGGGTGTTTTTAAAAAAGTTAGGTTTATCGTGTTACATCTTCTTACTTTTCGTTCATTGGATTTTCAAACTTCTATTATTATTGAAATCATTTTATTTATGAGCTGCATTTGCGCAATAAATTTAATGTATTTTGCATTATCAATCCATTTACTTAATAACTTTAAATTCTTTATTTAATAATATTTGCATAGTATCCTTCATATTTTAGTAAGCTATAGTATCTAAAAATTTTTTTGCAATCTATTCAAATTTATGCTGCATTTGCGCTAAATTTAGTAATAGAATTAGTTATTTCTATATTTGATTTTTCTATTTTTGAATTTACTTTCATCCAATGTTATTAGAGGAATCTTGTTGCACGTATTCTCCTAATTTTATCGGTTATTTACTGCCTATGTTATTGCATTTATTATATTTTTAATATATTATTTTATTCTGTGGGTGTTTTTAAAAAAGTTAGGTTTATCGTGTTACATCTTCTTACTTTTCGTTCATTGGATTTTCAAACTTCTATTATTATATATATATTTATATATATATATATATATATATATATATATATATATATATATATATATATATATATATATATATATATATATATATATATATATATATTCCACTGTACCGTGGCATGATACCGTGCAGTTTTTGCTTAGTGTTAGTTAAGTAAAGACAATGTTTTGACCTAATGAAGAAAAATCAAAACTCCTTCGAAGGAATTGCTATTACGTAATTGGCATATATCCGCTTTTTTTAAGGAAGTATTGAATGTGACAAGGAAGTATTGCATTCTACATATTATATTTCCTAATGCAATATTTGTTTTTGGTAAGAAATGACAAACATACATTTATGCAATTTATTTATATTGTACTGGTGAGTGAAAAACTTTTTTGCGAGTAAACTCTGGACTGAAATAAGTGCAGTCGGCCAAGTGCATTTATAATCCTAGCACTTAATTTTTTTATATTTTTACCTATATGTTAAAATAGAAAAGTATATATCTCTTAATAAATATTTAGTATTTAAAAAAGAATAAGTAATATGGAAATTTTTTTATGTTTATTGGGTAAAATTGAAACACAAACACCTTGCTTTAACTGAATATACCTATATAGTACAAGGAATGTGACAGTTAAAAGTTAAAGCTTTGATAAATAAGTTGGTATCACGTCTAATTTCAAATAAATAAAATTAAGCACACAACTTTGATAGAAGGTCTTTTATTACACTTCTTATAAGACGTACAAAATGGAAAAAGGCCAAGGTGCTTAAAGCTTTGAGTTCAATACATAAGGAAAGTATAGTGATTGGAATCAGATATTCGTATTATTTTCTTCTGATTTACACATTTTAATACTATTATACATTTGTAAAATTATGTTAGTGTGAGTAACAGGCGACTGCTCCCATCCGGATTTCCAAGTTATCATGTTTCTTCTTTAATTTTTCTTGCTGAATCATATTTCCAGCATTGGAACATTGGTTCATCGAATTTTGCCCCACGCCCCTCACCAAGAAATTCTTGACACATTTCCCCTTGAGTACAAACAATATAGTATATGTGTGTGGACACCCTATCTCAAGAACAATTTTATTATTTTTTTTTTTTGTAATATCAAAACACCTAAAATAAAATACCATCAACTGTTTCTCTACCGAGAAAAAGAAGCATGCGACATTTTCTCATACTGAATCTAGCTCTTATTTAAATTGTTCTTAAATTATTCGAGTATACTTTTATGTGTAAATAACATTGTATTATTTATGAAAAAGGTCTTCTAACCTCGCACCATTAAATAGGTTTGAAAAAATATATATACAGATGATTCTTCACATGTAAAAAGAATGAGATCAGTCAATTTTAGAGGCTAAATCCCAGTAGATAATCTGGTAATAAGTAACAAATATGGAGATTTGATCGCCAAAGACCGACACCACGGCGAGATTTGGCGAACAATACGTCGTGCTTGTTTTTCGATGATTGCATGCTTTTTCGATTTGCAATCTTTTCTGAATTTAAGTTAAAATCAAATAGTTTACTTTTTTATGTAAGTGAATAATATATGTAAATTGCACACATTATTTCAGTTATTTAGTTAATTACTTCCCCTACAATGCAGGGTAATGTATACGCAGTGGCGGATTTATGATTTTACCGCCTGTAAGCTGAGATATTTAATTGCTTAATCGCACTAAACGTAACATAAAGAATTGGGGATAAAATATAGATAAATAGAATAATTTTTTTAAATATAAAAGGAACATAGTAATTCTCAACAATAAATAGTAATAATATATCATTCATTGCCTTTAGCAATGTATTTTCTAAACATCACATATAAAACGAAAATAATAACACCAAAATAATATCACGCCTTTAATTACAAAAATATTAATAGAACTCTAAACTGAAAACTCTATATATCACAATTAAGTATCTTGGAACAGTGTGATTCTTAACAATAAATAAAATATATCAGTGATTGCGATGTTTTCGTAATAGAAAAGACCTGTTTGCTGCCTATTTTCATTTAAATGGGCAGCGAATTTTCTTTAGCGCCGTATTTCGATAGGTAGAATGCAGTTTTGACAAATTATTCGTTTGATCGGCCAAAATATTTAACTGCGACGGCACGTCTTCGAAAATTTGCCGCCGTAGGCTTCAGCCTACTTAGCATATTGGTAAATCCACCACTGCCTATAGGAACAGTATTGGACTCGTGTCGAAAATAGTAACTCGAGTTTTCGACGAATCTACACATTTCGAGTAATCTAAAACCTGAAAAACGTGAACTATTTTTAATGTAACGTCTATGTATGTATCTGTTTGTGCAATGTATGTATCCACTCTAGCGGAGAAACAAATGGATCAAATTCCACAATATTTGGTAGATAAGTCATTTGTATTTCAACCTGGTGCTGATTAGATTTTGCTACGATTAGGAAAAAATAACCTGTCTTTTCTTTGCAAAATGGCCCATAAAAATTGTATGTATCCACTCTAGCTGAAAAACTAATTGATCGAATTTCACAAAATTTGATAGATAAGTCACCCTGGTTTTGATATTCATTAAATGCTTGTTTTATAAGTAATTTTAAACGATAAAAGGAATAAATCAACCTCTTTACTCTATGATGAACCATTTTCAAGTTATTAAAGTGTTTGGAACTTTGATGAGCTGACAATGTGTTACACAGTAGTTAAAAAACTACTCGATGAAATATCTTAAAATTTGAAGGTGTGTGGATTAACCTGGTGCTGTTTAGATTTTGGTATAGTTAGAAAAAATTACTGCTATTTATGCGCAATAGCTCGCAAAAATCGCAAAATCTGAATTAAAAGACTAAATATGCTTAAATGTATCGTAATACTTGTTTTACATGCAATTTTTGACGGGGGGAAAAGAATAAGATCAACTCTATAACTCTATGATTAATCGTTCTCGGGATATTTTAGCTTTTTTTTTGCATTTTTACCTCGTCGCCTTTGAAAATACATCCAGTCTCCAAATGTAAACGAAATTGAATTACAATTGCAAATTCAGAGTAATTTCAAATAATTATCCGGGTTATTTTGAGAAATTAAACTGAATTTGAAGAATTATGAAAGAAAAAAAGAGGAAACTAATTTGAGTTTGTAGGGAAAGTCATATGCTGCCCACATCAGATTTTTTTTTTGTTAGCATAAGGTCTATTATTATTTTAACTATATTTTGCAATCTGCACTGAATTACTTATTTTACTTTGAATTAATTCGGTTAATGTAGCTGGTGTAATCATATTGCTTCTATCAGTTTTTACTGACCCTCATTTCTGTTATACATTCATTACTTAAAAAGTGTATTGATAGTCATTTGAAAATTGCACTCACTGTTTGTACCTGATGAATATGACTGCAATTATCGTGAACTCACAGACGTCGATAACAAAATAATCAAATTTTAATAAACATGCAATTGATTTAACATGAATAACATTGTTCAATGATTTTACATTAGATTGTTAAAGAAGTGAATTTAAGAGCATAATGTGTTAAAGTTATGTACTGTTCATGTCATACATTTTAATTCTTTGCTGTAAAAGACTACGAAGAACCACAAATATTCCACAGATGGCTATTAATCTAAAATGATTTTATTTTTCTTTCTATATCGCAGTATTTATTTATAAAGTTCTAAAATTAACTATCAAATTTAACTAAAAAAATTAAGAAACTACAATTTCCTAATTCATTTGAAAGATGCAGTAAGGATTACTTTTACAGCAAAACGTTTATCATTTAAAGTTTCGATACTTAAGTTAGTAACTTATTGTCGGTAAAGAATATCGTTAAACAATATATTAAGCAAAATCCCATTGCTACTATTTAAAACAAGAAATATCAATCATGCTTAAAGCATTGATTATGAAACACCTTGCAATTTCAATGCAATTTTATTTAAACATGTCTAAAATGCAATACATTCCTCGGTAATATTTTAAAACTTATCACAATACTACATTAATTTATTATATTTGAAAATTTTAACCTTCATCGAAAAAAATGAACTTCATTCAAATGACGGCATTGAAATATAAATTGCCTGGTTTAAACATATCTAAAATGTGATACATTCCTCGGTAATAATTTTAGAATTATCATAATACTACAATAATTTATTATGTTTGAAAACTTCATCGAAAACAACTGAAATTCATTCAAATGACGTCATGGAAAAAATAACACGCCTGGCTCTCTCTATAAAAGCAGCATTTCATTCATAAATAATTTCCCATTCATGTCATTCATCACAATACTATAATAATTTATTTTATTTAAAAATTAAGACCATGGAGCTACAAGTAATTAAACTCTATGTAGAAGACCCAGACCGTCCGACTCGTCCAGGGCACTAAGAGCACCTATCATTATTAAATTAAACTCTATGTGTAAAACTTCATCGAAAAAAATCATCCTTCTCTTTGTAATGAATATTTCATTCATATCAGCTACGCAGACTCCATGAACTAAATGATTTTGTGTTAAAGAAATACAGCAATTCTAATACAACTCATTCAACATATTTTGCTGTTTACATTTTACATAGGTGAAAAATAGGCTTCGTTGTAGAAGTAATCAAATTTGGTTGAGCATTTAAACTCGAATATATATTGTAATTGCGCTGTTTCAGTATGTAGATGCACATAATTTAAGAAAAATAAAGTGGTTTTAGGACGGATACAACACTCAATATGAATTAAAAAGAACTTTAAAAATCACGATTTTGAGACCTAGATGGATGCCATATATCATTTTGAAGTGAGTCACGTGATCTTTTCATATCGTGGTCACATGATCGCTTCATATAAGAGGTGTCATTATTATTTTAATTTTTATTTAAAAAACTACTGAATATATTTCGCTGAATTTTTTTTTATATATTTTATGGAACAATTTGAATATTACCTAAAATTTTCGAAGCAATTTGTGGATTTTAAATCCGCTTAAAAATGTTTGAAAAATTAGGTCGCATAGGGCTCAATGTATTTCATTTTTTCAATCCGGGTTCAATCCAAAACTAATTGGGTGATATTATTCATTTATATTCCCATAGGTCCTACAGACCGTCTGAACAACATACTAAAATTTCATTTTGATTAAGTCATTTTTACGGCAGTTATCGTGCTAACGAACAGACAGACAGACAGACAGACAGACAGACAGAATGAACAAAGTCATAAACACTTTTCAACTTTGTTGTAAAGTTTTAATAAAAACTAAAATCTAATAATGGAAAATTATAATGTTCGGATCTGACTTTCTTATTCGGGAAATTACATTTTATGTATATCCCCATTTTATGTATAGGTTATAAATAAGGATAGGTACCTTATCCCTTTGAATAATCATTGAAAATACATGCATATAATTTTTATTTATCTAATATGATAGGCGAAATTCGAAAAGACATTTTTAAGTGAAATATCACTTGAAGTTTGCAATAGATTTGAAAGAATTTTTTTCAGGTAATAAGTCTGCTGAGTCCATGGAATATTCAATTTATTCCATTACAGGTAAGTGCGGAAAAACCGGAAATGCAAACCTGTTTCTGTCTATCATAACCGCTTATAATTCATGAACGATTCAACTGATATTCAATTGATATTTTATTATTATTGAGTTGATAATGATATTTTACATTAAATATTTGTAAACTATTTAAAATTAATTACATGTATATGATGCGTTTAAAATTATACTAGCCCACACAGAGGTTGTCAGAGATAGGAATATATTTTCTGCTCTTGATTATTTCCTAGTAGGCAAATATATTCACATAAGAAGAAAGTGTGATGTGTAATATTTAAAGTTAGTCAAGTAATATTTTACTCAAGTTTGTAATATAATTCATATGTAGGACAAATGGTCAAGTATGATTGTTTATTTCTATTAATGCCCGGTACATAATTACTAAGTTTTCCTATGCAAACCTAAATTATTGACAAGGATCTGCATGAAGTCCGTTTTCCTCCGCCTCATATGTAAGGGAGACTGAGTCCAGCCTTCTCTGGCTGCCTCTACAGCGCTCCGACGCAAATTGTAGAACATTAGGCATTTGTAGAACATTGTAGAACATTAGGCATTTGTAGAACATTGTAGAACATTAGGCATTTGTAGAACATTGTAGAACATTAGGCATTTGTAGAACATTGTAGAACATTAGGCACTTGTAGAACATTGTAGAACATTAGGCATTTGTAGAACATTGTAGAACATTAGGCTTGGGTTCGATACCCTGTTCTAAGAACAGGTTCCTCCGCCTCATATGTAAGGGAGACTGAGTCCAGCCTTCTCTGGCTGCCGCTACAGCGTTCCGACGCAAATTGTAGAACATTAGGCATTTGTAGAACATTGTAGAACATTAGGCATTTGTAGAACATTGTATAACATTAGGCATTTGTAGAACACTGTAGAACATTGTAGAACATTAGGCATTTGTAGAACATTGTAGAACATTAGGCACTTGTAGAACATTGTAGAACATTAGGCATTTGTAGAACATTGTAGAACATTAGGCTTGGGTTCGATACCCTGTTCTAAGAACAGGGTATCGATTCTGAGCCTCATAGATTGCTTCTAGTTACTATACCAATGACATCATTCTGGTCATCTAAAGAATTCCTTTGAATCACCTTACAAAAAGAAATTACTTAATAAAGAGGATTGGATGATAATGCCAGAATTTTCATGATTATATCGTATCTAATGTACAGCCTGTTCAAAATGCCATCCGTCATCAACAATGCACATTTAAATGAGAGAAAAATATAACCGAGTACTTTCAAGCATTGCATGTGTCACCGTGTTACAGTTGTAAAGAACGTCGCTGCCTCAACCGGGAATCGAAACTCGAATCTTCGTACTGGCGAATCGATATCTTGGCACTAACCTACAGGGTTGATTTGCTCCGGAGCTACTGTAAGTAACCTTGTTTTCCCAACCGGGAATCGAACCGCGGATTTTCATACTGGCCAGCCGACGCTCTACCGTTGAGCTACTGGGTCGGAATTGCAAGCTCTTATCGTCGAAGTAGACTGTGCACAGTCCCTGATGATACGATTTTTCGACAGGTATTTATTGCCTTCCATCCATACGTGTGTTGTTGTGTTGTTACTTATAACCTCCTATTTCGGTTTAACCGCAGACAGGACCAGTGATGTCAGAAGAAGAAGGACAAAGAATGATACAAGACGAGATCACAAAGTTTATTAACACAAACAAGCATCACTGACGAAGGTCAAAGGGGGTGCAGCTTCACATTTGGCGAAGACCCAAAAGGCGGAAGACTGACTTCATGCTCATGAAAACACCCATGCCTTACTCGGGATTCGAACCCAAGCCCTCTCGACAGCAGTCGGAGACGCTATCCACTTCACCGCCTGGGCGGCCCATATATACGTTTCGTGCTGATGTCGATTTATACTAATTAGATAATCCACCATAACTCTGTAATTTACATTTTTCTTCTGTCTCGCTTTGATACTTAATTCGCTATCCTAACTTTTAAAAATCTTTTTTGGGGGCGCTACAATCACTTTTATTCGATCCGGCATGGTCACTTTGCAATATATTTTTAGATAGATTTTACTATAGACATTTTTTTTACAAAGTCATTGGGGTGCTTAAAGATTTTTCGAAGAACCATGTATGTTTCTATACATGGAATATATTAATTGAGAATACAGGGGAGCAAATCTAAAACCAAGGGGAAAACTCTCTAGTTTATAAGTATCCAAAAGAAAATGCAATTATTATTTGTCAATGACATTCTTTGGAAATGCACTAACGTCTTTCCAATAATCTACAAGTTACTAAGTGCCATAAACATAGCATGAGTCCCTTTTTGGCAGTTTCACTTTGATATGAAAGAAATTGGTATGTATCTGTAATATAAATGATCCACAAAATAGTATTTATCCAATATCGTAACTGAAGATTTATTTGAGCATCTAATATCCAAGGGAAATAAAAGTACGTTTCTATATTTAGGATTAAACGCATAGCATGCCAAACATTTTTGAGTAATGGCCTCCCAAACGACTTTTTGGAGCTGTTTCGTGTTAGTAATTTATAAAATGTTGGCATTTCAAAAGTCATAAAATTGCAATATCAAATTAAAAAAAAAGTTTGATGGATAAATATCGAACGAAAAAATCTCATGTGGACAGCACTTCGACTTTCTCAACAGACTCAAATTTATTTTCTCTTTCATAATTCATTAGCTTTGAGTATATTTGATATTATATCGTATCTATTTGCAGTTTTAATACGTCTTTATTTTCACAATTTAAAGCATTTTGCAACGTCGTCAGCTCCTCAAAATTTCCAAAAACTTAAATATCTTTAGAACGGCTCATCTTAAAGTAATGGTCTCATCTTAAAGTCTTATCTTTTTATTCGTCAAAAATTATGTGTAAAATGAGTAATTTAATATATTTAGCCCTTTGTTTCAGATTTTGAGGATTTTTGTGAACCATTTCACAGAAAAAGTTTTTTCTCCAAATCATACTAAAATTAGGTTATATACACCAAGGTTATATACAAGTAACTTAAGGTTATATACAAGTAACTTAAGGTTATGTACACCGAGGTTATATGCAAGTAACTTAAGATTATATACAGGTAATATACAGTAAGGTTATACAGGGTATATATGAACAGTTTTGACAAAATAAGAGGGGTGATAGTACTCTTCAAGACGGACAATATTTACTATGGAACCTAGGGTCGCACTCCACTCTGAGTGTCAGAAAAGAGTAACTTCGAAACACGTCCAATATGCACAAGTTGCCACTTTGGACGACATAGCTGTCGTGCCGGAGAAGTATCACATCTCCAGAACATCACCGTCAAGCATGTACTGTATGCAAATTTCCAGTGACAAGAAGCAGCAGCGACAGTTGCAGCTGATTGCCTGATTGGACGTAGTGGACCTGTGGTTTGGCCTCCACGCTCACCGGACCTCAACCCACTGGACTTCTTCTGGAGGCACATAAAATCATTGATGTACAAGACGCCTGTGGACTCCGTGGAAAATCTCGTCGCGAGAATCGTTGTTGCAGCGGACGGGATAAACACACCAGGTGTCTTCGAGAGGATACTCCAGTCGTTCATTCGCCGGTGTGAATTGTGTAACGGCACCCTTGGCCGTCACTTTGAGCATCTACTTTGAGTCTTTCTCTGTAAATATATAGGATTGTGCAACTTATGATTACGTTAGTTCTTTTTATTTTCACTGTTGAAAGTTCAACTTTACCTTTACGCTGTTTTAACACTTAGAGTGGAATGCGACCTTAGGTTCCATTGTAAATATTGTTCGTCTTGATGGGTACTATCATCCCTCTTATTTTGTCAAAACAGTTGATATACACCCTGTATACAGTAATTTAAAGTTATATACAAGTAACTTAATTACTGTCAAGTACTTTAAGAAATTTCATCGAATTGTTTTAAATTACGCAGAGGAAAACATTGTCAGCTCCTGAAAATTTCGAAAATGTTAAATATCTTGAGAATAGTCCATCCTCAATAATGTGGTTGATCTTAATCATTTCCCCGTTGAAAATTACGTATAATACAAGTATTTAATCAATTTACTTCAGCAAATTTGGTCTTGTATTTCCAATTTTGACAACTTTTGTGGGACATTTCACACACACACACACACACAAAATCTGATGTGGGCAACACGTGACTTTCCTTATATAATGCAATGAATTTACTACTTTTATAATAAAAAAAAGTAGGTTTTTCTTATAGTAGATATTTATATTCTTTACAAGATATTTTAATTTTCGTCAATGAGTCATCATTTTCATTGATTTAGTGTCATTTTTATCCATTTGGCGAGATTTTCGTTAATTTGGCAACATTAAAAAAGTCGCCAAGTTGGCGACATTCCGCCAAATTCGGCGCCAAAACTTCGCCAAGCGTTATGAACGGAGAAATAAGTTATTCTTATAGCAGATAAATAACTATTGGCGTTCAAATACAAAAGTGTTACTCAAAGTATCTTTTCTCGTGAATGGAACGAGCTAGATCCACGAGAATGATGTCACCAAATTTATCGCATAATATTACATATGAAAAGTGAACATGTTTCTCAACAGTTAATATATATTTTTTTAAGGCATGGGATTTTTTGATAAATTTATTTAAAAAATGTGCAATATCTCGAGAACGGTTCATGCTAGCGCTCTAAAGTTTATGTCAATCGTTTTCTAAGGAAAAATTACATAAGAAATGGCTATTTGCGTAACTTTATTAAAGGTTTTGATTTTTTGATGATTTTTTCAAAATTTCACTCGACAATTTAGGGGAATTCTGAACATTCGATTATGTTTAAAAACAATAGGCTTCTAGTATTCACGGATTGCGATTTTTGTACCAAATTTCATTCGAATCGCTCTATTTGTTCGTGAGATATCGTTTCCACAGACTCACTGACACACACACACACACACACACACACACACACACACACACCACCTCAAAAATGTTTGATTCGTGATCAGGGATGCTTGAAACGTGCTCTCCTGTCGAAAACTCGAATTCGAATTTTCGACCCCGTCACAATACTTTCCTTATACATTAAGTGTATAAGGAAAGTAAAAAATAAATAAATAAAATAAAATAAAATAAAATAAAGCTGGTGCACAGATACACAGACGTCACGTTAAAAACAGTAAATTCGTGCTCTAGAATCTAGAGTGTTCGAAACGAGCAAATCCGTCGAAAGCTCTAGCTTCAATTTTCAACACGATCCCATACTTTCCCCATACAATACCGTGTATTGTAGAGAAAGTAAAATTATGATGTGAGTAGCACATGACTTTCCCTACAGACTAAAATTAATTTTCTTCTTCATAATCCATAAAATTAAGTTTAACTGCACAAAATGACACGTATTTTATATATATCCAATTCGCAGTTTTAACACATCTTCTTTATCATTTGACAACTTAGCGCATTCTAAAACATCGACAGTTCTTTAAAATTAAAAAAACCTAAAATATCTCGAGAACGGGTCATTTTAGAGTGGTCATATTAATTTTGTTGTCCCAGGATTGGCTATAGATAAAGCTTAGATAATCAGTGATTTGAATTCAGCATCAAATTCTGAAAATGGAGGATTTACCTAGGATTTCAACTTCCGGTTATTTTTCCAGTTATGATTAAAAACTTTCAATTTTCTTGAAACATAAATTTCTCAGAATGGGCTATGGATAGAGTTTAGATATTAACTGCTGTGAATTCAGCATCAAATTCCCTAGGCGTAGGGAATCCGTACCGTAATTCATTAATGATTTTAATTTCTGGTTCTTTTCCACTTTCAGTTCAAAAAAATTTCTTGAAACGTCTATATTTTTCGAAATTGGCTATAGATAGAGCTATAGTAAGATGGTGACTGATATGGATTCAGCATCAAATTCTGGTGAGGGTAGGGAGGGCTCATTAAGTTTTTCATTTTAGGTTCTACAGATGTTACTTCCAATTTACATTTTTCTTGTAACACCTATATCTCAGGATTGGCTACAGATAGATAGATCTTACACTATGACTGGTATGGATTTAGCATCAAATTTAGGAAGGGGTTAGAAGATTCACTAAGAATTTTCATTTCTAGTTTTAGAGCTGTCACTTTCGGTTTTCTGAAAATGTGTATAACTGTATGAGTAAAGTGTACAAAATAGTATAAAAATACATAATAGTTCTGTGAAAATGATGTGCACACACCATTTGCCACCATATAAATTCATCGTCATAAATATGTGATTTATAATAGTTCGCATCTCAAAGCTCCAGTATTATTGCAAAAATGCTTTGAGCTTTGACTCCTTATTTGCCCAATAGAAACTAGCAACGGAAATTTAAACCTTTACTTATTTACCATTTAAAATACAATTAGAAATAAAAATCCGGACGAGCGACGCAAATGTACGTTTAATAAGTGCATTTGTATTCGACGAAATGAAGTTTGAATTAAACAAGTTAATTAATTATTTCTCAGCAGCTAAGTGATAAAGAATTAGCTTCATAAATAAGTTAGTAACGAGGGGAATGAGAATGAATAATTACAACCCAACAAACAAAGTATAATAATGAAGAAACAAGCTTCAGAAAATTGTTTTTTTCCTTTTTTTGTGACATGCATGTAGTTTGCTGATGCAGGAGAGAGAATGGAGCACCTTGGGGCACATTAATTTAAAAATCTGATTTGCGTTCAAATTTTGTATTTTATGTATCATCTCTATGGTCGTCCTGCGCATTTGCTGCTATACTTTAAAAGCTCTATAATGCAAATATGCAATAATTTATAAAACTCTTTTAGTTTTTATAGCAGTTAAAAAACTTTAAAGTAAATTTTGCAAACGGGGATAGTAGGATTAAAATTTAATTTTTTAAATGAAACTATAATTTAAAAAAAACATATACCTTGGGACACCTGATGGAATTGCTTTTTGAAGTGACTGCTGTATGTAATGATTTCAATTCGCTGCAGATTTTAGATTTTCGCCTTTGTTACTCAAAAAGCCTTTAAGTTTTTCATCTGTTAAAATGTTAGATATTTTTTTCCAAAATTTTCACTTTCAATAAATGTGTATTGCATCTAATTGTTTCTACTTAAAATCTGCTGCATTAGTTATTTAAATTGAGCAGTATAAACAAAATTTGTCTCAGAAAAAGCTGACAATCAGTAATGTTTTATCCAGTGAAGGTTCTATCAAAAGATCCCTTCAGATGGATACCATAGAAACTGAAAGGGTTCTGAAAAAAAGAAATACAGTATGTACTAAAATGATTGGAGTGGTCCCCCGACCTAAGCCCTTGTGACCAAGGACTTTAGACACACAAGATTAATGTTCCATTAACCTTGCTTGTGACTACTTTCTTTAGGGTTTGTGAAGGATAAAGTGTTTGTGCCACAGCTACCCATGAGCATACTTGATTTGCAGAACAGTATTACTGCAACTGTGGAGAAACATCATACTAGACATGCTGTGTGGCAAGAATTAGACTGCTGTCAGAATGTGTGCCGTGTGACTAATGGTATATACATCGAACACTATATTTTATAAACTCGTAGACTTACTTTTTCATTTCTACTAGATTTGCAATTTTGTACAACATACTTACGAATATCATCAATTTCTAAACTGCGTCAATCATTTTGGTACACACTGTATATCTATTAATTATATATAAGATATTTGAAGTGGACTATACTTTTATCTTATGCAGAAGGGTTTAATATATATGAGGTAAGTGTTTGGCTATGGCAGAATTATAAAAGAAAAAAAAAGAATAACTGTAAATTGTCCCAAGGTGCCCCACACCATTATCTTTCTCCGTGGCAACGCCCACACTCCCCTGCTTGCTTTTCATCAAGTATTTGACGAATGACATACTTAACCATCCTAGACACAATGTTCACTTAGAATTCAAGCAAGAAAATATCCCACACACAGAGTAATATTTTATCCTATATAACTGGGGGAAAAAGAGAAATTGAAAATGACTGTCAGACCATATGCGTTATTTCACATTAAAATGGATTTGCATTGAAGTCTACAGATTGTGATCATGATCAACATCAAACGATCATAAATGGATAAATATAGTGGTTTAAGTATTTTTAATTTAAAATACAAAACAGTTATGAAATATTTCCATTCCTTCAAAGAGTATACTATGTTTACATTTTGAAGCAAACATATTTCCACACTTAGCACTTAAAAAAAAAAATTATTTTTAAGATTTAGAACTTTTGAGAAATCCTCTCCTCTTCCAGAATTTTTTTTCGGTTGTGGCACTGTTAAGGCCATAGGTTAAAATATAAAACTGTTACAATAGAAGCTTTAGAATTTTTTTTGTTGGCATTAGTCATGGAATGTTGCATTAAGCTAATAGTGAGATAATTTAAGAAGGGAGAACAGCTTAAGTGGAGGGAAAACGAAAACTGTCTCTACAAAAGCTTGTAAGCTGTTTGTTCTCCCTTCTTAAATTATCTCACTGTTAGCTTAATACAACATTCCACGACTAATGCCAAAAAAACAAGTTCTAAAGCTTCTATTGTAACAGTTTTATATTTTAACCTATGGCCATAACAGTGCCACAACTGAAAATCATTTCTGGAGGAGGCGAGGATTTCTCAAAGTTCTAAATCTTTAAAAAAAAAAACAAAATTTTCATTTTTAAGTGCTAAGTATGGAAATATGTTTGCTTCAAAATGTGAACATAGTAGACTCTTTGAAGGAATGGAAATATTTCACAACTGTTTTGTATTTTAAATTAAAAATATTTAAACCACCATATTTATCCATCTATGATCGTTTGATGTTGATCATGATCACAATCTGTAGACTTCAATGCAAATCCATTTTCATGTGAAATAACGCATATGGTCTGACAGTCATTTTTAATTTCTCTTTTTCCCCAGTTATAAAGGATAAAATATTACTCTGTGTGTGGGATCTTTTCTTGCTTGAATTCTAAGTGAACATTGTGTCTAGGATGCTAAGTGGCCAAAATATTCAACTCTTCTAATTTTTCAGAGGAGGCACCCCTTAAAATTGTTTAGTGGTTAAAAATTATTTTTGTAAAGTTTCGCTTCATATGAATGATAAAAAACGTTGCGGTGCCGACAGCCAATTATTTTTTTTTCGCTATTGGTACATTTATGTAAAACTGAATAATATCAATACAAGGGTACAATAAAATACTTGTACAATTCATTATTTCAGGAAAAACTCTCTAATTTTAATGACTAAATATTCCAAAAGATGATTACCGTGCATTATTTTTGGAAAGTTTGTTTATTAAAATCCGAAATGTAGTTTAAGTGCAGATAATGACAGAGATATCAACAAATGGAAAACAGAAAGACAATCTCACTTCATTTTTTTTTTCCGCTACAACCTCCTTCTTCGCATCAGGATATTGATGTCTGTAATCAGTGACAACTTGCAATAGACATTGTTTCTGGTCTTCGTATTTTGTTAGTATTTTGTTGTAGTCCTCTATAAACTTAACCCCACTTTCAGGTATGTCATTGACCACCTTTAATTGTTGCACAACCGAGGCTGTCTTATACACTTCACTTTCAGGCCAGGAAGCTGGATCTATATTAAGGAAATCTGTGGAAATATTAAATCTTTCAAAAAGTTGTTTGCTGTCTTCTGAAATGAAATCCTCAATAGACTTATCTATTAGTCCAGGAATGTCCTCATTTTTTAGTATGAGCGTTTGACACCGTTTTCTTGAGTACCGTCTTTCATTAGATTATGTACCATTTTTATTTTAGTTTCAACAGCTAAACCTTCATCAAAAAGAGCTAAAGCACAAGCATCTGGAGATAGATACCATAAATGATTTTTGAATTCGTTGATTGTGATACGAGATATATCTAGATCCAGAGATTCATACTCAATGAGCTTTTTCAAAAATTGCATATCATGGTTGGGTGCTTTTTGAGCCAAAGGTGCTGTGAATCAACCAAGCCTTAATATATATTCTTACAAGAAATATGCATATGTCAGAAATGACTTTTCCTTTCTTGAAGGTAAGTTTAAATTCAATACCAGACAGTAATATTGCGAAGCAATAAAGTGCTTTTGCCATCCATCGCGTTTGATGGCATGCTCCTGGAGCTCGAAGAGAGATATTTCATTTGTATTGTTTCCAATGAAAATTCCTGCAAACTCTAAGAATTCTTTATAATCATCTCGAGAGAGAGAGATTATCACATTTGTAGGTGCTGCATTATATTAGGTCGGATTTCCGTTAGGTTTGAACATAAAATGTTTCGAACATTGTTTTTCTTCTATACCAGACATCAATTTTCCTTTTTATTAATTTTAAGAAATGCTTGTTGAAAGTGTTTTAAAATTTGCATATCTGGACTTGATGAAGAGGGTTGAGGAGCTATTGGTTTGAGGAGCGAGCATTCTGGATAATTCCAGCACATGATTTGGCCACCTAGATCGCCAGACATAAAGTCTTTGGGCATATCTGGGATATATATGATCGAAACTTTCGCGCCCAAATTCCAGCACCTACCACAAACACGCAATTATGGGCTGTTATCGAGACAGAATGGCTGAACATTTCTCCTGGAGACTTCCGCCGACTAGTTGAGTCCATGCCACTTTGATTTGCTGCACTTTGCCGAGCTAAAGGAGGCCCGACACGATATTAGAGAGGTATCCCATGACTTAGCGAATAGAGTGACACACAGACAGACATTAATAAATAATAAATGACACACATACAGAGATGGCACATATAAATAAATGATGTTAATTCCAGAAGGATGATGCAATACAGTAATGGCATAGGCAAGGTGATCAAGAAGCAGTAGGATTACCTCTTGCAGCGATACAAGCAGCAACTCTTCGAGGAACAGATGCAATGAACGTGCGGATAGTTTCCTGAGGGATGCATGACAATATGTCTTCAACCATCTTCCACAGTTCGTTCTCTGTTTGAGGCGGGGGCAAGACAGTCAAACGACGGCCAATCACCTCCTACACATGCTCGATGGGTGAAAGATCTGGAGACGGCGGATGCCAAGGAAGCACCTGGATACCTTTCAAGGCTTGTCTGCTGATGTGTGCCGTGTGCCGTGTGCGGTCGTGCATTATCTTGCTGTAAAACAGCTTTTTGTAACCGCTGAAGGTAGGGAAGTGCAACCAGCCACAGCACCGCATTCACATATCGTCGTGTTGCCATTATACCTCTGATGCGAACCAGAGGTGACCGGTAACCGAAGCCAATGGTGCACCAAACCATGATGCCACGTTGTCGAACAGTATGGCGTTCAACAGTCGCAGCAGGATTGGATCTGTTTCCACTTCAACTCTAAACTCTCACACGGAGACTGTCATTCGACAAACAGAACCGAGACTCGTCGCTGAACACTACCCTGTCCCATTCAGTCGTGCAAGAGGCTCGGGCCCCCATTGTAATCGCTCACGTCAGTGTCTTGTTGTCAATGGCAGTCTTCGTAAAGAACGGTTTGAATGCAAGTCGCTTTTGGCCAATCGTCGAGAAACTGTTCTCGTTGATATTGGAACATCCAATGTACCCTGCAAATTCTGTAGAATGTCGACAGTCGTCATTTGTGGGGCTGCCACCGCATGACTTTGAATGCGTCGATTAATACGTGCTGACGTGCGTCTGAGTGGACCTGTACCACTGCAGCGATTCACATGCCCGTCTTCAATCCATCTTCTCCAAATCCTTTGCACAGTGGACACATCTTCACGTGTTTCAGCGGTGATACACCGGTACAACTACCCAGCCGTATGTAGGACTATAATGAATCCCCTCGCACGATCGTCCGAATGCTGAAACGGACTCTGGTGTCGTCGACCAGGCATCTCTTCAACAACACACGTGCCTTCTGAAACGAAAAAAAGCTCGAAAAATGGGTTGCCGTAGGCGACAGACAATAACAACTGTTGGCTCACCTGCCGTTTCCATCCCTTTTATTCCGCGCTCTAATTACGTGACCTACTTGCATCGACCAGCTGCGTTTGCCTCGCAATTTGCATAATTATACGGCCAAAGCTTCATGGTGTTGCATTTTATATGTCGGGTAGTGTATATATATATATATATATATATATATATATATATATATATATATATATATATAATAACTTCAACCTGCTAATATATATAAGTTCCCAAAAAGGACAAGTATTTATATACCCATAAAGATGTTAAAAGAGTATGTATAAAGTGACGGAGTGGCGACCCCCAACTCTCCGGTTAAAGCTTTTACTGCCATGGCGAAACGCTCCCGGTAGCCGAAACCTTCAAACCACTTCCAACAAGACGCTCACCATTACCTTAAATAACGTAAAACACACTAAAGAGATCATTAAATAACATTAATTAAATAACGTAAAACACACTAAAGAGTAACACACTAATAACACACTAATAACACACTAATAACATTAATTAAACTAATAAGTAACACACTAATAACATTAATTAAATAACGTAAAACACACTAAAGAGATCGCCGGCCATCCAAACGGTTGCTCTAAGTCTTTGGACGAGCCGGATGGTCTGGGCTTTCGACACTAAAGAGATCAAGACATTAATATAATAAAACCAAGTCATTAATATAAAAAATCCTAAAATCACTTTAAACAATACTTCTAACTACCTAAAGATCTTAAAAGGGGGGGGGGATAAAACGCACTTCAGCATATTAAAACTATTGTATGGAATCATTAATTAAGTGGTTATATTGTGTATTTTCAAAACAATATTAAAACACCATAAAAGAAATGGACAAATACAAGATTATTCCCAAACCTGACTGTAATAGCCATGGAAACCATATTGACTCGAACCGTAAAACTATTAGTGTATGAAATTATTAACAATGTGGTTATTTTTATATACTACAAACAGAAACCAAATATCAATTTGCGGCCATAAAACAACTAATGTATGAAATCATTCACAAGATGGTTATTTTGTATAATTCAATGAAAAACCAAATAGCAATTTAGCAATTTCAAAAAGTGAATAAAAATCAACTTTTAAAATTCACCATAATTTTCACTCTAAAAAACCTCCCCCATTCTCATAAAACTTTTACATCAAAGCCCTTACAGGCAACTTTGAAAGAAAACTCAGGTATATAATACCTGAAACTTTTCAAAATCCATCTATACTTGACATTCCACTATAACATAACAAAGTGCCATATGTGATTAACTTGTCTACCATTTAGACTCTCAATTGCGCTCTCAATAGCATGGCGCTTTACCGTTGTATATATAATGATCTTTTAATTTTTAGAAGGGAATTTGGCTTTTTTAAGTCATTTTATGTATATATATATATATATATATATATATATATATATATATATATATATATATATATATTAGCAGGTTGAAGTTATTTTCTTTAATGCATTATTTCTTGATATGAATGCATTATTTCTTGATATTATTTAAAAGCTGTAAGTTTGATGAAATTTTAAATGATTATTCATTTTGTATATTATTTTCTTCGACAAAACTCCTGCTAATGAATGTAATCCACAAACAAAGGTAACATAATTTCAGCTTATACGGAAATCTGCCTTGGTATCGAAATCAAGTTTTTTAGCCCTTCGTAATACAATTTTATGCTTTCAAATATGATAACAATACAATTTTATCCTTTCAAATATGATAATAATATAATTTTATGCTTTTAAACATGATTTTCTATTAAACTTTTCAATTTCTCCCCATTTAACACCATCTAATGACAAATTTCAATTATACGCCAAACGCTCTTGCTAGTGACTTTTAAAACGTTATCTTCTTTCATATTCCTGAATATACGGTTTCCAATTACAAAAAAAAAAAGTCCATTCTAAAATTAATAAATCATTGGCAATTAGAATTTTTCAAATAAAAATGTTATCTACAGATATTAAGTTCACATATTCCTAACAAGGTAAACATGAAACATCTGTAAATTAAATTTATGAACTTCAATCAGTTAATGAAGATGATATTATAAAGGTAAACAACTCTTAATCAGTTTATAATCTAATGGAAAGATAAGGACTTTGCTCTTCATTATTATATATATTTTAATTATAGCGAAATGTAAGATTTAATTTTATAATGAAGATTAATTTTCACATGTTTATTTAATATATATCTCAATTACAAGTGTATTAAAACTTCTGGAGTGTGTTTACATACATGGATATTTATAAAAATATAGACGATAACCTTCGGTTATCTTCTGAATTCTTGTCGCTGTTTCTCATTGTTGCTACTTTTGTGTTTTGTTCATGTGCCCCAGCCATTGAAAATAATAAAAATAGAATATGAATGTCTGTTTATCAGCATTTAAACTCAAAAACAGGAAAATGTTAAACCTCCATTTATAATTAAAATTTTGTTTAATTTAGGAACGCATTTATTTACTTAATGTATGGACTGTTGTGGTCATGGGCAATCTTACGTATTTATGCTTTCCCACGTATATAGTATAATGTATCAAATAAAAACAAACTACCGATGAACGTGGCAAATTTACCTAACAATGTAGAGATGCAATGTATACACAATTCAAGTTTAATCACCCCAACTCCTTTACATTAATCAAAATTCATTGCAGCAAGAAACTGTTTTGGATCAAAGATGTAAATTTGACAAGTTTATTCCGAAATACATCCAATAACTTTTCCTCTCTATACTTTTCACTCATGAAGTTCAATAAACTTGGCAAGTTCGTTATCTCAATCATTTTCATGGCTAACACTTTTTGCAAAGTAGAATTACTTGGTTTTTTGTTTTCTGTCGGATATCAGTCATTTTTATAGATTTTAAGTACGACATTTGCGATTTTTACTTTCCCTGCAATACATGGTAATGTATAGGGAAAGTATTGGAATCATGCCGAAAATCGCAACTCGAGTTTTCGACGGATCTACACGTTTCGAGACCTTCAGAATACGAAAAACCCATTTTTAGCGTGACGTCTGTGTGTGTGTCTGTCTGTCTGTGTGTCTGTCTGTCTGTGCAGATTTTGTATCCACTCTAACTAAAAAACTAATGGACCGAATTTCACAAAATTTTGTAGGTAAGTCACTTGTGGGCGGGGCTGGTGCTGATTAGTTTTGGGTACGATTCGGAATAAAAGAACCCGCCTTTTTTTGCGAAATGGCCCGCAAAAGCTTGTATCCACTCTAGCTGAAAAACTAATGGACCGAATGTCACAAAATTCGGTAGATGAGCCACGTATAGGTCACCCTGGTGCTGATTAGATTTTGGTACGATTAAAAAAAAAATAACCTGCCTTTTTTGCAGAATGGCCCGCAAAAATTGTCAAAATCTAAACTAAAAAGCTACGTATGCTCAAATATATCCATTAAATGCTTGTTTAATGCGTAATTTTTAACGAAGAAAAGAATAAGACCAACCCCATTACACTAGGACTAGCCGTTCTCGAGATATATTAGTTTTTTTCGTATTTTTCCACGCCACCTTTGAAAATAAGTCCAGTTATCAAATGAGAACGAAAATTGAATTAAAAGTGAATTAAATTTAATTGAAATAAATAGAACGTGGATATAAGTTTGCAGGGAAAGTCATGTGCTGCCCACATCAGATTTTTTCTTTCCCTGCAATACATGGTAATGTATAGGGAAAGTATTGGAATCATGTCGAAAATCGCAACTCGAGTTTTCGACGGATCTACACGTTTCGAGACCACTAGAATACGAAAAAACCATTTTTAGCGTGACATCTGTGTGTGTGTCTGTATGTCTGTCTGTGTGTCTGTGTGTCTGTCCGTGTGTCTGTCTGTCTGCGTGTCTGTCTGTCTGTGCAGATTTTGTATTCACTCTAACTAAAAAACTAATGGACCGAATTTCACAAAATTTGGTAGGTAAGTCATTTGTGAGCGATTCTGGTGCTGATTAGTTTTGGGTACGATTTGGAATAAAAGAACCCGCTTTTTTTCGCGAAATGGTCCGCAAAAGCTTTTCACTCCACTCTAATTGAAAAACTACTGGACCGAATTTCACAAAATTCGGTAGATGAGTCACTTGTAGGTTACCCTGGTGCTGATTGGATTTTGGTACGATTCGGAAAAAAATAACCTGCCTTTTTTTTTTGCAAAATGGCCCGCAAAAATCGTCTAAATCTAAACTAAAGAACTAGGTATACTCAAATACATCCATTAAATGCTCGTTTAATACGTAATTTTTAACGATGAAAATAATAAGACCAACCCCATTACACTAGGACTAGCCGTTCTCGAGATATTTTAGTTTTCCGTATTTTCTCTACGCCACCTTTGAAAATAAGTCCGGTTACCGAATGAGAACGAAAATTGAATTAAAAGTGAAATAAATTTAATTAAAATAAAGAGAACGTTAATATAAGTCTGCAGGGAAAGTCATGTGCTGCCCGCATCAGATTTTTCGAATTGTGTTTAAGGTTTCTTAAATTTGAAAAAAATGAATTTTATTATTTTTCCTTTATAGATTGCTATAGAATACTCAGCAAACCGTGAAATTGAAATGCGTATCATAAGCAGATTTACTGTAAAATTTTTATTCAAGTTACTCTGTTTGAGAGAAAAAGCTAAAACTGATAAATACGACATTTGCGAGTTTTCGAATAGTCATTAAAGTTCCTTAAAATTTGAAAATTAAATTTTTCTTTTATAGATTGCTACAGGATATTCAGCATACCGTGAAATTGAACTGTGTGTCAAACATATTTACGGTAGAATTTGGATTCAAGGTTAAAAACAGTTTAAGGTCTCTTACGAAAATTTAGCCTGACGATGATCATTTATATATTCACCTTGAGAGTATTAGATGTTTTGGAAACGAGTGGTTTATTTGACTTGATTGGTCGTCGGCTAGACCAGAGATGGGCAAACTATGGCTCGCGGACCAAACATGACCTGCTGATGTGTTTAATACGGCCCACATATCAAAATTATATCTTTATAAAGCCATGCTAAAATCAACATTTCCGAACTTTGTAAATCATGCTCTAAAATATATGGCAATGTTTGCATTCTTATAGTCATGCGAACAAGTGTTTTCAACCATGAAACATAGTAAAAGTGATATTAGAAACCGACTTACTGATGAGCATATTTCTTCTCTCTTGAAAATCACCTCTTTACAGTTTAACCCAGATTATGAAAAAATGCTGGAAGCTCAATTACAGTTTCATTCACCTCGCACCTTGAAGGGTTAACAATTCTATTCTCTACTTTTTAATTTTCAAGCAGTGTCTTCCCCGAGGAAAGAAGGGTCTAAATTTAAATAACAGCCGCGCAGATTGGTGGAGTTGGCAACCAGGTTATAAAAAGGCGAAGTGCGAAGCACTAGATGTTTCCAGGGTTCGAGATGATACGAGTTGGTACGACGTAGAATGTGGCATGTGTGGATGCCAAAGATAGTAGAAAAGGTGGACCATGTACATACTGATTTATTATGTGTAAATTACGTTAATGGAGTTATTTTTACGATTTTTAAAGTTTAAGAATAAACTTGTTGTTTTTATAAAAATATGCCTGCGTGTTCACTCCGACACCTTCACAACCTCTTCCTTTTAAATCTTCTGAATGAATCTAAAATAATTTAGTAGGTGTTTATCATTGTTTTGTAATCTGAATATTTAGACATTTTTTTAATGTATTTTGTGGAAAATATAATGAATGCGTCTTTAGCTCGCTCAAATTTGTTTGTCTGTTTGTATCTTCATCTGGCCTTCCTGTAAGCAAGTTTTCACATTCCTGGACGAGATCAAGAGGAATTAGTAGCAACACGATGATTATAGTCAAGCAAGTTGAATATTAGTTCAATTGGAAAAGCTGGGAGTTTTCTCAATGAACTTTAGAGCGCCTTTTTTGATTTGAGATATAATAGTTTTGCTTTTAAAGTCTTTTCTTATGACTGAGTTTCCTAAATACCTAGAGGCCCTCATAATTGACCCAAGAACTCAAGTTGTATTTAGTTTCCAGGGAGTGTAGTTATTTGAGTTATAGGCATACTTCCATATTGGCGATGCATAGAGCATAATATGGCGAATGCGGCCCATTAAGTAAAATTTTCTTTTGATAGTTTAAGTTTTTATTTCTTACGAGGGGGTACAGCTTATCAATTGCAGTATTGGCTTTTTTGATGACATTATCTCTATATAATTTCTCAAGTAAGGTGATAACCGTAACACACTAACACCTAAATATTTAGTAGATTTTTCGCACATAAGGAGTGGGCACTTATGTAAAGAGGCGGCGGTGAAGTTCTATCAGAAGAGAAATATATCTAATGACATTGATTTGGATTTATCTTTACACGCCACTTGGTGAGTCAAGCTAACTGTCTGGGCATTACTCAAAGCCATTTATATTTTTAGAGACAATAGCATTATCATCAGCTCAGAAAGTAAGTTCCTTGTATCTGTGTACTGGGAATAACATGTATATGTTTAAAAGTGTGGAGCCAGTATAGAGCCTTGAGAGACACTCTTTTTTATCAGTTTAGGTGTTGACAAGAATTTTTCGGTTGACAAAATTTTGTAATACTATTGTTTATAGGAAAAAAATAATTGCTTGGAACATCTATTTCTCAGTATCTGCTATATATATAGCTTAAATGACGGCTGATATGGATTCAGTTTCAAATTCTGGAAGAGGGTGGAGGGTTACTAGGGATTTCACTTCCCGTTCTTTTTCCATTTCTGGTTCAAAATGTTCCATTTTCTTTGAAACATATCTTTACCAGGTTTGGTTATAGATAGGGCTTAGATAATGACTGATATAGATTCAACATTACATTTTGGAGGTGTTAAAGGGACTCACTACAGATTTCCTCTTCCGATTTTGGCGATGTCACTTCCGATTCAAAAATTTACAATTTCATAGTTATAGCTTAGATGATGAGTGATATGAATTTAGCATTAAATTCTTGAGGGAAGGATTCTTCTTATATTTACACTTCCGTTTATTTTAGCACTTCGGGTCTAATTTTTTTTCTTGAAATATATATTTCTCAAGATTGGCTATAGATAGAGCTAAGATGATGACTGATATGAATTCAGCATCGAATTCTAAAGGGGGTTGGGGTGGCGGATCACTAAGGATTTCCATTTTAGGTTCTGGAGATGACACTTCCGGTTTTTCCGAAAATTCGTATGACTGTACGAAATAAGTACAAACAGAATAAAAATGCTTCATATTTGCGTTAAAAAGGAATTGAACACACGATTTGTCATCGTATGAAGGCTCCTCTGCATTTTTTTTTAGTCCTTTCTCTAATTTGGAAGTTGACAATGCATAGGGACAGTATTGAGATGGGGTCGAAAATTCAAATTTGCGTTTTCGATGTAAGAGCTTCAAGCATTATGAATTGAACGTTTTGAGGTGATGTCTGTGTGTATGTCTGTATGTATGTCAGCGTGTCTGTCCGTGAGTCTCTGGAGAAGAGATATATTTTGTGAACGGATGGAGAACTTCGAAAGAAAAAATTGATACGATTTTACAATCGATGAATACTGGGGCCCTATTGATTTTAAACGCGATCAAATGCTCGGAAGATGCCCTCATATTTTCGAATGATTTTTCTTTTATTGAAAAAATCATTAAAAATTCAGGGCCTTCAATAACGTTACAAAAGCAATCATTTTATACTTACTTTTTTTATTAGAAAACAAATGATATAACATTTAGAATGCTTGCATGAACCGTTCTCGATATGTTGTACGTTTTTCAAGTAAATTTATAAAAAAAATTACATAAAGTTTAAAAAAATAGTAATTATTGTCAAATATGTTCACTTTCCATATGCAATACTATGCGATAAATCTGTTAACACCGTCCTTTTTATTCGTAGTCGATTAAAAGGGATTAATTGACTACAAGACTAAAATGAGCTGCGTATTATTTGAAGGAAAGTTGGAATTCTTCAGTAAGGTACCTGATCGTAGACCTGAAAGTACAGCTCCGGTCCTCTTGGAACGTGGAGCAAACTATTCTGAGATTTCATAACTTTTTTGGAAGGGGATTTTTGTTTTGTGTACATAGCGGAAATGTTTCTATTATGAAGTGGTGTTTTTGTGAGATTTCAATACTTTTTGTAGAAATATTTATCAACATAATTATGCGACATTGATATAGCAGGCTCAGCTTTGAAATTCTAAATAAAATGTATCTTCAGTTTCTAATATATCTATACAATACTAAACAAGGCAAACTTTACACCACATAATAAATTATGGTTTGCGAATGAGACATTTTGGTTTAAGATAAATTACGGTTTACGAAAAACTTCCAATGTACATCATACTTCAGCTCTTTGGTATATATTGAAAAATATTGTAATCTCTTAGCACATTCATTTTATGCTTTTCTTTTAATTTCCCATTATCACAAATTCATAAAATGTGCTACAAAGGTAAGTTATATTCAGCTATATACCATTCAAATCATTTCTCTAATTATTTAATTAAACATTTTTTATAATCAGAAAAACTCCAAAATCAGCTGTCACGTATTACCTCGTTTTTTATAATCACCAGCTTGTACAATAAATTATGCCTATATCAAGAAAATTTATTCGTTACTATTAGCAAATTGAATGTTTTTCTAATAGGAGAGGGTTAAATCGTTTTCTAGATGGGACTAGCCTCTCTCTGACCCTGGCTTACAGTAGACTCTGCAAGGTTACCCTTATAAATTATTCAATTCCCAAACCAGAAACACTTTCATTCCAACCATTATTTTCCTCATACAGTTATCACGATATTAATATTACCTCAACAGCTTCTCTCCCTTGATGTTGTTAGGCAAGGAGTATTTTTCTTCTAGAGAAGGTCCACAAAATTAATTTTGTTATCATTGAGAAAAAGAAATATTGGCATAAAAATATTTTTAACATTAATTAATGTATTTTAGAAGAATTGTAGTTGACAGCTTATTTTTTCTTTTCTGCTCCAACCAATTATTTTTATTTAAATTAAATTTGGTACTCACGACAAGAATGTATTACTCTAAAATTTTTAAGCGTTTAGTTATTATTTAAGTCACTAGATGGCAGCACTAGTGATCGTGGTCTCGAGAGACTTTATACAGGGCCTGATTAAGCTTTCCCGGGGACCAAGCAAACTTTTGCTCCTCCCCCCCCCCCCCTCCTATAGTAGAGGATGAGAATTTTTATATCATCGAGGAATGTTCTCCATTTATTTCATTATTGAGGAAGTTTTTCTATTAATCATGTTTTTAGTTGATGAAAAGGACACTTTAAAAATTTTCTTGTCAAATATATATAAATTTGCATTCTTCATAATTTCTGAAATTCTCATCCGTTAAATATTGTTTAAATTGCACACAATTTCTTCATCTTCGACATATTACTTCTTTTCCGTTTGCTCTTTTCACATAAGCCGGTTTTGAGGGGCCCCTCCTGGGCCTGTGCCCCGTGGGTCCCTGCCTAAATATGGCACTGCCTTTATATCTATAAAGGGACTCTATTGTGCTGAGATGTCCATCCATAAGTTTGCATTTTATCCCTGATAATTTCCTTAATTTCTGAAAGATCAGGGATATTTCTGAAATTACGAAATTAATAACGTTCATAAATGTAAAATGCAGAAAGAAAATAACCCATATATAAACAAGAAAGATTTGTGAAGGAGCCTTCATATGGTGGCGAATGGTGTTGTTGTTGAAACCCAGACCGTCCGACCTACCAGAAAGGTGTAAGGTAACTGTTTGGACGGTCGGGAAGTGCCACCCAATTTAGACCGGAACCCAGTGGGGGAGGCATCCACAGGGACCGTACCCTCCTTCCCCTACCACCAACCTCTCGGAAGGACTTTCGGACCCACATGTTTAACGTGATCGTACTCCGCATGAACACGGCGGCAGTTTTGGCAGTGGCTGGAATCGAACCCGGGCCTACCGAGTGCAACTCCAGCGCGCTAACCAATGGGCTACCGCGCCCGTGGCGAATGGTGTGTAACTTCATTTTAGATAGAACTATTAAGCATTTTTATTCTCTTTTACATACTTATTTCGGATAGTCATGCAAATTTTTGAAAAATAGGTTCTGATATATTCAGAAACGGAAATGGCAAGCCTTAATGAACCTAATTACTATCTCTGGAAATCGATGCTGAATCCATATCAGTCACCATCTGAACTCTGTCTATAGCCAATCTTGAGAAATAAGATGCTTTAAGAATTTTTTTTTTTTGAACCAGAGGTGGAAATCTTTAATGCCCCCCCCCCCCCACACACACACACTACCTTCTTTGGAATTTAATGCTGAATTCATATCAGTCTTCATCTAAACTCTATCTATAGCCGATTTTGAGAAATATATGTTCCAAGAATTTTTTTTTAATCAGAAGTGGAAATCCTTAGTGAACCCCCATCTCCTCCTGAACTTGATGCTGAACCCATATCACTCATTACCTAAGCTATACCTACAACAGATCCAGAGAAATAGATGTTTTAAGGATATTATAAATTATTGAATCTGAAGGAATTTTTAAATTAGACATCTCCAGAAGCGGAAATCTTTAGTGAATCCCGTCACACCCCTGGAATCTGATGCCTCATCCATATCAGACTTTATCTAATCTCTATCTATAACAATCTTGAGAAATAGATGTTTCAAGGAAAATTTTTGAGCCGAAAGGGAAAAAACCGGAAATGAATATTTTTAGTGAACCACCCAACCTCCTGCAGAATTCATATCATCTCTTTCTGTAGCCAGTTTTTGGAAATAGGTGTTTTAGATAAAATGAAATTGGAAAAGAACAGGAATAGAAAATTCGTAGTAAACTCCCCCACCCCATCCCTCATTCTGCTCCGGAATTTAATGCTGACTCCAAATGAATCAAAATCTGAGGTCTATCTATAAAAAATCATGAGAAATAGATGCTTCAAAGGAAAATTTTGTCGCAAAAACAATAATATGGCAAAATGTTTGTCATCAAAAGGTCCTTTATTAAATTCAAAATCTATTTTATGTCTTTGAAATAATATAATTTTGCTCTTTTCAATGAAGTTTGATGAATAATATTGAAATTTAACTGAAACACCACCACAAAAGAAAGGAAGTGAAAACATCATTAGTATTGAGGAAAATGGATTGCAAAATAAAAGTTTAAGTATTTTGAACAAATCATGCAAACTATATAGTTGTATATTTACCCCCCCCCCCCCCTTTTTTTTTATCAAAGAAAGCATTTTTATCTTTTTATCTGTAAATTAAAGTTTTTTATTTGAATTTTACGCGAATATAGTCAGAGTATTTATAAATAGATTTTGTGTAATAGAATTTAAATCTCACAGTGATACACTTTTCAGGTCTTTTATAAGAATTTATTTGAAACCTACTAATTTGCTTGTTCAAACCGGATGATTGCTAAATTCGGTTTTTATTAAACGCCAAAAGCTAGAAATTCATTTGCATAACTTCCCAATAACAATAAAAACAACTAAACAATAAAAATTAGGCATCAAATAGTTGTTTTAGAAACGCAAAAAATGTAACATATTGTGTTAGAAATATGTGAATTAAAGGTCTGCACGGACCGACCTAATTCTAAAATTTTTACCCGCCCGACCCGAAAATATTAAAATTTGATTCGACCTCAAATAGTTTTTCAAAATCATTCACTCGAATCCGACCCGGCCAGCTAAAACTTTCTTATAAAACATTGAAGCCTGTCTAAACCTAACACACTCATAATAAAAATTTACCATTTAAGGAATTAAACATAAATTATATTACACATAGTAATAAATAAGAAAGAACCAAAATTTGAAAAATCTGTACAAATAAAAAATGAGCATTACTATAAAGTGAGATTTTATTCATCCTGAGATAAAAAGAGAAAACGGCTCCTCACAGAGATTATGTTTTAAACAAGAAAGATCAATCATGCATAAGCATTGATTATGAAACACTTTCCAACTGAAATGTAATTTCATTTAAAAATTTCTAAAATGTGATTCATTCAGTGGTAATATCTTTTACATTATCACAGTACTACAGTAATTTATTATACTTAAATATTTAAAACTGTATCGAAATATAAATCATCTGATTCTTTATGCAAAATCAATGAATATTTCATTCATATAACTTGTATTCCAGACTCCAGAGCTAAATAATTTTGTGTGAAAAAAATTCAGCAATTCTTATGTAATTCATCTTACAATCGCTTGAGATATTTGCATTCTGCATATGTTAAAATTAGGCTTCCTTGAAGAAATAATAAAAGTTTAGGGATCATTTAAAATCACAACTATTGTAATTGCATAGGCACGGAATTTAGATACACAGATAATACACAGATAATATATATGTGTATGTGTATGTACTCAAAGTATTGGAATCGTGCCGAAGATCGGAACTCGAATTTTCAAAGTATCTACACGTTTTGGGACTTCTAGAACACGAAAAAACTACTTTTAGGAAGACGTCTGTGTGTGTAAGGGTGTATATGTGTATGTTTCTGTGTGTCTGTGTGGATATTACATCCACTCTAATTGAAAAACTAATGGACCGAATTTCATACAATTTGGTAGGTATGTTTTTTGTGGGAAATCCTGATGTTCATTAGATTATAGTACGATTCGTAATAAAAGAATCTGCCTTCTTTGCGATATGGCCGCAGAAATTGCCTTTATCCACTCTAGCTAAAAACTAATGAACCAAATTTAACAAAATTTGGAGTATAATATTTCAATAACCTACAAGTGATTTATATACCAAATTTAACAAAATTTTGTATATAAATCATTTGTAGGTTATTCTACTACGATTCGGGAAAAAGGAACGGGCTATTTTTGCGAAATGGCCAGCAAAAATCGTTATATATAAAAATAAAAGACTACGTGTGCTCAATTATATCAATTAAATTCCTATTTTATATGTGATTTTTGACAACAAAAAGAATAAGACTAACCCCATTACTCTAGGACTAGCCGTTCTTGAGATATTCTAGTTTTTTCGCGTTTTCGCTACGCCACCTTTGACAATAAGTCCAGTTATCAAATGAGAACCAAATTTAAGTTTAACGTGTAAATTCAATGTCATTTAAAATACTTATGTTGTGCAGATAAACTCAAATTATCATTGAATAAATAAAGAGAACGAATATGAGTCTGCAGGGAAAGACATGTGCTGTCCACATCAGAATTTTTAACAATATTACAACAATGATTTATAAAAGTGAACGGGGATTAATTGCGGGTCATTTCGAAAAAAATGTATGATCTATATTTAAAGATCCACCAAATTGCTGTAGAATAAAATGTTCTACAAATTTAATCTGTGTACCAAATTTTAACTCTCTAGGACGTAGGAAAGTGCATTTAAAATGCCATCAATTAAATTTATCATGAAGAGTTATATAAAATTTTAAAAAAATGAAAAATTGTTATCTACCAAATTATTTTAAAATATGAAGCCACTCCCATATGCAAAACGTTTTAACAAATGGAGAGATATTTATTATATAATATCTCTCTCTTTTCTTTCTGGAAGATATCCCAAAGTCAGAATTTAATTGAATTTGTTTTTTTCCCTATATTAAATAATTTTTTTAATTAAAAAACTACTTAACATATTTTACTGAATTTTTTTTTATATATTCTATGGGATAATGTGAATATTTCCTAAAAATTTCGAAGCAATTCGTGAATTTTAAATTTACTTAAAAAATGTTTGAAAAATTAGGTCCCATAGGGTTCAATGTATTTCATTTTTTCAACCCGGGTTCAATAAAAAACTAATTGGGTGATATTATTTATTTATATTCCCATAGGTCCTACAGACCGTCTGAACAACATACTAAAATTTCATTTTGATAAACTCATTTTTACGGCAGTTATCGTGCTAACGGACAGACAGACAGACAGACAGACAGACAGACAGACAGACAGACAGACAGACAGAATGAACAAAGTCATAAACACTTTTCAACTTTGTTGTAAAGTGTTAAAAATGCACTCTTCATCCATTTCAGTTATTCATGAACAATGCAATGCTTCTCTTGTTAGAGTACACCAGCTCCAAATATCCTTGACTGATGCAGTGGTAGCAAAACAAACATGTCATATACCACAAGTGTTAATATGCTTAAAAACATTTCAATGCGATTCAACTTTCTATGTACGTACATAGATATAGTTTTCTTTTATTATAACATATTAATAAATATTCTAAAATTTAATAATTTTAAAATAAAAATGTAAGATGTTTAGAATACAAGTATAAATACATTCAAAGACAATAATTCGTTTTATCCATATTTTAATTTTAAAGTGTGACAGTTGGCCCAAATAAATTTTCATTCAATATTTGTTATCGGAAAGAAATCGGCAGAACTGCATTTAAAAATTTAAGAATATAATTGATTTAATTTTAATAATTTTATTTGGAATTTAATAACGGAAATTAAAATTACAGAGGAAATAGAAAATAAAATATCAGTGTTAAATGTAAAAGTAATTAGTAACTATTCGATTTCATATTTTCACCACCAGTTAAGCAATCACAGTACAAAAACGATTAAACTTTTTAGCGATAAATTTAAAAATATAACAAATTGCAACTTGTACTGGACCAACTATTAAAACCAAATGATCATTTACTCAAAAATGGAATTTGGAATGTATTTCCTACCAATTAAATTCATAGATCACATGATGTTACGAAACATGACATCTGGCACATCGGTGTCGTA
This sequence comes from Amaurobius ferox, assembly GCA_951213105.1. NCBI lineage: Eukaryota > Metazoa > Arthropoda > Arachnida > Araneae > Amaurobiidae > Amaurobius > Amaurobius ferox. Next base: position 70,970,812 of record OX578141.1, on the reverse strand, counting down.
TATATATTTTGCTGCACCCAGGCCAGAACATATTTTTTGCTGTGTTACTGTAGTTTCAAACAACTTGATTCTTTCATTACTAGTTCGGGAAATAAAACGATTCAAATCAGCAGGTGAAAATTGTGAAGAGTATGTTTCATTTTGACTTCGAATAAGTAAGTCTTCAATTTCCTATCTGAAATTATTATTTTTCTGTATCCAGTTCTAATTTACCCATCTGAGTTCTCCGTACAAAGCAAACTTTTGTTTAATATGGGACAGGAACACTTTTATCCGCTTACTGCGGATTTTGTTTCATATGTAATTTCAAATTTTTCTCTTTGTTCAAATTTCTCTGCTTCAGTTTTGATCTGTTTTTGGGTTACTTATTTATTTAAACCCGGCCCAACCCGACACGAATTTAATAAACTTTCCAGCGCACCATGTCGGGCTGCCCATGGACCGGGTCTGAGCCCGTGCAGACCTCTAATATGAATTAATATCAAAAATAAAATGTACAATCTGTAGAAACGATGTAACCAACATTTTAATCAACTTCATTATAAATCCTTTTTGCTCCGTCTGATATCGTCGCTGACCATTCCTTTTATGTTGAGGCGAAAACCCATTTATAAATGCTGTTAAAAATCAAAACATTAAGGTTTACGTTCGGTTATTTATTTGTACCTTCTTTGTTAAAGTCAGAAACAAGGTGCGATCTTAAAAGAGCATTAACTCCATGGCAAGAATCATGTTGACTAAACATTTTTCTGAACATATATTTTATTTTGTTTGATGATTTATTGATTGCAATGAATAAGAATTTATCTTTCAAGAATTGTACGCTAAGCCTAAAGGAAAGTCGCACATGTCTATTTATTTCCCAACTCCGTGGGTGTCAACTCAGCATGGTATCTTCTGTTCTTAAATCTATAGCAGCACATTTCTCATTATATCGTCCTCATGAAGCCATGTAACCATTTCTGCTGCTATTATATTTCAACTTTTATTATATTGACTCCAGCATTAATACATCGGTGACTTTCTCATAAACTGCTAATAAAGTGCTTTTCCGCCGATGGTATATTTCAAACATGTCGGTATATTTCAAACCTGAAGCTCTTTTTAAAATATTTTATTATAACGCAACAAGCACATTTAATTACATAGAACTCTCGCTTTGTTAGTAGTGCAACGCACTTTTTCCGCTTTCCAAGCTAAAAACCCGGAATCTGAAGATGTCGTGCTTTTCGTCTTCGTTTACCTTCGAATCCTTCTACGCTCCAAAATTGCTTAGTTCAAGAATATTCAATCCATTTATCAAAGGGTTTCCTCTGTATAAGGGCTATAGAAATAGAGTTTAGCCAACACCTCCTAATAATAGTTCCAGGCTGAGGTACTGAATGCGGCTTGGGTCACATTTAGTATAGGCCTATTCTGAAATTCAAAGCTTAGAAGCTGCTATGTAAATCTGTTTGTTTTTTGTTAAAATTTTATTAAAATCTCTTCCGATGATGGATATTATTCTTCTCTTTTAATATTTCAGTGAAAAATTTATTTGATATTATTGATAATTGAAAAATTTATTTGATATTATACTGTTATGTGAAAGTGAAATTCTATTTGCAAGTCATGGAACTAAAAATCAAAAGCTAAAGTGTGAAGTAAATGATGAATTGTGGATAAAATCTAATTAATCTGTTCTTATAAATGGATATTTGTCAAATATATCAACCAGGAAATTTAGGCCAGTTTTTAATTTTAAAAATTTAGAATATTTTCATGTGTGCTTAAAAATCTTATATCCATGATAACACTATAACTGCATATTAAAATTATATCATGTTTCATATTTTTCATTCAAAACTAATATTTTTCGAAATATTTCCTAATATTCGTATATTGCTTTTTAATGCTCCACAATTAAATTCTTATTTGAATTATTTGTGATTAATTCTACGATCATGGTACAATCATTCAAATGGCGCGAAAGGTAAGGTATGGAATTTTGTTGTTTAAAATGTGTTATTCATTATGTGACACTTTTATGCATTCTTAGTCATTATTTAGGCGTTTATTTTAGCAAAGTTCCTTAGCAACTATTCAAATATTTTCTTTTTATCAGTACTGATATCTAAGTGACTTTTCATTATTGCATAGCCGTTATATTTAAATTAGTTTGCATTGTGGTTAGTTTCTTGGAAATTTCAGTGCTTAGTTAAATTAATGTACGTTAAGCAATAAAAAATGCGTAAAATTAAAATTGTGCTATATAAAATGTATTTGTGTTCATTTCACACGTTTGAAATTTGTTTGAGATTGTTGAGATGATAATGATAATACATAGATTTAACAACATAAGCATCACCGCAAGAATTTACAGAGATTTACAGAGAGACTTGTATCCCATGGCTGGCCTAAAGTTTGGGACTCATCATTTTGAGAACTTCAGACTGCTTTATTTAGGAGGTGCTGGTTTAGCACTGCTTTTGTATACTACAGGGTTGTCAAAGGAATGAGAGGGCGCCAAGTGTCGTCCTTTTGGCTATTTGATTTGCTGCTCTTCACTTTTTAACACTTTACAACAAAGTTGAAAAGTGTTTATGACTTTGTTCATTCTGTCTGTCTGTCTGTCCGTTAGCACGATAACTGCCGCAAAAATGACTTAATCAAAATGAAATTTTAGTATGTTGTTCAGACGGTCTGTAGGACCTATGGGAATATAAATGAATAATATTACCCAATTAGTTTTGGATTGAACCCGGGTCGAAAAAATGAAATACATTGAGCCCTATGGGACCTAATTTTTCAAACATTTTTTAAGCGGATTTAAAATTCACAAATTGCTTCGAAAATTTTAGGTAATATTCAAATTGTTCCATAAAATATATAAAAAAAAATTCAGCGAAATATATTCAGTAGTTTTTTAAATAAAAATTAAAATAATAATTACACCTCTTATATGAAACGATCACGTGACCGTGATATGAAACGATCACATGACCCACTTCAAAATGATATATGGCATCCATCTTGTTTCAAAATCGTGATTTTTTTAAGTTCTTTTTAATTCATATTGAGTGTTGCATCCGTCCTAAAACTAGTTTATTTTTGCTTAAATTCTGTGCATCTACATACTGAAATAACGCAATGACAATATATTTGAGTTTAAATGCTCATCTAAATTTGATTATTTCTACAACTAAGCCTATTTTTCACCTATGTAAAATGTAAACAGCAAAATATATAGAATGAGTTGTATTAGAATTCCTGTATTTTTTTAACACAAAATAATTTAGTCCATGGAGTCTGCATGGCTGATATGAATGAAATATTAATTGATTTCATAAAGAGAAGGACGATTTTTTTCGATGAAGTTTCAAGCATAGAGTTTAATTTTTTGTAGCTCCATGGTCTTAAACAAAATGTTTAAATAAAATAAATTATTATAGTATTGTGATGAATGAAATGAATGGGGGAAAGTTATGAATGAAATCCTGTTTTTATAGAGAGATCCAGGCGTGTTATTTTTTCTATGACGTCATTTGAATTAATTTCAGTTGTTTTCGATGAAGTTTTCAAATATAATAAATTATCGTAGTATTATGATAATTCTAAAACTATTACCGAGGAATGTATAACATTTTAGAGATGTTTAAACCAGGAAATTTATATTTCAATGCCGTCATTTGAATGAAGTTCATTTTTTTCGATGAAGGTTTAAGTTTTCAAACATAATAAATTAATGCAGTATTGTGATAAGTTTCAAAATATTACCGAGGAATGTATTGCATTTTAGACTTGTTTAAATAAAATTGCATTGAAGTTGGAAAGTGTTTCATAATCAATGCTTTAAGCATGATTGATCTTTCTTGTTTTAACTACCGATATGTCTTAGTTTTAGATAGGGCGATAGAGCTCCTCTACTACAGGCTGACTTATCAAGCATATTGAAGCTCATTGGGTCCCATACTACAGTTACAGAAATTATAAAATAAGTGTTTAAAATAAATACTTTATATAAAAAAGAAGTTTCAATTAGAATATTGTAGAATTTAGCTCGCACAAGTATGCTCCAGTATCCGGTATCCAATTATTTATTAGCCATTGTTTTTTTCTTTCTTCGTTTCTAGGAAAGCGAAATAGCCTAAAATCCTTTCTAGAATAATTAGTTCGGCGCAGAACCACCACTCATAATTATTTCAATTATACTTCCTAAAGTGAAAATACGAATAGAGCTAATGCTAATGGATTGCGCTTCCAGCTATGGTGGGCTTTAATATGCTTGATGAGTCAGCTCGTATATAGAGTAGCCTTAGTTTTAGAAACTGACTTGAATATGATTTTTCCCATTTTCTTCCCAAATCTATTTGGTAGCCGTAAAACTATCATCGCGCGAGATAGTTTTTAATTTAAAAAGTTTTTACATTTTACAATGCATACAGTATTTTGCCCTATATTTTACAATACATACAGTATTTTGCCCTATATAAAAAAAATCATTGACAAAAGGCACACCTTAGGTATTTGACTCTCTTTTCAAATTGACTGCAGTAAAATAAAGTATATTTTCGTTCAGAAATGAAAACACTGTATACAAATGAGCAGTACTTATAGTTTTGCAAGTAAAAATGGAACTGTTTCGGCAATTTAAGAAAAAAACGTATTTTAAGAAATATATTATTTGGTATGATGTGCTTTGAGATTTATTTACGAATAATGTTTTATGGAGAGTTATATGGATAAAAATGTGTGAAAAAGATATTTAATTTTTTTCCATCTCTTCCAAACTATCTTGAGTCCATCACATGAAAGGCTATTGTGTGGAAAGGTTATTGTTCACAATCTGGCTACCATCCAAAAGATGTTTGTCCCTCTCCGGCTTTATCAATCTTCAGAATTCTAGAATTATATAAAATTTTGAATTATATTGTATTGCAACGATAATTCAATCCACTGGTGGATTGAAATGTGTTTCACGGTATGATATGAGTTTATGAAAAAATAGCTTCAAGGCAGAAAGATTCTAAGCACTTTTTCAGTGAGTAATACTACGAACTAAATTATGTGGGGGGGGGGGGGGGTCTTCATGAATAACCGAGTTTAATCTTTGTTAATTATTTATTAACAAAACTAAATAAACTAAAATTAAAATGTAATTAACGTTAAAAAAACTGAAAACGTGAACTCGTACACACACTGATTACGAGCATGTTTGCCAAATCCACTTACCAGGCACTTTTCAAATTTTTGATTTTTCGTCTCAATTGCGACTGTCAAATTTTATAGACTCAATTAAAAATTCATAAGAAAAACCCAGACCTAAAGTAATTAAAAAATTATTTTTTATTAGAATGCGAAAATATCCCTCTATATTTATGTTAAGCATTGGAATCGCGTGAATCTTAAATTCTCCGATGCCGTTTCATTGCAGTTGTTTATTGAAGAGCTTCCTCATTAATTTGCACGTGAAAATTTGAAAATTTGTTAGAATCTTTCATTGTCCAGAATTAGTCGAGATACCTCGGAGCTATTTTTTTTATATTCAAATTAGATTTTTATGTCGAAGCGTTATTTTAAGCGATTTCACACAAATCGGTTTCTTAACAATCAAAAATATTATTACAGAATTTCCATCTTAACATCATTAAAAAAAAATTCTAACAAGCTTTAAACCGAATCCGTATAAAATCTCTTTCATATTAAAAAAAAAAGTTTGAAAATACATCGAAATACGAGTATTTTATGACATTTTATTTTTATTTTTATATTTGAGCGAATTGAGAATTCAGATGATTCTAATTCTTTACGTAATTATGGAGTGATACCTTCAAATTCGAATAAAAAATTAATTGCTTTATTACCCAAAATTTTTATGAATTTTAAGTGTGTCTATAAAAATTATGTTCCTTCCATGGGGAAGGCCCAGACGTTGGCTCTATAGCCTCTGACTCTCCTTCTCTAAGGAGGTACATAAATCCGGGTAAGCGGTATTCCATGAACCTGACTCTTCCAGGAGACGTAGGTATGGACTGCGCCTATTCGTGACCCGAGACTAAACCCGTTGGCGACTGGGGACAAGGATCATCTTCGACCCCTGCCCAGTGAATGATTCTGTCTCTCTTGTGCCCCTGGCTGTGGATTTGCTGGAAAAAAGAATATACGTAACGGAGACCCACATAACAAACCACACACATCATATTTGAATAGAAGCTGTACAATTTCATGCTTTTGTTACTTTAGAGGTGCCGTACACCAAAATATTCGATTTACAGTATAAATGAAAACTTTTTTTAAGCAAGATAGAGCCACAGAATCTGACGCATGGGTGAGAAAATCGATAAAATACATTGCAAAAAATAATTTCTTCTAAAACTTAAATTTGAAGAGGAGAGGATGCTCCATACCAAAACATTCGAAATATAGACTGTTTGGAAAAAGCACTTGGCAGAGCGATATAAACTTGAATTTTAGTAACTGCATGGGCCGTTTAATGGAAAATAGGAAGAAAGTTATTGTGTTGCAATATTTGTATTTTATGGGTTGAGCAATCTGAAACGTTCGATTGGCTGAATTAATGAGAAATATCCTGTTTTAACTGAGACAGATATTGGAAATTGGGTAATAGATAAACATTAAAAGAGCTCTGCTGCAAAAATCGAATTTTTTAAAAATTCACAATCTTCAGGGTGTGCTTATTGTGAGGCCGTTGATTTTCAACAGGTATTCAGCTAGTATATACTAATTGCCAAGTGTCCCTTCGTCTGTCACGCTTATTTTAGACACTTCCCGTATAGATAGAGATCTGCAATTTGGTAGACGGGTCAATCCATTCTATAAAATCCCCTAAAAAAGTAGAATTTTTCAAAAATGTTCTGTAGAAGGGGTACTCCACACCAAAACGTTCGAAATGATAGGAAAACATACTTTGTGATGAAATAGAGATTTTAAGTTTGGTATTAAGGTAGATAGTTTGAAAGGAGAAATAGTACAATTTCAGTTTTTGCTTATATGCTACTTAGGGGTTGCTCCATACGTTCTAAATACGAAATGATGAACAAACATACTTCACGATAAGATAGAGACTAGAAATTTGGAGTAAAGGTAGATTGTTCGATTAAAAAATGGTGTACAATTTCACTTTTCCAATATTTATTACTTTAGGTGTGTCTCATACGAAAATGTTCGATTTCCCGAATGAATGAGAATCACCTTCTTTTAAGTGTGATAAACTTAAAGTTTATGGCACGGGTGAACAATTCCATAAGACAAGTTGGAAAAAACAAATTATTATAAAATTTAAATTTGGGGGAGAAGGGTGTTCCACAACAAAACATTCGAAATATGGACTGTTTGATAAAAGCACACAGTGGGATAGTAATTTGATTTTTGTAATAAATCGGTCTTATGATGCAAAAAGAGAAGAAAATTACTATGTTACGATATTTGGTATTTAGGGATCTTCGATTGAGCGAAGAAATTAGAAATACAGAGTAAGTGAGATACAGATTTGAAATTTGATCTATAGATTAGCAGTTCGATACGACATATTGGAAACATCGAATTGCTCAAAAATTTATAATCTTCGGGGTTTACTTTTTGTTAGACTGATTTTCGATGGTTATTCGGCTAGTGTTTCTTGCTATTCACAAATCCGTAACCCAAATTACAGCTAATAGAGCAACACAATTAACTTACTGAGCTCAGGCGAACATAAAACGACCTCCAAATGAAGCAACACACACATTGGACCAGGCTAAAGGTCATTTGCGGCCCAGGGTGCTCCTAGGGGCTCCTAGCTGCTAAATATTAAAAATACTGTAAGCATATTTTAAATAGGATGCCCCTGAAATAGGGCATTTAGGGCCTTTTGCCTTAAGGGACGCACCAAACTCCCTTGCGCCGGGTTTTCACTAGAGTTACAACGGAACCGAAGCTCTGCCCCAGTAGTGGAACCCCAGGGCCGTTGGGAGTATGGCCTAAAATTTTGGGAAAGTATTAAAAAAAAATAATGTGACTGTATTTGCCATTTTAACAGTCGGCATTGCTTGTTTTGTCGACCGCTAAATCGGCCACTGATAACACTCTACAGTTTAGTTAACGAGTTTTAGAAGGTGTTTTTCGGATAACGGTAAACATCGGAAAAATTGTAGAGGGGGGGGGGGGGACTGCAATTATTTAGAATTTAAATCAGTTTTTGTCACTATTTTACATGTTCATAAATACAATATAATCTCACAAACCAGATTTTAAACCCGTCAAACAATGGGATGCATAAAGTTATGAAAAATATTTCATTCCATCCGCCCGCCAGCAATCATTGCTCTCGTATAATCCCATGACATATGTAGATAATGCAGCTCTCTCAATTGATATTTTTAATTACTATACGACCCCTTAAAACATAATTACTGCACGACCTTTTCACAAAATATAAGTGCTATACGACTTCCTAAAAAACGGCTATTAATTTACTAACAATACGTAAATCTTACATAACCACCTAACAAAATATATCTGTTGTACGAACAGTGAAACTCACTATATTTTGAATCAAGAATATCAAATTAATAATTCCCACAAAGTGACAGGGAATATCAAAGGAATTTAATTCAATTACGCCAAATGTATCTCGGAAGTTTTCCAAATTTGCCGCTAAGCATGGCAGACAGACAGATTATAGATACAGACTCTATGTATACGTATAGTTAAGAGTAAATAGATTTTAAGTTTGAATTTTAACTATCCTTCGAAAAAAGGGATGTTATTTATCCTTATTTTCTTATCCCAAATATACTTCACCACTTTCTAGCGGCTGAGTTCTTAAAGAAACACAAAGGTACTTTGCTGGAATATATTGTTTTTGAACGAGTTTTAATCTTGAGATATAATTTTCAGTTTTCTTGAAAAAGCTTTTATTTAAAGCATTTGTCAATATAATTTTATTCTCTGTCATCTGCATATATATTGTCTGCAGCTATCTGCATCTATTTTAAAATATAGGTAATTATGCAAATAATGCCATAATAAATATTTATGAGAGGAAAAATCTGACGAAAAAAAAATTGCACTTCCCCCAATATTAGCCAGTTCACCCCGAAGGTAAAAGCCACGTTTAAAGAAAAAAAGAAAGAAAAAACCCTCAACAATCAGCTGCTTGAAACAGCATCGGGTAGAACACATTCAATTTAAAAAACAATTTGCGAAGTTTTTGTTGAAAACGCTACTTCAAGCGAGAAATAGTTTTAAAGCGTGCATTTAAAATTCAAGAATTTCTTTTCTATTCTTTTTTATTCTGGGCATGATTTTTGACAAATTGTGAAGAAATGATCTATATAAAAGTAATTATGTTATTTCACAGCTACCTGCATGGGCGATAAACTTTCAAAATTGGAATCTTCTTTGATAGAAGCAGACATAAGGAATTTGGGTTACTATAATTGTTTTTACCCTATTCATAAGGTCAGAAACAATATGTATAATTCAAACTTTCTTTAGATAGGGTTGTTTGAAAATTTGCATAGAAGGAAATTAAGAATACTGCTTCAGTGATTTCTTATGTATTATGCATTCTATTTTGATCACTCTTGTAACTGTCTTGTAACTGTTTACGTTTATAGCCGTCTTGTAACTGTTTACGTTTATAGCTGCCTTAAATATAGCTTAAGTTATCCATTTTATATAATTTATTTTGTTTTTTTTTACAATAATTTATCAAATATTATTTATTTATTTTTGCATATGACAGCATAGTTGTTAGAGGCATTATCTACTTATATAATAATAATAGAATTGTGTAAATTTTTAATTGATTATTTTCAATTACTAATGTTATATTGTGATTTAGACAATTTTATATTACTAAATTTACTTTTATTGATTTTAACATTGTATATTTCTACATATTGAATACCTTTAATGGCTGAGCATAATTACATACTAGTTTGTAAATATATTGAAATAAGGTAATTGATTTTATAATAAATGAAGGACTATTACTGGTAGGCGATCTAAATTTAGTAGACATTATATTTTTTTATGATTCATCTTCCAAAATGATAAAGGAAGATGTCTGTCTGTTCTTGTCATCTGTAGAGAAAAACCTAAGCATCGTACGGCCGTGAAACTTGATACACATCTACTTCAGGACCCGGGACGATGTTCCTCGATGACATTTTTTTAAAATTCAAATTAGCTGTTTAGTTATTTTATGTTTTAACACGATTTTGAGCGATTTTTATAGAAATTGGTCCCTTAGCGATTGAACATATTGCCATAGAGTTTCCATCTAAACATAGGAAAGGTAAATTCTCTTTTAAACAAACATTGGACGGAATACACACAATTAATAAACTAATTTTTGTGAATTTAAAAATTATATACATGTATATACTTTTCGCGTTTTGAAGACCTTCCCGATCTTAAGATTGTGATAAAAAATTGACTGATAATTTATTTTTTATATTTGAACAGCATCATCTTTAAATATCACACACTGCTTCAAAACAAATTCCTGAAGCCATCCATTCATTAATTATAATTTTTATAAGATGTAAATATATCGCTCATTTTTAACAAACTATTAAGTTCCGAATAAAATAAATCGAAAAAGTTCCCGTTCACGACAAATTTCGACTGCTATCCTTGACTAGTACCGCCATCTCTTGTAGGTTGATAAACGCAACATTGACTGACAATCTTCATAATTTAGGAAACATTGTTTTCGAAGTTAGCGATTTCATTAATTAGGATTTTTATAAGGTATTGATATATTATAAAACGGCACTTTTTTGTTCAAACCGATGCTATTTTTTTCTTCAGCGCATGCGTATTACAAAGGAAAAATTTTATTATTAGGATTTTTATAAGACATCAACACATTGTTGTTGTTGAGACCCAGACCGTCCGACCTACCAGAACGGTGTAAGGCAACTGTTTGGACGGCCGGGAAGTGCCACCCAATTTAGACCGGAACCCAGTGGGAGAGGCATCCACAGGGACCGTACCCTCCTTCCCCTACCACCAACCTCTCGGAAGGACTTACGGACCCACATGTTTAACGTGATCGTACTCCGCGTGAACACGGCGGCAGTTTTGGCAGTGGCTGGAATCGAACCCGGGCCTACCGAGTGCAACTCCAGCGCGCTAACCAATGGGCTACCGCGCCCATGCATCAACATATTGTAAAATTGTTCACGTATTTGTTCTATCCAATATTCATTGAAACTTGACTTTAAATTTAGATGTTGACGACCACGTGTTTTATTTAAATAGGTCGTTATATCATTTATTATATTTCATTTATTTGTGATATTTTGATAATGCTTATTAATTTATAAGATTGTTTAAAATTCTAGGAGATTTATTCCATTTAAATTGGACTCACAATTACTTTTCACTCTCTAACTTTCCTGATGTTAATGTTAAAGTTGTCGAAGCCAAGTTGCCCTTTGACAGAATCCATGAAAACAATTTTTGTAAAGAGCATTTTCGAATTTAGAAAAAAGTACTAAAGACGATGTTGAAAAAGTGCTACAAATTCGGATCCACTTCTTTATCCCAAATTTTTATCCCAATATAAATAAAAGTTTACGAATAAAATAAAGCACACTTAAATTATGGCACAAAATTATTTATTTAAACAGATGTATGTTTTCAAGATAAAAATGTTCATCTTTCTCCGCTCCTGAATATTTTACATGGGCCCAAGCACTTATCCACAATTTACCCCAGAGTTCTGATGCTATTTTCCGCCAAAAAACATGCATTGTCAGTCGGTTTATAATCACCATTGTTGAGGAAATTGACTTATGTGAGACCATGGAATCGTCTCCTGACGACTCAACTCTTTCTCCAGGAAAATTGGGTGCCCCTCTCCCTAATTTAGTTTGTTTTCTATGGTTCAACAGCTCCCTACTTTTCCTCGTTATGCGGGTTTCTTTTTCCTTTACTCGATCGATTCCCAAATGTCTTTGCTGCTTTTTCCATTTCTTATAGCTTCTATGGCTTTAGCCATGAACTCTGACGATCATGCTCGTCTCATCTTTTTATTTCTTCTATCGTCTGCCATAGTTTTTAACCTAATCCGTCTAACTGATATTAATGCTCGAAAAAAGTGGGGATCAAATTTGGAATGCATACAATTCTTACTTTGGAATGCTTGGGGGGATCCGACTTGGGAAAAGTCAATTTTTTCGTGCACATGGCGTTGCCAATTGTTGCATGTCAGAAACCGTTAAAACAGCACATAATCTATCAGTCCTTTACAATGTCTACATGTTAGTAATAAAATATGAATTCTTGTATGCGTAGAAGTGAAGTTATGACACCATTGATTAATGCTTTTAAGTATTTGATGGTAGAAGAAATGGTAGAAAAAACACATACACTACTCACAGACGACTGTGAAAGCCCCAGGCCGTCCGACTCGTCCAGAGGACTTAGAGTATATATTTGGACGTCACAGACGACTGTGTCGAATCGAGTAATGAGTACACCACAACTTGATGATATCCTTATACACTAGTTGTTACACCACTTATTATTCGTTGGCAGCACTTCCTAGACGGAATAAGTCGAATGGTTCTCCTTAAATACAGGGTGATTCAAAAGTTCGGTGCAAAAGTAAAACGCTATAAAAATATCTATGGGTCGGAGAGACATGCGGTTTGCAGATTAATATTCACTGTGGTGGAGGATTTTGTGTGCATGAAAAAAAATTAGGTCAAACTCCCGACACTCGGAGCGCTGCGGCAGGTAAAGCCATGGAGGTGTGACTTATGTATGGAGGTGATAGTACACATGACTGGCCTGCGAGATCCCCAGATCTCACACCCTGTGATTTCTCGTTGTAGGGATTCCTAAAATCACGGGTCTATAACGGAAAGCCCCAGTCCTTACCAGCACTAAAAGATGCCTTACGGCAAGAGGTAGCAGCCATTCCCGTTAATAGGCTGTTTCATGCTGTATCAGCCGTAATACCCCGACTGCACTCAGTACTGGAATGTGGTGGTGGACACATTGAGCACTTGCAGCTGTAAATCATGCTGGAATAAAATATCTTATTTCACAATTATTACCTCGCATTGTTTTCTCCGCAGCAGAGCTCCCCTAGTGTCGAGACTTTGAACTATTTTTTCTTTCATGCCATACAAAATCCCCCACCACGGTGAATATTAATCTGCAAACAGCATGTCTCTCCGACCCATAGATATTTTTTATAGCGTTTTACTTTTGCTCCGAACTTTTGAATCACCCTGTACATACACACCCACGCATATATATATACATATATATATATATATTTATATGCGTATATATATATATATATATATATATATATATATATATATATATATATATATATATATATATATATATATATATATATATATATATATATATGTATATATATGCGTATATATATATATATATATATGCATATATATATATATATATATATATATATATATATATATATATATATATAATGAATATAACCGTAATTATGTGGTAACGGTTATATACAGATTTCTACTACTGTGAGGCAAAGATATGCATCTTGTCTCAATCTGATAATTGTTGAATATGCCATATGAGTGAGTGAGTGAGCATACACTAGAGAGACATATTAAGAGAGAGTTATCCTGCAGTAGTTTGATGATGAATGTGTTTCTCTGGAGTGCGTAGCATTGTCTGACGGACTATATAATATGATAATGCGAGTATGAAATATGTTTGCATTATAATATACATAAATACTATATATACGTATATTTAATTTTTGATGCCTTTTCTGTTTTACACTTATAAAACTATTAGAATGAAAACCATGTCTTTTACTTTGAGCTAAGACAGAATAATTTGCGGACTTGCAAGTAGAAAAATGAAATAATCCTGTGCATAATTTAAAGAAATTTTATAACTTTATCTGCTGAGAAAAACTATTTATTGTATTTTCCAAGCACTATATGTAAAAACTTTTGCCAAATCATAGGACTAATTTCAAGAGACACGATTGATTGATGTTTGTCAGTAATACAATTTATTAAACGGTGAATGAGTCCATGGCTTTCATATACAGGGTGTCCCAAAAAGATTGAAACGCTCTTTAATTCTTTACCTGTAGGAGATAAGTGGGCAATGTAAATTGTAAAAATGTTGAAAATAAGGTAGGAAATAAGACTACGTTAATGAAATAGTCCTCCCATTAATTTTTAAAAAGTTACACTTTTTAAATTTTTATACGATCCCCTTAAACAAATTTGGTCAATCAGAAAATTTTTATTTTTAATGCAACAAGATTAAAAAAAAACGCATATCTGTAATTTTAAAATCAACTAAATTATGATAAAGGAAAAAATCTGACTTTGCCGCTTTTCCGTACCATGTGAAAGGCTGTTTCATTAGTGAAAATAGGGATCATAAACAAATTGACGATGGAAATTGCTTAGATCAAAAATACATTAATATGTATCAAAATTTATCACAAATGCATCTAAATAAAGCATTACACAGACAGAGATCATATAAAGCAGTGGGACTCACTACGCGGTTGGGTATCTTACGTATTATCATCCAGTTTTATCTCTTTTGTGATATGTCACAAATTTACATTTCTAATTTGATATATGGTCCCCATTCACAATGTTCAATTAAATATAACTCGCTCAATTTTAAATATACAGGCATGCGGTTTTTTTAATGATCTTGTTGCATTAAAAATAAAAATTTTCTGATTGACCAAATTTTTCTAAGGGGGTCGTATAAAAATTTAAAAAGTGTAACTTTTTGAAAATTAATGAGAGGACTATTTCATTAACGTAGTCTTATTTCCTACCTTAATTTCAACATTTTTGCAATTTACACTGCTCACTTATCTACAACAGGTAAAGAATTAAAGCCGGTTTCAATCTTTTTGGGATACCCTGTATATAATCGGAATCTAATATTACAATTATAACTCAAATTGACCTTCTATCAGGCTGAGGAACAGTAATAACTTAGAACGGAATTTAACTTAAGCAAAATATATTCATTGTTCGTTTATAAACACGGTTGAATTCATAATCAAATGTTAGAATTCTACAGTGATCGAAAAAGTATATGTCATAAATTTTGAAAAGATGACACAAATTAAAAGGCTGTCAGTTACAGGACAGATTTGTTTATGCAGCGTTCAACAGAGGATCAACATTTTCCATGTTTTCTTCATGTCGTAAACTTGGACTATGAATAATTTGTGGGATCATCTTGAAAGGTCTGTTAACAAAGATATATGCCAATTTTCAAGGACAGATGGCTAGAGCATTTACTGCAGTCTAAAACAATAAAATTTCTGAAACTATTTTACAACTGATTTATTCACTGTTGGCTCGCATACCTGAAGTAAAAAAACATGGAGTATATTTATCTAAATATTACAATAACTAGAAAATATGCATATTATTAAAATTTTTTGTAAACTTATAACTTTGTCGATATCAAATTTCTAATTTTTTTCAAGTAACTTTCTAACGTATTGTAACAAATTCTGAAAACATTCATAATGTATGATCTATGTAAATAAAGTTGAAAGTATGTCTGTTTATTTATTTGTTTGTTTTTGTGTCTGTTTGTCTCATCATCACTGGAGAATGACTGCACCGAATTTGGCGCAACTTTCCGGGTAGACTTGGAATAGTCCTACTTAAAATTTAGTCCATGTTTCGAGTTTCTGGAGAACAGCGGCTTTCGAGATATTTATAAACAAGAAAGATCAATCATGCTTAGAGCATTGATTATGAAACACTTTCCAACTTCAATGCAATTTTATTTAAACAAGTCTAAAATGCAATACATTCCTCGGTAATATTTTGAAACTTATCACAATACTGCATTAATTTATTATATTTGAAAACTTAATCAAGAAATCACCTTCATCGAAGAAATTGAACTTCATTCAAATGACGGCATTGAAATATAAATTGCCTGGTTTAAACATCTCTAAAATGTTATACATTCCTCGGTAATAGTTTTAGAATTATCATAATACTACGATAATTTATTATATTTGAAAACTTCATCGAAAACAACTGAAATTAATTCAAATGACGTCATAGAAAAAATAACACGCCTGGATCTCTCTATAAAAACAGGATTTCATTCATAACTTTCTCCCATTAATTTCATTCATCACAATACTATAATAATTTATTTTATTTAAACATTTTGTTTAAGACCATGGAGCTACAAAAAATTAATCTCTGCTTGACACTTCATCGAAAAAAATCATCCTTCTCTTTATGAAATCAATTAATATTTCATTCATATCAGCCATGCAGACTCCATGGACTAAATTATTTTGTGTTAAAAAAATACAGGAATTCTAATACAACTCATTCTATATATTTTGCTGTTTACATTTTACATAGGTGAAAAATAGGCTTAGTTGTAGAAATAATCAAATTTAGATGAGCATTTAAACTCAAATATATTGTCATTGCGTTGTTTCAGTATGTAGATGCACAAAATTTAAGCAAAAATAAAGTAGTTTTAGGACGGATACAACACTCAATATGAATTAAAAAGAACTTTAAAAAATCACGATTTTGAAACAAGATGGATGCCATATATCATTTTGAAGTGGGTCATGTGATAGTTTCATATCACGGTCACGTGATCGTTTCATATAAGAGGTGTAATTATTATTTTAATTTTTATTTAAAAAACTACTGAATATATTTCGCTGAATTTTTTTTTATATATTTTATGGAACCATTTGAATATTACCTAAAATTTTCGAAGCAATTTGTGAATTTTATATCCGCTTAAAAAATGTTTGAAAAATTAGGTCCCATAGGGCTTAATGTATTTCATTTTTTCGACCCGGGTTCAATCCAAAACTAATTGGGTAATATTATTCATTTATATTCCCATAGGTTCTACAGACCGTCTGAACAACATACTAAAATTTCATTTTAATTAAGTCATTTTTACGGCAGTTATTGTGCTAACGGACCGACCGACAGACAGACAGACTGACAGACAGAATGAATAAAGTCATAAACACATTTCAACTTTGTTGTAAAGTGTTAAAAAGGCACTACGGGTAGTAAAACTTCTATTGAGATAGCATTATTCAAACGATATTTGTTCCACAATGTTATTTGAAAAAAAAAACAAGAAAGATCAATCATGCTTAAAGCATTGATTATGAAACACTTTCCAACTTCAATGTAATTTTATTTAAACATGTCTAAAATGCAATACACTCCTCGGTAATATTTTAAAACTTATCACAATACTACATTAATTTATTATATTTGAAACCTTAAACCTTCATCGAAAAAAATTAACTTCATTCAAATGACGGCATTAAAGTATAAATTGCCTGGTTTAAACATCTCTAAAATGTGATACATTCCTCGGAAATAATTTTAGAATTATCATAATACTACGATAATTTATTATATTTGAAAACTTCATCGAAAACAACTGAAATCCATTCAAATGACGTCATAAAAAAATAACACGCCTGGCTCTCTCTATAAAAGCGACATTTCATTCATAAATAATTCCCCCATTCATGTCATTCATCACAATACTATAATAATTTATTTTATTTAAAAATTAAGACCATTGAGCTGCAAGTAAGTAAACTCTATGCGTAAAACTTCATCGAAAAATATCGTCCTTCTCTTTCTAAAATCAATGAATATTTCATTCATATCAGCTAAGCAGACTCCATGGACTAAATGATTTTGTGTTAAAGAATTACAGCGATTCTAATACAACTCATTCTACATATTTTGCTGTTTACATTTTACATAGGTGAAAAATAGGCTTAATAGTAGAAATAATCAAATTTGGAAGAGCATTTAAACTGAAATATATTGTCATTGCGTTGTTTCAGTATGTAGATGCACAGAATTCAGGCAAAAATAAAGTAGTTTTAGGACGGGTACAACACTCAATATGAATTAAAAAGAACTTTAAAAATCACGATTTTGACACAAGATGGATGCATATATCATTTTGAAGTGGGTCATGTGATCGTTTCATATCATGGACACGTGATCGTTTCATATCATGGACACGTGATCGCTTCATATAAGAGGTGTTATTATTATTTTAATTTTTATTTAAAAAACAACTGAATATATTTCGCTGAATTTTTTTTCATATATTTTATGGAACAATTTGAATATTGCCTAAAATTTTCGAAGCAATTTGTGAATTTTAAATCCGCTTAAAAAATGCTTGAAAAATTAGGTCCCATAGGGCTCAATGTATTCCATTTTTTCAACCCGGGTTCAATCCAAAACTAATTGGGTAATATTATTCATTTATATTCCCATAGGTCCTATAGACCGTCTGAACAACATACTAAAATTTCATTTTGATTAAGTCATTTTTACGGCAGTTATCGTGCTAACGGACTGACAGACAGACAGACAGACAGAATGAACAAAGTCATAAACACTTTTCAACTTTGTTGTAAAGTGTTAAAAAAATGATATCATGTTGCTAAGCAACAGAATTAAACCGAATTAGTTAATACAGCAGTAAATATTTTTTGACTTAAATAATAAAGAAATATATATATATATATATATATATATATATATATATATATATATATATATATATATATATATATATTATTTCCTTTGCTGCCTTTGGGTTTAAAGATTACGGTAATTATCAATATTTTCAAATTCTTACATCATTTGTGTTATTTTGGTGAAAGATTTTTCAAATTCATATATTGTAGCACGGATATATCTACTAATACACGGGTATAATAATCTAATCTACGAAAATATAAGTAGTACGTGTATATCTTCTAATACAATTTTAACGCTTTTATTTTGGCATATTTTGATTGAATTTCATATTTTCTATAAATTTGTTCAAGAACGGGATCAGGATGTATTATCCTATCTGCCTGTGAAGATGATTTTGTGTAGCGAGAACAGAGATTCTTAAACTTCATTTTAGAAGCTTAATTTAAATATTTTAATAGAATGTTTTGAATAACAATGTCATTCAGCATACTATAGGAATTTGCACATGATTGTGAATTCTAAGTATCTTTATATTGTATATTCCGTACGAAGAACGGGTATGCTGCTAGTATTAAAATATAATAATATGTTAGTGACTCTGTGCTGCATATTTTCTTATTCCACTTTACAAGAATAAGAATTAACTTGCATCTTTTCGGGAAAATATAGTTTTCTCCTGTACTGTATGTGCTATGCCTTCGACCCTTGATACTGGAACATAGTCAATTTACGAAATACGTGTTTGAAACTCAGCTCAGACGATAATAACAGACTGTGCGTCGTAGTGTTTTGACATATTTTTTTTAATGTAACGTAAATACGGACTTTCCCTTATAAAATATTTCCCGAAATGTTTTCCCGTCTTGCTAGCATGGCTATATCCGGCCCTTGCTTAAAGTATTCATCCCTATACTATATTTATAGTAACATCGTCGATGCCTAGCTTATCTTTACCTAGATATATTATTTTATCACGTCAGTATACATTCATTTCGTTTTTCTATCGAATGATGCATAAGGAAAGTTGACTTTCCAGATGCATCATTATGATTATCCAGATTATCATTTTCCATTTTACAAAACAGATTCGTTGATTTTGCGGAGCATTAGGTCAATTATGCTGTTTCTATAAATTCAAATTTTGAAAATTCACGGAAGCATATTTGCAATTTACTTTAAGACAAGCAAGTAATACTAGAAATGCTCAACTCTGAGTTGATAATGCGTTTTCCCAACTCTTTGAAAATAGCACAAATATTGATAAACATAGACAAAACATAAGCATAGTTTTGAATATAAAATCCTCGAAATTCGTAGGAAATTTTGCTTACGCTATGAATAACAAAAACACAGGAAAAAGCTTTTTAAAAATGCGATCAACATGTTGCAAACAATCTAGTTCTGCAAATAAAATTATACCATATGCAAACATCACTTCTTGTACATGATTGTATTACAGACATGATATGTACAGACGGAAAATCAAAATATATATTAAGCACTCATGCTAGTGTAAGTGTAAGTACAAATTGAAATCAACTGCAAAAAAAAAAAAAAAAAAAAAAAAAAAAAAAAAAAAAAAAAAAAAAAAAATTAATAATTAAAAAGTATTTTTTAAATGACTATGGTACAAATATAATCTAAATATCTAATCTATGCATTTAAAACATAAGCCCATTTTCTTTGTGATTCAATTTCTAAAGATCTATCGAACTGATTTTCAAGTTTACTTTATTTGATACTTTTTAGATGAATTAAAAGCATCTTCGCAGCCCAGGCAGCGGGGCTCACCGTAGGGCTTAGAGCATCTAATTCCCCGGGTGGGAAAGAGTTTCACGACCCAGACCGGGGGCTCACTCGAAGATTTAGACGGGGATGCACAGACCGCGACCCACATGCGGCCCTCCGTTGATTTGCTGGCGGCCCGCCTCACCATGTATTATTTTAACTTTAATACGTCACACGATAGGTAATTTTTAAAAAGTGCACATGCTCACAGCAAAGTAGCTGTGGCGCCAGGTGTAGCACGCGGGCCAACTGGGGACAACCGTTATCATTCAGTTGTCAGTGTTTGCGCCATCCGCATGGTTTTACGTTGCATTGTATTTTTTGATGTGTTTGAATTGTTGGCGATAAAGATAGATAAATGTTATTTAATGTATTTCGGTCAACCTTGTAAGCATCTATTGCAATTACTTACGATAATCGGTTAGTAATAATGTTAACAAATTTTATAATTAGTCTATTTGTCATATGAGTATTTTGTTTTCGTATGTATGGTTGCTACAATTAATTATCACCCCTTGGAAAAGGTAAAAAATAAATTCTATAATGGATAAAGCAGGGCCAAGTAAGAAACGCATAGTACAGGAAGAAAAATGGCAGTTTTAGGATAGCGGGACCGAAAAATATTGTTTTGTGCAGTCGTTTAATAATATCGTATGCTTGATTTACAACAATGCTGTAGCCGTTCCAAAAGAATACAATATAAGGAGACACTATGCAGCATTGTACATTTTCAAAATTACCTGAAGAACTACGTAAACAAAAGATTTCATTTTTGAAACGAGAATTGGCAGGTCGATGAGTGATGTTTACAAAACCTATTCAAGATTCGGAAATTGCAACAGAAATAAGTTTTGAAATATCTCGTCTTATAACAAACAGGTGTCGACCATTTATAGACGGAGATTTCGTTAAAGATTACCTTGAGATAGCTGCTAAAATTTTTGAGAAAATTCAGTTAAACCGGATGACTGTAAAAAGAAGAATTACTGCAATGTCCGCAAATGTAAAGGACCAATTAATATCTTATTCAAAAAAATTTGCTTACTTTTCATTGGCTACTGATGAATCAACTGACAATACTTTCACAGCCCATTTGCACGTGGAATAACGCATGAGTTTGAGATGAGTGAGGAGCTGATTGGAATGAGTTCATTGTCAGATCAAACGAACAGTAGTGACATGTTCACTGGTCTTTTGGAACAGTGTTCCAAAATTGATTTAGATCTGACAAAATTATCAGGCATCACGACTGACGGAGCTCCTTCCATGATAGGAGCTAAATCTGGATTTGTAGCATTATTGAAACAGCATTTAGAACGGCAAGACGATGAGTTGATACAATTCCACTGTATAATACACCAGGAGAGCTTGCGCCCTAAGGAACTTGGATTTGAACATGTCATAAAAGTTGTGGTTTCAACAATTAATTTCATAAAATCCCGTGGCCTTAATCACCGACAGTTTAAAAAGTTTCTTGAAGACATTGAACGCAAATATGGTGACTTAATTTTTTACACAGAAGTGAGGTGGCTAAGTTGCGGTCAAACATTGGAGCGGTTTCTAAATTTAATTGATGAAATTAAAATTTTCATGACTGAAAAAAACAAAAACGTCCCTAACATAAAAAATCCGGATTGGCTATGTGACTTAGTTTTTCTGGTTGACATTACTAATCATTTAAATACGTTAAATATGCAACTTTAGGACAAAAATCAATTGGTTACTCAACTTTACGGCCACGTTTTGTCTTTTCAGTGCAAGTTAAATCTATTTCAAACCCAACTGAAGTCAGGAATTACGTCCATTTACCTAATTACAAGAAAGTTTCTGAAAAGTTCAATGTATATCTTCAAAACTGTATATGTTGAAAAGATTGATAACTTGGTGTCAGTTTCAAGGATCGTTTTTCTGATTTTCAAAAAGTAAAACCGTTTCTAGATTTATTTACCAACCCTTTTGCCCGAAAATGCACCCGAATCAGTACAGCTTGAATTCATCGACATGCAAAACGATGACAACCTGCGAAATAAATTTAATGAAGGCAATTTAATAAACTTCTATCGTTGCTTCGATAAAAACAATTATAGTAAATCGTTGCTAGATAATGCATTAAAATACGCAATTCTCTCTTGGTTAACATACTATATTTGTGAAGAAACTTTTTCAGTCATGAATGTTAAATCGAAAAATAGGAACCGCTTGACTGATAAAAATTTAGAATCAATTTTGAAGTTGGCTAATACAAAACTTGAACCAAATATCAAAACAATTGTCAAATTAATGCAATGTCATGCATCAAATTAAATTCACCTACTTTTTATTATCTCTTTTTATAACACTTAAGATAGGTATAAATAAAATAAACAATATATGATAGATAATTTTCAAGTTTCTATTTGGCGACCCTCCCATAAGTCACAGTGGATCTGTGTGGCCCTTGGTCTTAACAAGTCTGTGCATCTCTGGTTCAGAGCAACTATTTCCCCGGCCGGGAAAAAGAAGACTATAACACGAATAAGAAACAACGAGCCACCCGAACTCGAAGGATAGAGGCATCCGCCGACCCAGACATGCGTTGCACGCACCCCCGCACCCCCAGGGACACCAAGGGGACCATTATTAGTCTAACACTCTAATGTTGATAGCATAAAGTTAAAGGTAAGGAGTTAAACATCCATACTGAGAAAATGCCAGTATCATTTAAGACAATAATTCAGGTAGAGCTGCGATAAGATAAGCGCCCATGCATTGCATGTATTTCTATGGTGAAAGGCTTAAAATATTTATTTAAACTGTCAAATTTGTAGAAATTAATTAGTAGCGTAATACAAATTAGATCTGAAAAAATAAGGAATACTCCTATGTGTTCTAAATTATTTTACCGTTCAATTTATTTTTATCTCTTTATATTCTAAACTCTGTCTTACAACTGTGAAAAAATACTAATTTATATTGATAATTAGGGAACCTTAATTTAAAAATAATCAAAAATACAGGTACTCAATAGTATGTTTCTCTATGGTGTCAAATGGAAACAAAGGGTGATTTACTAACACTAGTGGCACCTAGATATAATTCTCAAAGCGTTATGGCATTTTCAAGCATTTTATCCACAGGAGTTTTATCTTCTTCTCTCTAACTCCATGGTTGCCAGTTTGCACTGTAAATCCTCAATAGTCTTATCCTTATCCACCAAGGTTAATCGAAGTTCATCATTAATATCATCCTTATCAATAATAGTTAATTTTAGGGCACTAGATCACCCCCGAAACCGGCTGTTTCTTTGAGGTCGGTGCTTTTCATCGTCTCCAATGGCCTGGCTAAGCTCGTCAATCTTAGTCGTCTAGTCCTTTACCAATCTATTCAACTTTAAAATACTCTGAACCACGGGACAGCAGAAGACACTCACAATGTCATTCTGCCTAGCACATCTTACCATCTAAAATATACTTTTAGGTCATTCAGCCTCTTTAACAAGTCCCGAAGGGATGGAGAATCAATATCCAAATCCATAAAATAGTTAATCAGTGTGTCTAGTTCCAAAATGGTTGCCATTGTTCAAAGACGCTAGACGATCAGGGGATACCCAAGCAAGATTTACAAACCACTTACACTTGCAAAGGTAATTGATAGCCAGAGACACAAGTAGAGCATTACATCTCCAAGTGGGCACAATTGAGCACTGTACCACTATATCTGTCAAAAGTAGTCGATGAGTCAAGCACCGTAGATTCGTATCTGACTGGCAAAGACAATCGATAACGCCAACCAATCAACTGCGCAGCTGGTGAAAAATCAAAGACTGATACAGGTGCATCCAGTGACAAAAATGGTTCCAAATTGGTACAGTAGGTTATCTAAAGCCTATAGATGGCACTAGTGTAGTCAATAGTCGTCCTAGTAGTCTAGCAGACCAATAATACAAAACTCTGTCCCGCACCCAAAAGTTATAAGTGCAAGAATGGGTAATATATCAATTAAAAATCACAAATACAATCAGTTATCATTAATATGTAATACTTATAGAATTTAATAATAACAAATTCCACTGCAAAGATAGTCACAATAGTGAAAATTTGGTCAGTTCGACTTGGTGCACCCAGAACAGCTTCAAAGGACCCCTATTCAATAGTATAATATACTACTTATTGTTAGAATGAATGGCCGCCATTAATATAAACAAAGCAATATTTCATCACATTATTAAAACTTATAATAATTCCAATAATAATGATCCAAGAAGCACAATCAATATATCAGATGAACCAGAATAAAGTTATTGATTTTAAAAGACTATCAAAGCACTAAACCAGCTGTAGTTATAAAATATTATTACATACTTGCAAGATAACTACGAAGTTGATTTCATTCATTAAAAAAATATTTAAACACTTCATAACTCACTAAACCCTAATTCAAATATACCGGAACAGTCTTTCAAGAAAATCGCACATTATACAAGAATATCGCATTTTTAACTCTAAACAATCCAAATCTAAAATATAAAATAAAGCAATACAACACTATACACTTTAAAATTACAATATATGTAATACTATTAATAAATAGATAATATTTAAAAAGAGACAATAAAACGTACATTAAATTTAACGTATATTAAACATTTATAGGATGGGAATCATCGTCCGCTACACGCTGAGCAACGAGAACACCAAAGTTCTTAAATATGAGGTTGGGGCACTCAGCCCGGCAACGAATGAAAAAGTTGTTATCCTGACGTAATGGGAAAGATTCGTCATTCGTGATGTCACAGTCCAGAGTAAACTTTGAGAGGAGTTGCCAAACCACACGCATTATTACACTTAAAAATAGTTTGTTAATTTTGAAGTGACAATATCCAAACGTAAACAACTTCAGCAAAGATTTTAAATTGTGCTATGCACACAGGATCCAGTGCCGACCAAGGAAATTTAGTGACGTCGTTGGAGTAAGATGAGAGTCGCAGTTAACAAATTCGGTCTCTTGAATAAAATAATCTTAATTTCCGGGGTTGACAACATCCCTAAGAAATCAAATGGCCCGGCGCTCGTCCGAGATTTTGGAAATGTGCAACCCGGAAGATAGCGGGCAGTCGAAAATATAGTGATCGGCGTTACCCACTACCCCACAGGTGCAAAGGCCCATGCTTAGAAAGAAAGAAAGAAGAACCTCCAGCCCCAGACCTGGAGGAAGGGATCAAATCCCGATCAAATCGATCGGGCCAATATGTCACCGCCCCACAACTCACTGAGCACCAGCCATCTTTCAATCACTGCTACCCTAACGAATTAAAGGCATATAATCTGCATTATTTAAACAGTTCAGTTCAAGCATACATGGTTTTTGAATGTCCGCAACATAAGCTACATGATGATAAATGCTCGCGCCAACAAAAATAACAGCTTCTACTTTTCCAAGCACGTTTGTTGGTTCTCCAGTAACTAGGTGCAGATAGATGGAGGATGTCATATAAAGACGTTGACCATTATTCAGCGAACTACGTCACTCTTAATGATGGTCACATTCGCACTCGTGTTTAGTATCATTTGGCATTCTATGCTGTTTATATGATCCATAACGTAAAATTCATTATCTTCTCCTTACAATGATGAAATCTAGGTAGTCTTTAATGGGGAATTTTCTTCATACGGCACACTCCGCTTTACAAGATTGCCACCAATTATTTTTATTGCAGCTTTCTGGAGGCAATATCCCCTTGCTTTTTTGGTTGGTTAGTGGGCACTGTCTCCTTGTACGACACTTCTCTTCGCATACCAATTATTTCAAAAGAGAGCCAAATTATCTGTTTAATTTGTCATTACTTAGTTTCTGAAGCATTTATTTGCTCTCGTAGTGCTTAGAATATCAGAGTTAAAGTTGTTTTAGTCACAGCTGCGCTACATACAATGGATCGATGAAGTTTGCTTATATATTCGTCAAGCTGATTCAAAATTGTTAACTAGGGCCCGTGTAGCTTCTAAATCCTTTCTTTCGGCCATGATAATAGCTTGATGAATTTTTGGATCACGAATGACATCTATAATGTATTGAGCTGCAAGGCTTTCTCGAACATCTTTAGGGCAGTGTGAGAAGGATAATTGCAAAGTTTTATTATCTCAGACGCAAGTTCTTCTTCTTCGTCTTAGACCGTCTGACCTACCCGGAAGTATAAGGAATCTGCTTGGACGTCCGGGAAGTGCCACCCAATTTAGACCGGAATCCAGTGGAAGTGGTATCCACAGGAACTGTACCATCCTTCCCCTACTACCAACCTCTCGGAAGGACTTGCGGATCCACATATTTAACGTACTTGAACGCGGGGATAGTTTAGACAGAGGCGGGAATCGAACACGGGTCGTCCGAGTGCAATCCCCGTGCGCTAATCACTGGGCTGTCCCATCCCTAGACTGAAGTTCTTGTAAACATTTTCCAGACTCCTGAGGGCAAGACTTCAGATGAGGGCGCAAGACTCTGCTCGTCCCTTTCAGATTATTTTCCTCATAGCCAAATTTTAGAGCAATTGCTAGAGCCACGAAGTCCAAACGCTTTTTTTCTGTGAACATCTGCCCAATGATATCGAAGGAAAGCAGCGAGTTAACAGGCTTTTGTCTTAATCATTTGCTTCGATGAATTGCCCTAAAAAATTTGCCCAAATACTTTGTCATACGTAGGAGTTTTTATTTTACGTAATGACGACATACATAAATCTGGAGTAGCAACCACTGATTTTCACTTTACAGCCATTCATCTTATTTTGTGGCTCTATGAAGTTCGACGAAGTTTTGCTGAACGTTATTTTGTATTAGTTATAACATTTAATGTCTTTTTGTATGGCTTTAATATCTTGTTTCATCTTTTCATTGATTCCATCTTTTATGTTTTTCGTATAGTTTTTGATTTCGTTTTTCATCATGGCTTGACATTTTCAATTTGTTCTTTAGTCTCGGCTTGGCTTTCTTTCATATTTTGTTTGATATCTTCTTTCGTGGGTTTACTCTCTTCGTTCGTGGCTTTACTCTCTCTTTTCATCGTTTCTTGTCGGTTTCATGGCTTTTATTTCCTTTCGTTTAGCTTTCTTATCATCCGAATTCATTTATTCTTGTTTAATTACAGTCGCCATTTCCTATATCCTTTTAGTCATGGACATACATGCTTTCCAAGCTTCCTTCTAACTTCAATCTTACTTCTAATGTCAATTGTTACGGTGCTGTGTGCCCTCTGAATTCATGTGTGCTTTTTTAGCATACAAGAATGAGTTCCAATATCTGGATAATTTGACCTTTAGTTAAAGCAGTAATAAGCGCAAACAGAACAAGATACGGTTAATAATTCTCTAACTATCTATCAAAGTCACAAAGCAACTAACAGATATAATATTTATAGAACACCTAGAAAAATCTAGGTAAATTGTAAAAGTCTTGCCCAATGACTTTGATTCTCGAACTTCCCAAAACTCGCCAAGTTAACGATATACCCAGAATTACCTTAAAAAGAAAGGGTAACTTTAAATACTGCGTTCTATGACGCTTTTAGGACAGGGAAAGACATGTCAGGCATTTGTACCATATATTTACCATGTTTTAAATATAAATAACGAAAAATTGTGATTTCTTTTTTTTTTCTTCTTCCTCTAGATCCCAGAGTTTCGCAGTGCCGAACGTTCCCTTTAAGGTAAAAAGTTTAGAACCGCTACTATAAACAATGAAGTCCGTCCAAATTAATGTTTTTCCTCAGCGAATACGAACTTTTCCTATAAATTTCGATTCCCGATGCTGTGACGTGAGTTTATTTTTGACTTCTCTGTACTATTTTATTAAATTGGGTGTTTTAGAATTTCATATATTTCAAATGCTTACATTGTTCCAATATATCTTGTTTTGTGTTTTGAATGACACTAGAGGTTGTAATGGTGCAGTAAAAGGGAATGACTAAGTTTTGGTCATTGCAGTCCGGCGAAATGCTGAACGTTTGGATTGCGAAATTTTGTTAATTTAGACTTCCACTACGTTTCTTCTTCTAGAACTATGTTCCATAACGCCGTTTTCTTCCACAACGTCGTTCTATCATTTTATTTCATTTATTTGTGCTATTTTAATAATGCAATTTAATTTATAGGATTATGTAAGAATTTTTTTTAAACTTGCCGGTTTTGGTGTTTTATGATTTCATATATTTCAAATGCTTACATTGTTCCAACATATCTTGTTTTGAATGATACAAGAGGCTGTAATGATGCAAAAGGGAAGTCTTGGCCACTGCAGCCATGCGAAATGCTGAGCGTTTGGATTGCGAAATTTGTTAATTTAGACTTCTACTACGTTCCTTCTTCTCGAACTACGTTCAATAACGTCGTTCTATCATTCTATTTCATTTATTTGTGCTATTTTAATAATGCAATTTAATTTATAGGATTGTGTAAGAAATTTATTTTTTGTAAACTTGCCCATTGTTCCAACATATCTTGTTTTGAATGACATAAGAGGTTGTAATGATGCAGTAAAAGTGAAATCCTGGTCACTGCAGCCATGCAAAATGCTGAACGTTTGGATTGCGAAATTTGTTAATTTTGACTTCCACTACGCTTCTTCTTCTAGAACTACGTTCTACAACGTCGGTCTATCAATCTATTTCATTTATTTGTGCTATTTTAATAATGCAATTTAATTTATAGGATTGTGTAAGAAATTTATTTTTTTTTAACTTGCTGGTTTTGGTGCTTTATAATTTCATATATTTCAAATGCTTACATTGTTCCAACATATCTTGTTTTGAATGACACAAGAGGTTGTAATGATGCAGTGAAACTGAAGTCTTGGTCACTGCAGCCATGCGAAATGCTGAACGTTTGGATTGCGAAATTTGTTAATTTTGACTTCCACTACGCTTCTTCTTCTAGAACTACGTTCTATAACATCATTCTATTTCATTTTTGTGTGCTATTTTAATAATGCAATTTAATTTATAGGATTGTGTAAGAATTTTTTTTTTTTAAACTTACCGGTTTACAATACTCATTGGTGAAACTTGCGTTGAATTTACAATGTAGGTGAGTGATATTTTAAGTGTTCTTTTACACCGAATTTTAATTTTAGCTGGAAAATGTACTCGGCGTTGCACGGGATTTAAAATGAGTAGTCGTGGAGTAATTGTTTGTACACCCATGCAACAGAATTTTATTTTGTTCTTGTTATAAGTGATGGTTACAACGTTATTTGGTTTTCAGGAATTCGCTATGAGTTCCGGTGTAGTATTTATCAGAGGTTTGCAGCCTAAATCCTGGGCAACGTCACGAACATTTTCTAGCGTAAGATATAATGTATCAAAACACCGTCCACTTAAAATGAAAATTTTGATCTCATAAGACGGCGTTGATAACACTGCCAGAATTTGAATAGTTTAGAAATGTAGTATCAAGTTTTTTTTATATATAATGCTTATTGAGTTACGAAGTAGTTATTTATATTACCGCTTTTTTTTTCAGATCGTCCGATGGTCAGGTATCTGTTTTGACGGCTGGGGCAGTGCCACCCAATTTATACAAACCCAGTGGGGGCGACATCAACAGGGACCTCTTTCGGACCTACTCTCGGAAATATTTTCGGACCCACATATTTAACGTGCCCGTACTCCGCATAAAGACCTGAATAGATTGCGCTGAGCCGGAAATCGAACTCGGGTTTCCGAGTGCAATTCCTGTGCCCTAACAACTGGGCTATCCCGTTCCATGTATTACTGCTTCGTAACTGGTAAATTTTGTTTGGCAATGTTACTAAATATAGTCAGCCGTGAAATTTTTTGCGAAATTTCAAGACCACTCCACGAATTTTACCCTTTTTTCTCGTGACAAAATTACTACACTAATTATAGTTATTTAGAAAATATTGCAGTTAATTTCAATTTGCACTTACATTAATATGTGTAATATATTTTTTATTGTTCTGTGTTCTTTGTTAATGAAAGTTGCATATGGTCTCAAACCTTTTTTCAGGTTCCTATTTGCAAGAAATGCAATAACATCTGTTTAACAATTTGCAACAAAGTTGAAAAGTGTTTATGACTTTGTTCATTCTGTCTGTCTGTCTGTCCGTTAGCACGATAGCTGCCGTAAAAATGACTTAATCAAAATGAAATTTTAGTATGTTGTTCAGACGGTCTGTAGGACCTATGGGAATATAAATGAATAATATCACCCAATTAGTTTTGGTTTGAATCCGGGTTGAAAAAATGAAATACATTGAGCCCTATGGGACCTAATTTTTCAAACATTTCTTAAGCGGATTTAAAATTCACAATTTGCTTTTGTTTTTTAAATAAAAATTTGTTTTTTAAATAAAAATTAAAATAATAATAACACCTCTTATATGAAGCGATCACGTGACCATGATATGAAAAGATCATGTGACCCACTTCAAAATGGTATATGGCATCCATCTTGTCTCAAAATCGTGACTTTTAAAGTTCTTTTTAATTCATATCGAGTGTTGTATCCGTCCTAAAACCACTCTATTTTTGCTTAAATTCTGTGCATCTACATACTGAGACAGCGCAATTACAATATATTTTAGTTTAAATGCTCATCCAAATTTGATTATTTCTACAACGAAGCCTATTTTTCACCTATGTAAAATGTAAACAGCAAAATATGTAGAATGAGTTGTATTAGAATTGCTGTATTTCTTTAACACAAAAATCATTTAGTTCATGGAGTCTGCGTAGCTGATATGAATGCAACATTCATTGATTTTACAAAGAGAAGGACGATTTTTTTCAATATAGTTTTACGCATAGAGTTTAATTACTTGTAACTCCATGGTCTTAATTTTTAAATAAAATAAATTATTATAGTATTGTGATGAATGAAATGAATGGGAAAATGTTATGAATGAAAGGCTGTTTTTATAGAGAGATCCAGGCGTGTTATTTTTCTATGACGTCATTTGAATGAATTTCATTTGTTTTCGATGAAGTTTTCAAATATAATAAATTATCGTAGTATTATGATAGTTTTAAAAATATTACCGAGGAATGTATCACATTTTATGTTTAAACCAGGCAATTTATATTTCAATGCCGTCATTTGAATGAAGTTCATTTTTTTCGATGAAGGTTTAAGTTTTCAAATATAATAAATTAATGTAGTATTGTGATAAGTTTTAAAATATTACCGAGGAATGTATTGCATTTTAGACTTGTTTAAATAAAATTGCATTGAAGTTGGAAAGTGTTTCATAATCAATGCTTTAAGCATGATTGATCTTTCTTGTTAATTTTCGTATGGGAGCGATGGCAACACAATTTCTGATTACTAATTATGACAATCTTGTCACCAGTGATGATTATATGAATTATAAGCAGGTTTTAAAGCAGGATGGAAGTAATTTCTGCAAAACCCTTTCTTTCAGTGCAGTTTGAAGCAGTCATAGTGATTTAGAGAGCATATGAGCATTAGAGAAATATATGGGCAGAATTAATTTTCTTGTGAAATGTAATGATGACTTCCACAAAAGTATTATTATTAATTGCTATTGATAGTACTTATTTGAGTGAGGACCCAAATTCTTATTATCTTGTTTTTGGTGCGCCATTGTTGCTATGGGGATGAGCATAGGTATAGCAAGGACCTTCCGAGATCTTTGCTATACCTATGCTATTGTAGGAGAGGGGGGTTATGACCTCCCCATAGACATAAATGGGGAGGAGCAATATTTATTTAGGCGATGTTAAAAAATGGGGGAGAAATCGTCGGCCATGTTTGCGTTTGAGTTTTTTTCATTTGCCAAATTTGCGTTTGTGTAAAATTAGTTCAAGAATGAATGATTAATATTAATTTACATATTTTTCTTTTTTTAGTCTCATGGTAATTAATGTATTTGTATAACGTGCTTCTTTGCAGTTCTGTCAATCGCCATTTATAATGGTGTGTACCTGATGGTGTGTATTCGGCATAAGATATTAAATTTGTTGGATAGTTATGAATTCACATAACTATTAATTTCTGATTTGTTTACTTTGTACTTTTGATAAATTGTTGTATAAGATCGTAAATAATATGACGTCTTCACACTCTTCATGTTAATAGATTTAATTATAACACCAAACAATATTAAGAGAATTCTTAAAACACAATATTAACTACTGAAAAAAGAGGCTTTTTTTCTATATAATATACGACCAATAAAAGAAATTATAATTAGCAATTAGGACTAGGATAGTCTAGTGGTTAAGGTGAGACAATCGCACACGCTGGTCTCGAGCTCGATCTTAAAACTATCTCAGGGTCTACGCCAAGTATGAGCAAGATAAATCTGTAAGTTTGAAAGTCCGTCCGATAGCTGATGGGTCAGGGGAAGGATGGTACGGTCCATGTGCAGGGTTTCAGTCTAAATTGGATGGTATTTGTCAAAAATCAGATTCCTAACATGGAGTGCATGGGGTTTTTGACAAACAGAAACTGCAATATCTCTCTCTTCATTCATGGACTTTGGTCTTATGGGCTTGCTCTGGCTTAATTATGAAATGTGAGATTAGCAACAACATAATGGCACATAATTAGCACTATTTTTGAGCTACCAAACTTAAACAGCGATTAAAAGATTTTTCTTTTGATGAAGTTTATAAAGAGGAAATGATTAAAAATGTGAAACATAAAATTAAGTTTCACAAATGGATATAAGATTGATTTTTGGTAAAAATAATATATTGAAGATATGGGAAAATGCTTGTACAACTAGTTTAAATCATCTTTTCGAAACAGAACGAATGCAAGTGAAAGATATTGGTAAAATGAATTGAACACTAGATAAGAGTGTGCTCTCACTGCAGATAACAACATCCATGGATCGGTTTTGCACTCGTCAGTATATCTGCAATGACAGCAAGAAAAGTTGCTATGTGCCATAATTTTGTGAATTTCTATGGGCAGTGCTGCTCATAAGAGGGAGGGGACGGACACTAGTAGATTGGAGTGGCTCGGGATCCAAAAGCGACCCGGGCTCCAGAGGCGACCCGGACGATCAATATTTTCTTTTGGGGGTTGAAAAAGACATGGAAAATTCACAAAAAATGAGAGAATCAAATATGGAGGGAGCTGTGACAAATGCTTGAATCGGGGCCCACAACTGCTATGAGCGGCCCTGCTATGAGGATTGACAAATTCAGTTCTACCATGCAAATGGCTTCAAATATCTTTAAAATTGAGTTCAGTCTTCATGAAGCTGCAACGGTAAAGGCTATGCCCGCCTATAGCGGCGTTTCCATTTAGAATCACACCCCCATTACAGATAACATTCATTGTTGGTCCCCACTGAGGTTCGCAAAATCGGGCCACTTAGCAAGTTTTCTTGTAGGTATCGGTTATGACATGCTGATGAGTACATAAGCGTAAAATCGGTTCATGGATGCTGTTATCTCTAACGGGATCCAAATTTTGGGTACGTCCACATAGGCGAGTTCTGTGAGTAAAAGGACGAAAGAGTTGAAGGTTTTATAAATTATTCTGTTTCAAGATTACATAAAATTCTTCCAAATAGATGTTTATTTATTCAGAAAAACTAAAGGCTTTAGGATAAGTAGCAGTTGATGTTGACATTTAAAGTTCACAGTGCAAGTTATATATACCGTCTTGTGTTTTTTTTTTTTTTTTTGACAAATCGCTTCCTTTTAAGATGCGGATCCACTACGGGGCGGGGAGGCAAGGGGAGATTAGACATATTTATCTCAAAATAAGCCTTATTTTGATTGTCGAATTTAGACTCAATAAAATTTTGAAGCTTGAAATTTAGAAATTCTGTAATGTGTAACCCATACAGCCCTTTGAGTTGCAGAAATACAACATTAGTGTCGCAATGAAACTATTTTACTACTTGTCTTACGTAATGTTACATTACCACATTGCAGTCAAGTTGCAGCGATGACAAAAGGACTTTAAATAAAATTTTCTGTAATTGCCCTGTATGGCTTTCTCGGTACGTCATATAACATCAGTAAAATATAATATTGGAGTATCGCCACTTTTATGTCGTAGAAATAAACAATATGGCATTTCAATGACTCATGTCACGAAATTTCACCACCTCATCACAGGCGTACGCTGGGAGATATCTTGTTCACTACCTATATGTGACCATAATTTTCTATTGATCTATCCTTAGAGGAGGATAGAGATACAGCCTCTCTGATTCTCCCCTTAAGGTGTTTATAAGTAATATGGCAGAAATAAACAATATGGCATTTCTGTCACTCATGTCGCGCAATTTCATTACGTCATCACAGGCGTACGCTGGGAGAGATCTTGTAGAGGGTTCAGTATCTATATGTGGCCATTTTCCATTCCATTGATATATCCTTAGAGGAGAATAAAGATAGAGACTCCCCGATTCTCTCAATAAGGTATGATAACATAAGAGTCTTGGTCTAGGAAGGTCTCAAGGAATGACCCTCCCCCCTTGCGCGCGACTCAAAGGTTGCAGCGATGTCAAAATATCAGTTTCGGGGTTTTCTGTGACGTCACTCAACGTCGCAATATAACAACATTTTTGCCCTAGAAGCATAGCAACACACGTTGCAGTGTAACATATAATAATTGTGCCATCTCTGTAATGCAACTTTGTCATATAGTCACATATCCTTTGAAGTAGTGCAAAAGTATCACTTTTGGAAGATTTATGTTACCGAGTGACTTTCTGGTAGCATTTCATTAACGTCACGGAATATTGAGGTGTCAGCGTAATCATATGCAAACTGACAATAAGTCTTGCATTTTAGTCAACAGTTACCAAGAGAAATAAACTGAAACCTTTCATTAAAACATTGTTGAATTGTCTGACGTCAAAATCTACCTAATTTTCCTTTTGACGTTTCCTTCAAAATATCAAATTTATAAAAAATAAATAAAACTAACTTTTGTTAATTTTTTTTTATTTATATAAATTTTGTCTAATCAATTTAAAAGCATTTATTCAAGAATTAGCTGGATAAGTAAATCATTTCAAAACATATAAGAAATAAAGTAACATTTTAAATATTTAAAGCTCTCAATTTTGATAGCCAAGAGGTCTAAGGCAAGCGTTTCTTCGCGCTCTCTCGACTGCCGGGATCATGAGTTCGAATCCCATATGCGGGGGTGGATGTTGTAGTGTCGAAAAAGGGAATGTGTTCCTCCCTCTGTGGTTCGCCTGGTTATCAGCTTCTGTCAGCAAAATGGTTCGCCTGGTTATCAGCTTCTGCCAGCAAAATGGTTAATGCATCGGCCGTTATATAGGCGAATGATTAGACATGAAACTTGGCCATAGGGGGAAAAACATTTATTTTTTTTTTATCGAAAAAGGTGTCCAATATTCATAAAATTTGGCATTTCGACTATGTTGTATGGACAATTTTAAAGTGTTAAAAAGCTTCTTTACAGACATGGAATGAATTTTAATATGAAGATGTGAAAGACCTTTAAGCAGATTAATTCTTTGTCTGTAGACATTACCATCTTAACTTACTTTTAGCTTTGATTAGCAAAAAATGGAGCATAGATAAGGGCTGTTAGGATTTCTTTTTCTTTGTTTTAATGAATACATTTTATATATATATTTTTAAACAACCAATGATTATGATAAATTTTCATTAAACCTCCAATTTGATGGTAAGTTAATACACAGCATAGACAACATAACCTGCATAATTGAAATATGGGAATCATTATTCATTTAAAGGGGGTATGAATTGGCAATCCATGAAGAATTAACAATCTGAGAAAAATCTGTTTTGGATACCATAGCGGATGCTTTACTCGAACTCGACTAAGGCCCTTTTAAAACATATAGATGCATGTAAAATATAATGTTTCATATAAAATTGCAACATATCAAGCATAAATTTTGACCATTTGGATTTAAAATAATTGATATACTCTGTGCAATTCATTTGAATTAAAATATGGATATGGCAGTCTCTTGGAACACATAAAAAACTAAATTTCGGAACAATAATTAAGTATAAGTTTTAATACACTTTATGCATTTGTGAACCTCTGGCCTAATTTTTTTATAGTTATGCTGATATATATCTGCTCCACAGTTAAATGTATGCTATGATTGCCTTTCATACTTGGTGACAAATGGCTGGTTTGTCAATCTAATGTGGGCTGTTATTAAACTGCAATATATTTGCATTTCCTAGTGATTATCACATTGAAACATAAGTAGCAACTATAATGTAATTTTTAACGCACTTAATTATGTAGTATGTATCTATTACTATACAAGTTATTTTATCCATTTCAGAATATGTTACTGGGAAATGTAATTAAAAAGTTGGAAAGTAGGTAAGGTATGGCACTTAATTATGTAGTATGTATCTATTACTATACAAGTTATTTTATCCATTTCAGAATATGTTACTGGGAAATGTAATTAAAAAGTTGGAAAGTAGGTAAGGTATGGTTATGGTTGATTTTCAGCTGTTGATAGAGGGAATGGTTGCAATTTAAAAGCTTCGATATAATTTGTAATTTATTGTTAGTATTCCTGCTGGTTCCAAATTAAATCATCAATTTATTTAAGGCAGTTCGGAAAGCCTGCATATAAACACACTCAAATGTGACTGTGGAAGCAAAACATGTAGAAGATGCATTTAAACTGCATATTACTTTTGAGATATTATTTCCAATATTGGTGGTTTTGTCCCAACACTATCTTAAAATTCCTTATGTTAATGCGAAATAAGAAAATATAATGAATGTAATTGCTGAAGGTATTAGCATGGCATGTAGGCATTATTAAAGGCCATATTAATGCTCTAATTATATAGAAAAGAAAAAAAATTACCTCTACCATCAGAATACTTGTATATCCAGTATTTTGTCAAAATTTTAATACAGGTAATATATAAAGATTTTTACAGAGACAGCAATAAAATTTGGCATTTCGACTATGTTGTATGGACAATTTTAAAGTGTTAAAAAGTTTCTTTACAGACATGGAATGAATTTTAATATGAAGATGCGAAAGATCTTTAAGCAGATTAATTCTTTGTCTGTAGACATTACCATCTTAACTTACTTTTAGCTTTGATTAGCAAAAAATGGAGCATAGATAAGGGCTGTTAGGATTTCTTTTTCTTTGTTTTAATGAATACATTTTATATATATATTTTTAAACAACCAATGATTATGATAAATTTTCATTATTAAATTTAACAAAGTAAATTTTGTAGTCAGTATTTAATAAATTTATTAAAACAATTCAGTAAATTCTGATAATGCAACTAAACACGCTTAATATAATGTCCTAAATATTACAATTTTCTTCAAAAATCTCAAACTATTACCAATCACTTCATTAACAAAATTTTATATATAGGATATAATTTCATGGAATAATGCATTTAGTAATTAATATTCCAAACCGCCCTGTAGACAAAAATATTTAAGTGTTTTTTTATCATAAAATATCTTTTAAATTTTCAGAATTCTCCTTATTTAAGAGTATCTGTGTTTATTAATTCTGAACATATAATATATCTGTTTATATTGATGTATAATGTTGAATATAGTAATATTTTGTAAATAGATTATAATTTCACACAGTTTACTTATTTTCAATTGTTGTATGCTTATATATAAACTAGTACTATAAAGTTATTATATGAACTTGATTATATCAGTTTAATTAAGAGTTTTTGGCTTAGTAGAATATGCTTGAGTGGTACAAAATTGTGGTTATTCCATTAAGTGGGTTTGATTTTAGTACAAATGCGGTTATAATGTAATTTCATGACCAGGAAGGAAAGAAACTACTAAACACAGGGGAAAATGTGATATGACACTCCATTTGCTCAAAAAAATAAAAAATGTTTCAAATATGAGTATATAATAATTAATCATGCTTATTCGTAATTCATTATATATGGTTATAGGGATGTCTAATATTAATCGGATTTGCAAATCTAGAGATAACAAGGAAAATATAATACTTTGATCAGCTTCTTAATATAAATAGAAAATTTCTCTAAAATATTTTTGCCTTTATTATCTCTTGAACTAAATGTACTTGCTTTATTACTCAATATTCATTTATTTTTTCAGGACGGGGAGAGGAGGTAGAGAAACGTTTAAACATTTGATAACTTTTCAATGTAAGTACACCTTAACATTTATGAAAATGCATCAAGCTGTTAATGTTCAATAATAAGGTGCTTTTAAGTCAATAGCATGCAATAAAAATGTATAAAAAGGGAAAAAATAAAACAAGTGGTATGAATATGTACATTTATTGCTTGGAACAACCCTAACATAACATCAAACAATACAAAAAAAAAACAACCAAGTGATTTTCATCACTTTTTAGCAAATAAAATATGCATTCTATATGAAAATACTACAGCATTATTTTTCATAAACCCAACATTTTAATCAACTTTATAAAAATTTACAATCATTGAAACATTTTTCCTCCCTATACTTTCCTGAAATTTTAACAAATAGGAAATCTTGAAATTGGAATACAAATAGTTTCATTTTGTAGCTTTCAAAAACCAAAAATTTTTACAGTAAAAAGTAGATATAAAAATGAATACAACTTTCAAAAAGCTAGTAATTGCATTGATGTTAAAATTATTATAAATATTGTTCACTAATATCAAAATCATTTCATCATGAAGCAGCATAAAAAATGTAAATAATGTCAATAGCACACAGCAGCACAAATTGACAGTGGAAAAGTATAACATCATATTTTGTTTTCAAACAGACAATACAAATATTAACTTATGGGACTAAAATAAAAACTGGACAAGATTTCAGGAGTTACACAGCTGGAAGTAACCATTTTCTGCATCACCGGATAATATTTCAACAATCACAAAAAGCAGGGCAGGTAAATATATATATATATTCATATATATATTGTCTAGCATAAATGCACAATCAGCAGATTCATTCACAATTATATATATACATATTCATATACTAATAAAATTTGATGTATAAGTATATGCATATATATATATATCAGTTTTTATATGTACATGTCATTAATAATTTAATGACAGCAATGGCACAGCCAATCGAAACAGAGGGGCATAGCTCGTATCTTCAAATGGCACAATTCTGAGAGCAAGTGCTGTCAAGCATGATGCTGCAACAATATTCAAAGCTTCTTAGCACTTTTTGCAGATATCAGTTATTTTTAAGACACAGAACATTTGTAAAGATAAATTATAAAAGATACAGTAGGAAGTAGAGAGTTGCTGAAGTTTTAAAAGCTCAGATTACACCTTCTCTAATTGAATAAAAACGAAATAACAAACTCATAATATAACCTTACATCACATTACAAGCTAAAATATAAACATATGGAATATAATATCTGCTTAAAAGTGCTATATAGTTGTGAACATTTCACAGCATTATGCACAGTTACATCATCACTATTGTTTGGCTGACCTGATACCGGCAGACATTGCCACCAAACAATAGGAGATATGAAATTTGGAGTGGAGTTCCATCCAAAATATTGGCTATTTCTTTGTTTTAAAAGTTACACAAAACAATCCTTTCAGATAGTTCACAGAAAATTAATTTTAAGAGTTGGCACTTTTCCAGAGATGAGCTACAACACTAAGGGCAGCCAACTGCTCTTCACCCAAATTGATTTTCTCATCTATTTCTCGAATATCCAGAATAAGTTTAGTTTTCAATTTAATGAAATGATCATAGTCTGCATATTCATCATCAGTAAAATATCTGTGAAGGAATGTAGATACTTGATTACTTCTTCTATCAATACTCTCTTTCAACCTTCTTGCATCTTCATGTTGCTCCCTCAATTTTTCTCTCTTAGCTTCTAAAATTTTCTGCATAAATACATATATATATATGATTACTATCAAGCTTTAAGATGAAATCATGAATAATATAACAGCAATTATCCAAAATAATGATTTGAGTAAAAAAAAAAAAAGAACATGTTTTTATTGTCAAACTAGTAACTGATTTTAAATAATATTTTACTAAATAGTAATTTTATTTCATGAAACGGATTAAAAAAAGATATTCTTAAAGATAAAATACACAATTATCTAATCACTCTAATAGTTTTTCTAAATTACAAATTTTTTAATTTTGCTTTAACATAAGTAACTAAAAATATAATTTATAAGCACTTATATCTGAACCACAATTCAAAAATATGTGTATGATAAAGTAAATAACAAATATATATATATATATATATACTCTGTTGCAAAAAAATATATACACCTATAAGAAATTGAGCTACAGCCACAAAACTAGGCATGCATGTATTGTTTGAGGAGATATGCAAATGATTAGAATTTGGAAGGGAAAAAAAGGTTTATTAAGAAATGGTGGCAACAAGAAGATGACATTTGGCAGCCAGATGATGACATTTTAGTAAGCGGTAAATCCTCCCCTGGCAGATATACAAGCTAACATTTGGCACAGCATAGAGTCAATTAAGTTGTTTATGTCCCTTTGCAGAACATTCTGCTACAAATGTTGCATCTGGTCAGCTAATTTAGTGGTACTCTGACAAGGCTGCAATTGCCATCTCAACATGAAATAAACGTGTTGGGTCTCCTGAATATGGCTATCCAGATCCCCAGGCCTATTGCAGATAGGCCTGGGGATCTGGATGGCCATGAGATG
This sequence comes from Amaurobius ferox, assembly GCA_951213105.1. NCBI lineage: Eukaryota > Metazoa > Arthropoda > Arachnida > Araneae > Amaurobiidae > Amaurobius > Amaurobius ferox. Next base: position 70,929,841 of record OX578141.1, on the reverse strand, counting down.
GGATTAAATTCTTGAAGACATTGTTGAGAAAGTCGTGCAGTATGTGGTCGAGCATAGTCTTGTGAGTAAATATGGAACCTGGGTGAAAGAACAATTGGCTGCAGGATATCGTCGACGTACAAGCCAGCCGTCGGCTTGCAACATAACTATAAGAGATCGGCTGTCCCCCTAGATGGCTTCCCAGACTGTCACACCACGTGTGATGGCTGTGTGCCGTTCGACAACAAATGCAGGATTGGAATGCTGGCCAGTCCTACCCACACACATATGCAGTGGTCATCAGCACTGAGAGAAAAGTGGAATTCGTCTCTAAAGACAACATGCCTCCAATCGAATATTGTCCAGATTGACCGAGATGGGCACGAATCCAGACGACTATACACATGTTGAGGGGTCAGTGGTAGGCGCATTAATGGACGTCGACATCTAATCCCACCTCTTGCCAGTTGTCTTTGAATGGTATCCCTTGATGCAGGATGCATGGAGGATGTCAAATGCCTTTGAATGGCTGATATCAACGCCATTGGTATGGACGTTGCTCCTCTCCTGACTGCACTATCCTCTCGAGTCTGGGGCATACTGAGCCTCTGCAATGATTGCATGTGCCTTCTCTGATCCACTGCTGTCAACACCGACCATCGTCACTCCGACTATGATGATGACTGATACGTCTGTTGGAACAACCAGCTTCCCTTAGACCTATAATTCGACCTCTCTTGAAATCCGATAATTGTTCGTAGCACCATTGAGTATATCTCAGTAACATTTTTGTACACAACGTGCAGTATCAAAGCAGAAAATTCAGTTCAAATTACCCATGAGTAAGAACAGCGGTCGTTTTAAATGGTGCACAATGCATTGTTTACATGCACGTTTCAAGAGTCCTATAGCACCATTAGCGCTGACAGTTTGATCAATTGCTCAAATAACTCTTAAAATGAGATTTGCATGTCGAGTTTCACAGCTGTAGCTCAATTTTTAAGGGTGCATATATATTTTTTGCAACAGAGTGTATACAGGGTGTTCCAAAAACATTGACCTCGGCCTTTATTCCTTGAATATTGCTCTTAGACATATATAATAAATTACAAAGTTGCATAAAAAAAGGTACAGAATTTTATGAAATCGATAAAAATATTCAGGGGATTAAATTTGAAGAAATACAAATTTAAATTTTTATACGGACCCCGTACAAAAACATTTCCAATGAGTAAAATGTGCCCTATACACTAATAAGGTGATGTACAAAATTTTAGGATTTTATCATAAAAGTCCCAGAGATATGTTTAAACAAAGTTGGTGAGGGATTAATCACAAATTAAAATGTAAATGTTTACAGCAAGAGTGCAAATGATGCAACGCATAAATGCATCATAGGCAAATAATATCTGCCTGTTATCTTTAATGAATCTTTGGCATGGATGGAAAACATTTTGAACAAGCTTGTAATCTTAGTGTAAAGTTATTATTTCTACACAGTGTAGATATTTTTGTACCAATAAATAGCAAAATTATTATTTATTTATGTAATCATTGTTTTCTTTCGTAATTTGTGTATGACACCTGAAACGCGATCTGCCGACATGATTTTATCCCTCTGAGAACCCATGTCGATGCATTGAAAAGTGGTTTCGTTTAAGTCAGCATTTCTGTCTTTTCATATCTCTGGGGTTTTTTATGATAAAATGCTGAAATTTTGTACGTAACCTTATTAGAGTATGGGGGCACATTTTACTCATTGGAAATGTTTTTGTACGGGGGCCGTATAAAAATTTAAATTTTGTATTTCTTAAAATTTAATTCGCTTGAAAAATTTAATCGATTTCATAAAATTCTGTACCTTTTTTTACGCAACTTTGTAATTTATTATATATGTCTAAGATCAGTATTTAAGGAATAAAAGCCGAGGTCAATGTTTTTGGGACACCCTGTATACACACACACATATTAGTGTAGTTTTTACCATAGTCTAATGGTACAGAAATGCTCAGACTCTTAAGATATTAAAAATAATGTGCATAGGAAATTAAAATATTTTACTAGGTAGAACTAATTTAGCTAAATCGTAAAAACCTACATTTGACAAAATTTTCGAATGATTTGTAATTTGAAAAGTTAACATAAATGAATAGATATGGGAAAATATTAAAATTTGTAAATTTACCTTTTCTTCGGTATTCTCTTTGGGCATATTTTTCAAAATATTCTCAGCTCGAGCCAAACGTCCAGAAAGGGAAAGTAATAAATTGACTATTTTCTCCATTTCTTCAACATGAAGAGAATATTTGTCCAGTTCATTAGGTTTAGCAACTTTCTGTAATCGTGAAAAAATTTCTTGTCCCAATAATTCATTCTCTAACATTTCCTCTCTAATACTTCTTTGTTCATTTCGAAGAGTATCAACCTTCTTTTCTATACTCAATATCAGCTCCTCCTGTAAATAAGTAGTTATACATTATTACAAGAAAACCTATCTGCAACTTTTGGTAATAGCATTTATATTAAAACATAATTTTTCAAGCAGATAGATGAAAAACTTGATTAGCATATTATTTCTGATTTACTAGTAATTTAATGTGTGCACTATTATTTCAAAGTTTTAAAAATAAGTATTTGGATGTAATGGGAAATATCAGTATCAGTTGTTGAGTTTCATATAAGACAGTTTTATTCAAATAAAAGAAACATGTTTTAACAATAAAACTGTTCCTAAAAGAAGAAAATGGCAACCCTTTTTACAGTTTAATATAATTAAACGTGATAAATATAATTTACTATTCAAAGTAAAGCTCTTTCAAAAACTGCTTGTAAATCAGAAAAACACAGGAATTCAGTACCTTCAGAAATCCAGGATTATATTTTATGATTTGAACATTTTTGTTAAATACATAATCTAATCATACACTAATTTTTCTTTGTCATATAGAAATTGAAATACTTAGCATGGGAGCATCATACATTAAACTCTAAAGAGATACATGGTTTCCACTTAAATTGAGATGAAAAAGTCATTAACAATGCCTCTGGATATTTTTTAAAATACCAAATATATGTTTATAGTCCTGATTTTAACAGGTGTCTCAGTAAATTAATTCATTTTTCTGTAGAAAACAACATTTCAATTGTTCAATAGCCTGGAGACTGTGGAGGTGGGTGGGTAGATCTTAGATACTGGAGATTTATTTTATATCATTCAAGTATTTGTTCTTTCAATTTCTAAAAAGAGTAGGAACTTCAATAGACAAAAGACAAATATTGGACAGAAGTTATATGTGAATTTGTCATATTAATTGGAAAAAACATGCATAAAAACTGTAGTATTTCAAAAGCAGATTAAAAAGAATGGAATTGGCTATATTTCTAGAGAATTTAAGATTTTAGAAACATGACTATAGCTTGAAACTATTGAACTTACAAACAAAACTGACCCATTCTATATACATATATGCATAAAGAGGTTAAAATTTCAAAACAAATTATAGCACTTTGTGGGCAAAATTACTAGATGGAACAAACATTGGAGTTCGTAAAATCCATGGTGAATCAATCAGTTTGTTGTTCTTAGGGAATTAATTTAAATAACAGAATATTTTTTTTTAGAAATATGTAGAAAAGGGTGAACTATGTCTAAAATAAATTACAGCACTTGGAGATAAAATTACCAGCTTTTATAAACATTATAGAGTTAATCAAATTCACTATTAATTAATCACTTTGTTCTTAATAAAATTAATTAGAATAAAAGTATACCTTTCTTTTCTTTAGTTCAGTTTCCTCATCGGTGCATTGGTTATCATTCATCTCCTTACAGTGTGTGTGATTGATCCTCATTTTGGAATTAAACAAAGTATTGCCTCTTTCATTGCCCATCCATTTTTCTTCCCTAAATAATAATAAAGGCAATAAAAACTGTTAAATATTGCATTTAAAAATTATTATGAAAACAAAAATTAATGCAAATAATATTCTATTACATAAAAATAGCCAATTTTTTCCATAACATAGTTATTAACCTTAAATTAAAAAAAAATCAAAACCTTAAAATATAATAATTAGAATAATTTTATAAATTCATATTTAAAAATTAAAATATTCATTGTATTACTTTACATCTATCTATTTAGATATTTAATATTATATCTAGGAACTATTGCTTTTGTGTATTTACAACAAATTAATTACATTAGAAAAATCAGTTCAATATAAGTAAATATCCATAAACATACCGCTTGTTGTCATTTTTAGAAAGACTGTTCGGAAAATGGTTTCTCTGGACTTCATGCCCACTAGTTTCTAGTGGTAAATTTAGAAGACCATCCATATAATCGGACATAGTTTTATGATGAGGTGATGGAACTAAATATAAAACAACAGGTAAGAAATTAATATTTTGAATAGCAAAAAAAGATAATAATATGTATATATATTTTAAAAATTATACATTGATAAAAAGATAGTGAAATTCAATACGTAACAGGCACAGCTTACTCACAGACTCACTCATCTTCACTGTGGAATTTCCTAGTCTCTTTATTCTAGGATTTTGAAATTTTACAGATTTTCTTCACGGTTCATAGGTAAACACTAAGAAGGGATATTTCCCTATCCAAACTAAAGGGAGAAGGGTGTGTATGAAGGGCTAGAGTTCGATGACCATGAAGCATGATCACAATTTCTCCCCAAGCCTTTGAATAAACAATTTGAAATCTTGCAGGGTTGTTTTTTATGGGTCATACGTAAAGACCAAGAATAATTATTTCCTTATTTGATAATAATTATATTCCTTATTTTCACCCATAAGGAGGTGGTAAGGGGTGGGAGCACTAATCGGTATGATATCTGTTTCTTTCTAATTCCTTATGCTATGAACCTGAAATTTTTTACGGTTGTAATATGGGTCATAAGTTAAAGGTCCTATGGGCCATAAGCTATATCTACAGGGATACCTCCGTAATTCACTCCTAAGAGGGTGAGAAAAGTGGGATAACCCAGCAATCTAATCATCTCATCGCAACAACCTTTAGACCTACGACCTAATGCGATGTATCCATGTGTCATAAGTAACTATTAAGAAACGATATTTTTAGAACCTACCCGTAAGGGGCGGATTGACTGAGATGCATGGTCGACCCAGGAAGTGTCAATTATGGACCGATATTCAACAAAAAGTGAATGAAGAGTTTCCAACTTAACACTATCGAAAAGACCAAAGAATTTTCTTTCAAAAAAGCTTTGAACGTAATTCGCACTATCAATAGACTACGTGAATTTTTATATTTTTCTTATTTTGTAGACGTAATCGATTTCAAAATTCCGATATAGAAAAATCGATTGACAATACGATCTTTATAATTTAACAGGAGCTAAATTGAATATTACACACTGATCTGAGGAAGAAATTATGTTTCTGGGCCCATTCGTTCATTAATTATGATTTTTATGAGGCTTTATCGCATTTTTAAAATGCGCTATAGCAGATGAATGGAACCCCATTTTCGACCTTGAAGGGGGCGGTGTGCTCTTTATTAACACTTTACAACAAAGTTGAAAAGTGTTTATGACTTTGTTCATTCTGTCTGTCTGTCTGTCTGTCCGTTAGCACGATAACTGCCGTAAAAATGACTTAATCAAAATGAAATTTTAGTATGTTGTTCAGACGGTCTGTAGAACCTATGGGAATATAAATGAATAATATTACCCAATTAGTTTTGGATTGAACCCGGGTCGAAAAAATGAAATACATTGAGCCCTTTCAAACATTTTTTAAGCGGATTTAAACTTCACAAATTGCTTCGAAAATTTTAAGTAATATTCAAATTGTTCCATAAAATATATAAAAAAAAAATTCAGCGAAATATATTCAGTAGTTTTTTAAATAAAAATTAAAATAATAATTACACCTCTTATATGAAACGATCACGTGACCATGATATGAAACGATCACATGACCCACTTCAAAATGATATATGGCATCCATCTTGTTTCAAAATCGTGATTTTTTTAAGTTCTTTTTAATTCATATTGAGTGTTGTATCCGTCCTAAAACTACTTAATTTTTGCTTAAATTCTGTGCATCTACATACTGAAACAAGGCAATGACAATATATTTGAGTTTAAATGCTCATCTAAATTTGATTATTTCTACAACTAAGCCTATTTTTCACCTATGTAAAATGTTAACAGCAAAATATACAGAATGAGTTGTATATAGAATGAGTTGTATTAGAATTCCTGTATTTTTTTAACACAAAATAATTTAGTCCATGGAGTCTGCATGGCTGATATGAATGAAATATTAATTGATTTCATAAAGAGAAGGACGATTTTTTTCGATGAAGTTTCAAGCATAGAGTTTAATTTTTTGTAGCTCCATGGTCTTAAACAAAATGTTTAAATAAAATAAATTATTATAGTATTGTGATGAATGAAATGAATGGGAGAAAGTTATGAATGAAATCCTGTTTTTATAGAGAGATCCAGGCGTGTTATTTTTTCTATGACGTCATTTGAATTAATTTCAGTTGTTTCCGATGAAGTTTTCAAATATAATAAATTATCGTAGTATTATGATAATTCTAAAACTATTACCGAGGAATGTATAACATTTTAGAGATGTTTAAATCAGGCAATTTATATTTCAATGCCGTCATTTGAATGAAGTTCATTTTCTTCGATGAAGGTTTAAGTTTTCAAATATAATAAATTAATGCAATATTGTGATAAGTTTCAAAATATTACCGAGGAATGTATTGCATTTTAGACTTGTTTAAATAAAATTGCATTGAAGTTGGAAAGTGTTTCATAATCAATGCTTTAAGCATGATTGATCTTTCTTGTTACCTTTCTGTTTGTTCTAAACCGGCGTTTGAAAATTCTTTGTGTCAGTGAGCTCCGGCGGTTTGTAAAATTATTATATTTATATTTGAATTGTAGAATAAATACATTGTTCTATTTTTAATTTTGTTTTATCGATGTGAGATGTTCGAAAAGCAACGTAATGTTCGCAACTGCAAAAAAGTTTTTAATTTGTCTGATTATTGTATGAAATTGAATCTTATGCGGCTGTATTAGCGGGCGAAGGCGAGTTTAGGCGCTTATTTAGGACGAATTAAGCCTGCATGGTGGATGAAAGACGCAGCTGCACGTGCGTCCACGCAACGGGTGACTGCGCTTTTTAAGAAATTGCAAGAGTGAATGCAATTAATCAGGGAAGACTCCATCCATCCACGCAGCGGGCGAGTACGCCTTTTGAAAAATTGAATGAATGAATGCAATTTTTCCGTGCTTTAAATCTCAGGCAACAAAAGGTACATTTTCTAGTAATCAAATAAATAATAAAAACAATATCGCCACATCATAAATTATAAAAATACCTAATTGTACAATACCTAATTGTACTCATGGCGCCACCATTCCTTTAATGGTTCCAACTTGTTACTTGCATTCACTGAATTACCTTGATTGCGGATGTCTTACTTACATCGATGTCTTTTTTCTCATCCGATTTTGTTGACGATCGCCCTTAACTCTGCATTTATTCATGAACTAGAATGAATTCATTCTATGTTGTTTGCGATTTAAAGTAGCATCCGCGTAGCTCAAGCTGCTGTCTTTAAAGTTAAGCTCTAGAAAAATTAGCACACACAAAAGCGCTTTGCAACATGCCAACGCCCGCTTCTTCAAATAATTTCACTTCCCATTTCACTTTCAACAAGAGAGAATTAATTGATCGAGATCATCTGAACAAGTGAACATGTCCTTCAAGGGCTATTTCCATAAGAACCATAAGAAGGAAGAAAAGGGTCGAAGTGCTTCCCTTGTTCTATGACATCGCAAATCGTATACATTACTTTTTTAAATTAATTGCCAAAATTCACCGAATGAAGTTAGAAACATAATTTTGTTTTTATAGAGAGTTGAATAAGGCATTTTAATGCTGACTAATTTGTAAGATAGGATTGAGGTAATTTTCGCTGATTTGAGCTTTGTAAAATTAATTGCATGTTCAAAGTGTCCTTTTTTTGCAATTCTTTATAAAATGGTGAAACATCAATATATTATGTTACGGATTCTGTAACATAATATATGGATAATAAACGGATTCTGTTCAAAGCTCGTTGGAAAGAGTGTTTTCGGTCTTTAAGATGATATTAAGATTGAAACTTTGCAGTAATATTTTTAACTGCTGAGGGACCGATTTGTGTGAAAATCACTCAAAATTGACCTTCAACATTAAATAACTCTAAAACTAAATTGAAGTAAAAAAAAAATCGGCGTGAAGCGCATTGTCGCCTGATTTTAGGAATCCCTGTACTGAATTTCGTGGCTATACGTCGCTTAAATGTTCCTCTACACGCGACATATACAGGGTTGATAAAATAAAATTGGCCCGGAAAAGTCTTCTAATGATCTCCTTGCTGTTTAGATTACGTTTTCTGTTTAGATTACGTTTTCGCGAAATTCCGAAAAAACTTCTTTTGGCAACCCTGTATATATAAATACAGGGTATAAAATAAAACTGGCCCGGAAAAGTTTTTTCGGAATTTCGTGAAAACGTAATCTAAACAGCAAGGAGATCATTAGAAGATTTTTCCGGGCCAGTTTTATTTTATCAACCCTGTACATACATACCGGCAGATATTTTGCACTGGGCACATATGCCTCCATCACAGAATCTAAAAATAAATTTCAGCAACTCGTGAAGGGTTCTTTCTACTAAAACGTTGAATTTTAATAGATAAATTTGATTTGGTTTTAATTGCAATTAAACCTGCAGGTGACATTCAGCAAAACAATACATTAATTGGCATAAATTTATCAAGATTTGCAATGAAATTTGGATGTACAATATGCAATATATAGAGAAGGTAGAAGATAATGCCATTTTCTATTTAATTAATTTTATGATTTTACTTATCTATATTTTGCTTTAAAATAATTAAATTGAATTATATATAGATAATAGATGTAAATATGGATATAAAAGATTAAGAAAGATGTCTGTGCAGTCTGTAGCGGGAAATCTAAGCGTCGTACGGCTATGAAATTTGGTACATAGGTACTTCAGGACCCGAGTAGGTGCACATCGGCGTTATTTTTTTAAATTTTGAATTCGTTTTTTACTTATTTTATAGGCTTATATTTCTTTTGCGATCGCAAAAAACACTATAAAAAGCATGGGAAAAAATGCGGCTTGAATTTCATTCGAGGTACGGCGGCAAGATCATAGATAAGCGCCTCACTCGCGAAACCAGGAAGCCCAGATGGCTGGTGCGTCGATAGTAGGATTTAAAATTCAGAATACAAAGTTTCACAGATAGAGATTAGAGATTTTAATTTTTAAATATAAGATTGTAGCAGCATTATAATCATTCCCTGAAATAATCACATCTCTACGGTAATAACTTCTAAAGTTAGTAATTAAGATTTTAAACGGCCGTAAAGTTTTTTTTAGCGTTCTTGGTGAATTGAGTAGTAATGAAAGTTTATTTAAGACCAGGGCAACTTCGGGTAATTCGTTCCAGTAAAGATATAAAAGATATATAAAAATGATAAATACAAATTATATTTATTTCCGACACAAATCCTTAAAGACATTTTGTTATATATGTGAAGGTGCTAGTTCAGCTTACAATATGAGCAATTAAGTCAATCTTATAAAAATATAATTGATGTAAAATATAAACGAATTTGTTTTTGAATTCTTAAAATTACTAAATATTCGCATTTCTTTACACTATCTCTATTAATGATTATTCTAGTAAATTATTTGTTTTAACAAAATACTTATCTTGTTTAAAGTTTCTAAATTCGAGATATTAAACACAGTTTCCCGGTATGGATACTACTAAATTATAAAATACTACTAAAATATTTTAAATCTTAATAAAACACCAAAAATTGGACAGACATAAAAAAATAGCTTACCTAGTAAATTTTTCAAAGCAGTATCTCCATAATGATAGATAAAGTCCATAGATAGCTGTTCACACTCAAGTTCTTCCTTAGATTTTGGACATTTTCGGCAGAATCTAGGTGTAGCAGAAGTTTCAGTAGCACTATTTATCCGATTTAAATCAGTTCCATTCATGATTCTATTACTAGAATCTTCACTATGGTTATGTTTCAATGCATTTTGATTATGATCAACACTTGTAAAACTACTTGTATCACTTTCAATATCGACAAAGCTGTCATCTGTCAAAATTCTGTTATCCAGTGAGGAGGAATCATTTGCCGAGTCATAGTTCATAACAACATTGTCAGGGCTCTGTAATGAAGTAACTTTGGTGAAGTTATTGTGATGAGAGTCAGAAAATGAATTTTGAGTTTCAGAAGAATTTCTCTCATGACTAGCCGGGGAGTATGGCACTGACTCTAAGGAAATACCTTGATTATTAGAACACTGTGAATTAATACTGATTGATGACTGATTGCATTCTGACTCCTGCGATGTGCTATTTGATATGTTATCAGTCTTATTCAGTGCTGGTTCTTCTACAAGAACACAATCTTGTGAACTGCTTCTTTGAAGACGATTTTCAGGTTGCATGCAGTTTGAATGAAATATAACAGTTGTGCCATGCTGTCTTATATTATGCATTTGTTCCCAGCTATTGGGAGAAAATCCATCTTTCCCATCCTGAAAACTTGATCCCAAAGTAGTAAGATCCACAGATGATGCAGAAGTATGAAATGATCGTCTGTACTTGCCATCAAATCCTTGTCTTCCAAGCTTTCTTTCACTTCTGTATGACATGTAAGAATTTTTGGGATAAATTCTGGAGAATAAAAGAATAGCAGTAAATACAGAGAACTGAAGTGTAAATAATATATATTTATAAATAGAAGAACATAAATATTTTACTAAATTATTAATTTTTCAAATTTGTATAACAAAAACCTTTAAAATAACTTTTCAATTTTAATTCACTAAATTAATAACAGTATAAAAGGGATGACGTTTTAAACAGACATCACTGTAATAGAGGTAAGCACCCTGTTACTACTTCAACAGTAACAACTGTTCTGACAGTTTTCTTAAATGCATCAATTTCTTCAATCATGCAACAGTAGCATTTTAAAATAAGTATAATAGCAGTAACGGCTGCAAAGCTGCTTTTAAAGAGTCACCTGAAGATGACATTTGACAGAAAATCCTGTCACGATTATTTAATCCACCAATGAAAGAGTTATTGTGAAGTGGAATTTATGTAATGCACTCATAATAGATAAACATACTAACAGGGAGTAAGTCGCCATTGTTAGAGGCTGCGTTTTTCATTAAAGTTGCTTCAGCAGGAAGGAAAAAATTATCATGCGATAAAACAAAATTGGATGAGACGCAAAATATTATCAGGTATCAATAAGCCGAGAAGGTTCCTTGTTCCTTACAGAACAATTGAAACGCGGCTCTTTCTGAAACAAACAAACGAATGTGCAGCAGGAAGCGGTCGGTTATGACAGTCGAATATCTTCTTTAAAAAAAAAAAGCTTCAGAGGATGAAACCTGTTGAGCGCTCGGCGATTACTTTTCCGACTCGCTGAAGCGCGCCGCATCGAAAGGGTTGCTTCAACAGAAGATGTGTTTGACGCATGCAGTGAAGTATGTATTACCTTTGCAAGCACGTAAGCCATCGGTATCTGAGGTGCATAACACTGAGAAATTTTCGGGGGAAAAAATCAAGCTTGACCGCAGATAGGAGAGAAGTCTAGTGAAATGCTTACCAAGGTCAAGGCTAGCCGATTCGGAACTCAGGAAATCCACCTTTTGGGGCACGGCAAATCAGAGCAGCCTTTACGATTTTGGGGCCCTGGGATTCAACATTTGTTAGAGGGGAGGGTCTTCAATTTTGTTATAATTATACTTTATTTGATATTAACTGAGTTAGGATTAAAAATGTGGGTTAAGGCCAGGGGACAACGGAAGAGCTTCCATTCATGTTTCAGCTCCTGCTCAGATCTGCTAAATATGCTGTCCAGATTTTTATAACCACTAAAATTAGTCTTAATAGCTAACACAGATTATTAGCCGAGAGGCCCTTTGCCCCTCTAAAGCCTTTACAGTAACGAGTACAATCAACGGAATGCACAGGATAATAATAGAGGACGGCCATTTTAATGAAGAGCCAAATATAGCCATGTTGCCAAAGAAATAATGCATTCACGGAGGCTTTTAAAATGGAAATTGCGCCTACTTACGTTACATGCTAGGAAAAAACCCGAAAAGCTAACACGTGGAGGCTAATATTACATAGGCTAGCTCCAACTCAGGAATTGCAGTACTGACGCTACGGGATTCAGTGGTCAGCATCCGACATTAGACAGTTTAATGGCAACGCCATAAGAATTTAAATTAAAATGATTTTAATTTCCAGCTAGACGATATGCAGTATAGTTATCCATAATATGCATGCATAAAATCAGCGTCAACCATAGTTTTTATACAATGTGATATTTGAAGGTAAATGGCGTAAGGTTTCTTTCTATATCCGGCTGGGTAGCTCAAATCGGTAAAACACCGGTCTAAAGATCAAAAGGTAGTGATTTGAGTATTTCCCTTTGTTTATTGCATAAGTGTTTCGCAAATTATGTATAAAGAGACTTTGGAGATTCGCTAATCTTAATCGGACGCGTTACTGAGTATAATTATAAATCAAAATTTCAAAATGTTTTGCGACTTTAAATACGCTCCAAATTTTAGAGTCCGATAACAAATTCATTTACTAATTCACCCTTGATTAAATAGTACCTAAATAGTGTGTTTCACTGAAAGACAATGAAAAACTTTAAGAGACACTGATTGGAAGAAGGAGAGGTGGAACTGCCTCAGAGCCAATGGATTGGTAGTCAAAAGCAGATCTTCTTATAGATTTGCTATTCAAGCTGTGTAGTGTGATGCATGTAATCACGTGACTGAGCCTAAGGAAGAAGGCTTTCTTGTACGAATTACTTCCCGTAGCGAGGAGAAGGGAACTCGAGAAAGGATACATTACTTCAGGAACGAAGACCAGGTACTTACGTTTTTCCTATTACTGGCGGGCGTTCATCATTGAGTGCTGCATCCATTGTATATGTAAAATCTAAGGTCAATCAAAAGACCATGGGGGAGGGAAGGATCAACAGAGCATAAATGCATTGCTCACACAGGACTATAGTGCCGCACACTGCTGGTTTTACGGATATAAGGACTCTTTTAAAGGAAATAAACTTTCAAAGAAGTGTCAATGATAATTTCAAACGATTGCCTGGATAAATCCTATATCCACCTTGCTCTTTCACACATCGGCGATATGATAATCATTCTGGCAACCAGGCGCAATGTTTTAAGATTTTCCTCAGTCACTGATTTCGTCGTACTCGTAACTGACGTGACGTCATAAAAAATGCAGATGAAAACGTAAGTGGTTGAACAAGTGAAAAAGATTTCTCCAACCCACAGTCTCGGGTGTTTCCACTGGTTGTTTCCAGAATGAGCGAATTCTTCACAAGAGCAACGAAAGGGAAATGTTTCTAGATGAAATTGAAATTAAACCCCCCGCACGAGTTCTTAAGAGGTAAAAGGCAAATTACAGATAAATATATTTCTAGGTAAGGGGCAGATGAAGCCGAGTTGCAAAAAATATATCATAAATGGAGGAGTTTCTATGGGACACTGCATCATATTCACATTAAGGAAAACATGAAACTCTCTCTCTCTCTCACACACACACATATATGTTTTAAAATACCCTGTATGTGTATATATATATATATATATATATATATATATATATATATATATATATATATATATATATATATATATATATATATATATATATATATTTAGAGTGCGAATTAGATGAGAATAATGCTGGATATAGATCGCACACGTTTTAATAATGTAGATAATTAAAAGGTTCAAATTTATTCTAAGCTGGTAGAAAGCAATATTTTTCGTACTTTTTATAACAAATTTGCAGCTTGACCGAAATATATCAAAGGTTCTTACGATTTCGTTATAAGTGGTACAACGGTGATTACTCTACGAAAGATGCTCCTTTTTCTTTGCAACCTGAAACAATTGTTTGTCCTCTTACTACGGCGATGACTGAGATGGAAATATGAAACGAAGCTGCATTTATTTCGACACGGCTTTGTTAGCTATTTCTGATTACTTATAAGCGGATTTAAGAATTTAATCTTGTCTAAAATTGGGACAGATATAATAATCCTTTAAGTATTATTTTCATTTTGCGATTACTTTTAATTTGTGTTAAGAGGTGAATATGTTAAATAAATCTTCCAATCTTTTATCCATACAATTTTTTTCGGGAAGTTAATGGACTCTATATCGCAAACGCTAATTTCTTTTCCGATCATAGTATAATTACAGACCAAAGAAAAATTTATATTATTTTTCGAAGCTTTCATGTTGTTCGTACTGTAGCGTAGTTGGCTAGCCCATTAATATAGTAGTTGACCCATTAGAAAGTTTCATAATATATGATACTGAGAATATTTCTATGATACAAAGAATAAGTTCTTGATATGAAAATGTTAATTATTTTAAGTAAGAAAATAATTTAAATTTCTTCAGACAGAAGAAGAAACAATATTGTTTACTCTCATTGAGGAATTTTTTACTAAGTGTAGTTGCAACTAAGTAATTCATATGAGTGAAAATCTAAATGTTGCCAGTTTATCCTTTCTTTCTTAAAATAAATAAATAAATAAAATAAATAATAAATAATAATAATAAAAAAATAAATGCAAATAGTAAATAATAATATAAAAAGCATGATATGCAATTTACAGAATTTAAAGTGATGGGAACGTTGAATAAAGTATAGAGAACTCATAATCAAGTGATGAGACCATTGGTGTTCCAACACAAAATATAAACAATTTTCAAGGTAACTTACAAAGAGGAACTGTCAAGAGTCCGTGTCTGGACGTTCACGTCTTTAGGGTCGGGAGGAGGAGGAAGAGGTTCATCACTGGTCGCCATGATCTCAGTGCCCATGGTCTGGGGCGGAGGAGGCAGGGGCAGTTCAGGACTGGAAGGGCACTCTCCTTCGCAGCAAGATGGCGAAGGCGGCGATAGTGAAGGCTGGACATAACTACCAACACCAAGTTGAGGACTGGATGCTGATGACGAAAGCTGGCTAGCAGATGCAGCCTTGACATCAACACTAAAAAAGAAAAAGATTGGAATGTCAAAAATCATAAAAAAAAAGAGTAAATTAGAAAGATGATTTTATATATGACTGATAAAAGAATGACTGCATGGACTAAAAATGTTTTTATGAAATAACTAGCAATTGAAAACTCGCGCTCTCAATGGCCGTTCCTTTAATGAGTTTTGTACATGTTGTTAAAAAGATATTTTGATTCAAGAAATGTCTTCACCTTGAAACATTTCTTGTTGAATTAGATTATTTTTTCTTGCTAATACAAGTGCATTATGCATTTTTCTTTAACTGGAATTACGCAAATCTATTCAATTGCATCGTTGGCACTTAGAGTGAAAATTGACATTTTATTTAACAACTTTATAACATGACTAGTCATGTCACCTGCGCTTCTCAACTGTTATTGGCCATTAAATGTGACATCCAGTGAAAGGATATAAAACTGTGTATTTATTGGCTTTGAGGGATAAAGTGGTGTAAGTTCTTGAAAATTCCTTTGTATCGTCACCCCTAGTTAGAATTCCCTTCCATCTGGAAGCTGAAACGGATCGAATGACACCAAAATGGAGATTCTGGCTCGGGTGGAAGTGCTCAATCATTTTGAAAAGTGGGTTTGAATATTTTAATTAATCCTTTGCATCGTCACCCGAAATTCGAATTTTCGAAATATTAGAGTTTTTTCGCTGACCTGGAAGCTGATATGAATGAATAAGACTAAAACCAAGATTCTAGCAAGAGTGGAAGTACTCGACAATTAAGCAAAGTGGTTTTGAATTTTTTGATTATTTTTTTTGCGCCGTTACCCGTAATTCCAATTTTTGAAATGTTAGATTTTTCTTTTGGTCTCGAAGCCGAGACGAATCGAATACTGAAACCAAGATTCTATAGTGGAAGTGCTTGATAACTTTGATATATCACCCCCTCATTCACTCAATTCAGTGCATATTATATAGATGACCAGGCGTATGAAAATAGGAGATGGAGGACAATTTAAATTTTAGTTAATATATACGCTAATAACGAAATGCTTTTTAAAGTTCCTATGAATAAGAAACTTCGTTAGCAAAACAGCATAAAACAAATATATATAGAGATGTCATCTGATTTTGGAGGCAAAGGGATCTTCCTTCTTGAAGATAAATAATACTGAGCAGCCACCCCAGCTAAAGCAGGATAAAGTATGCTGTCCTCCTATCTAGAGTAATTACTCTTTTTCCATCATCCATCCAAATTTTCAATATTCCCATATTAGATTTTTATATATAAAACTAAACCATTTTATTGAGAATCAACTACTGTTTAACAACAGAATCTCAAGGAAAAGCAAACTGCAATGCATTTTCAAACATCATAAGGTAATTCTCACTTTTATAAATTATAGTTAATAGTCTCGTAAAAACTCAAGTCAGAAATTATGTTGGTTTCAAATAACTTTTTGAAAAGACTTCTAGGAAAATTAGATGGAAAAAGATTTTACCAACTTGCTTCCGGTTGCTTGTTTATATTTTTCAGTTGGATGAATAAATTTAGATCTTTCATGCCGCTATTTATAAACTCACAGAAGACCAGAAAAGCACGAAACCAGTTTACAGCAACGCACGTATTGGCTTCTAAACATCGAAGTTTATTTAGGAAAATGAGATGGTTCTGGAGGCGTAAGATAATAAAAAAAAAAATCACGATAACTGGCCCATGGGAAGTTAAAAAAGTGTTTCATTCAATTTTTGCTGACACAAAATACCATTCTTGGAGAATTTTGAGATTTCTACTTATTTTACTCGAAAATAATCAGTGAGATGCAATTACCTCACTGAAAACAATATCTCCACACCAGTTCGAAGTTTTTTTAATCATTCAGAAAATTGTTAATCGCATATCGTGACAGTCTGCTGGGACGTTAGTATAGTATCAGGAGCAAAGATGGCTCCATTACATTTGCTAATCATGCTCTATATTTAGGTATGTTCTACATTTGTATGAAACAGCTGATTTTAATTTAGAAAAAATATATATAATGTGAGCAGCATATGACTTTTCCTATATAATGCAATGAATTTACTTCTTTCACTGTGAAAAAATGATGTATAAGATCTACTATCCAATGTTTATAATGTTGAATTGTACATTAGGTGTTTTTCCGGATGATCACATGTAAAACTACTTCAAAGAGCTCAATTAACTTATATTCCATGCAACTCTAAATTGACAATTATCAATATTGATAGCATCAGCAATAATCAATATAGTCCATATATTAAAATATTTTAATAATTAATTCTTCACTTTGGCGTCATTTTCGTTAACTTAGTCATTTTTGCAATTTTAACGATATTTTCGACAAACGGAAAAAAGAGCAGTTCTTATATATTAATGTTTGGGCGAATTGTTATGTGTCAAAATACAAAATTATTACGCGAAGTATCTTCTCTTGTAAATGGGACGAACAAGATCCACGAGAATGATGTTAATAAATTTATCGCATAATATTACATATGAAAAGTTCACAATCACTTTTTTTTTAATTTGTGATTTTTTGGTAAATTTATTTAAAAAATGCGCAATATCTCGAGAACGATTCATTTTAGTGCTCTAAAATTTATGTCAACCATTTTTTAATAAAAAAAAATCACATAAAATAATGATTACTTACGAAACATTATTAAAGGTTCTGAATTTTTGATGATTTATTTTTTAAATTTCATTCGAAAATTTGGGAGTCTTTCAAACATTCGATTTCGTTCAAAATTAATAGAGTTCCAGTATTCACCGATAATGATTTTTATATCAAATTTCATTAAAAATTTCCCATTTTGTCGTGAGATATCGTTTTCACAGACTCACGGATACACACACACACAGATACATCCCCTCAAAAACAATTGATTTCAGTTCAGAGATGCTTGAAACGTGCTCTTCCATCGAAACCTCGAATTCGAATTCATAATGTGAGTAATTTACGCACGTTATTATCGTTTGCCGAATGGCAACAAGCATGTGCACATGTTCGAGGATTTGGGTTTGCTTGCGTTATTCACTTTTAATAAAGTAAGAATTTTTAACTTAATGTTTAATAAGTGTCCCATTCATATAAACACAGATAACATATATCCTCCTGAAATCCGTCGAGAATGTGCTTTAGATACTTATTCCATAAGGTTCGAAGACGTGATTTGTTCATTTGATAGGGTATTTTAGTACCATATAGATGACTTTTTTCGAGTTTACTAAACAGTTTAGAAAAGCCCACAAGATCCTTAATCCACAGGAAACTCGAATTTGATGAAAATGTGCTTTAGAAGCGGTTTTGATTCAAATGTATAAATATTCATTTTTACACACAGATCCCATGCTCCCTGCTCTATTTCTTATCGAATCAATGGGCAAGGTTAGAAGCAGCTCATGCAAACTTCTAGTACAAGAATGTACATACGGTACAAACTTACCGAAGCTCTCCAATCTTGGTTTCGATAGTTTCAGCATCGTTATCACTGACTACAACTACAACTTGAGGCGGAGGCGTCACAGGTGGAGGAGGTGGTGGTGGCCTCTTTGGGGGTTGTTTGGGCGGAGGTGGTGGTGCTGGGCGTCGTTTGTGTGGGGGAGCAGGGGGAGCCCCAAACTTGTCATCTCGACGCTGTTCGTGAGTCTGGACCAGAGTGACACCATCAGGAGTCATCACCTTGACGGAAGCCGTCTCATTGGAATGGTGCACTTCCTTTAATTGCACCTTACGGGGTGATTTGTGAGACTTAAAATAATGCATGCCGCTGAAAGAAAATGCACCAGAATTAACATATGATCTTTAACTACAAATATTGAGAAGCAATAAACAACTAGATATTAATAAGCAAGGGATACCTATATAGCCGTACTTTCAGACAGTGGTGTAGTCTGGGGTTAGCACTCATAACCCCATTGGTTACAGAAAGAGATCTGCTCACAATTGAGTTAACAGTATCTATCATTGTCCATCTTTTCCCTTTCAGGGATCCAGGCCAGGGCCTGTTTCATGCACAGACCTACAGGACCGCCAATGCCCTGGGCAACAACATATTAGGGGTACCAAATGAACTAACATTTTTGCAGATATTTCATACTTTAGTTAAAACATACATTTTCAAAAATTGTATTTCAATTTACAACGTACTCTTCCAAACGGAAAGACAATAAACTGTAAAATAAGACACTGTTTATGACCTATATGCGATAGTGGTCTATTATGTTAGATGGCATGCTTTCGAATTTGACTTAAAGCCCTGACTATATATACCATCATCCCATTATTGCGACAGGGGAACAGCATGACCTCTAGGTTCTGGGCACCATCAATTCTGATCCTGGCTACGCCTATGGCGCCAAAGCAGGGATGCTTTTCATTGAGGATATTTTTAGGAAAACTTTACTGTATTTACATTATGAGCAAGGAAACCCATAAAAGCCTAATATGGGTAGCTCGGCAATACAGAGAGGATTGAAATTCATGCCCTGCCGCTTGACCCACCTTCATACAGTGGTCAATGTTCTTCCAGACTATGAGTTGACTCTGAAATAGTCGCGCTTAGTATGATACTTTAAACATTAATGTATTTCCCTCGTTTTCAAAATATATCATTCTGAAATAATTGGGATAACTTAAAAGCTAAATGGAACAAAGTATTATTAGAAAATACTTATATTACACGGGGGAATATTTTTATAGCATGTTTCAAACTTTGGCACTATCCACAATTTACAGAAAATATCTGAAAAATTTGGAAGTTAAGTTTATGACGAAAAGAAATATAAAATCATAAAATTGTATAAATTCATTTTATTTAAAAAAGTTTATAAATAAGTTGTAATAATATATTTTTGGCATTTCAATTAACATCGCTTAAACTAAAGTGGTTTGACATCTTACGACGCTCAGGGCTTATTACAGGGCTGATAGAAATATGTAGTAGCTGTTACTGTCTGTTTTACGAAGAATAAACAACAAAAAGAAAATATACCGTTATTTTAAATCAGAAATTTGAACGATATAAAAAAAATATCGTTACAATGCTACGAAATGCAGGGATTAGGGAAAATAAATGTCAATTTAAGGTATTCGTGTTAAAACTGCAATACTATTCTTCGTTTGAGGTCAAGAACGCACATTTTTTGCAGTTGTCAGTAGTGACGAAACTTTTGTCCTGCTGCGTTAAAAAGAGGTTATTTCACGGAGGTACACGTACATTGAACATCTGACCAACAACCTGCTCAGGAAGCTCAAATATGTCGAATCCCAGACAAGACCGATAACAATAGTTGCATGTGCTCGGTTCGATGATTCCTCTGAGTCAGAAATAGCGGAAGATTCATATCACGAATTTGCGTACCTAGACAGATTTAGTCATTATGTTAAGTTGGGATTTTAGATTCTCGTTCGTGCTTGAGAGTATCACACTGCTCATGCTCGTTAACTTGATGCCCTCATTCATCCAAATATTTGATATTCAATTTTCAGAACGCTTTTAAATTATAAAAATTTTGTGTTTAACCATATACATAACTACATAAATTAACGAATTGTTAGTGAATTGGTATATTTAATTAAATAAAATAATAATATCGTATGCTCGCAAGGCATTCAGGTTTTGATTGCAAGGATTAATTATCTTGCTGACTGATATTAACTCCCCCAGTTCTTTTAACCTAATATTTAAAATTACGTAACACCATTCTTTTCTATTAAACATTTGTGTTATTATCTACATTGACATGTATTTTATATTAAGTCTTCACGACGACTATGATAAAGAATTTACTCTGAATAAATTAGATATAAGATTATAAGAAACAATCGAAACTACTTGGAATTTATTAGATCATAGTAGTATATTTTAGTTATTAGACTTACCAGAATTTTATTAAAAAATCAAGTTTTTATCAAACACATTATTTTAAAAGATTGCAAAAGTTATTGAAGCCCAAATGGTAATCTTAATTAGTAGAAATTCTTCGTACACATTTTTCTACAGAAAATGCCCGTTGTCCAATTGAAATTGTGTTCGTGTTCTTAATAGAGATTTAACATAGTGCTGGTGTTCCAGAATAGTAAAAAGTTGCGGATCCTTCTGTAAATTGTCAATAGTTACATTTTTGAAAATACCGAACTTATTGAGAAAACAATATAAACAGATTAATAATTCAAACGAAGTGCGATAAAATACTGTAACGCATTTTGATTAAATGTTCCTTTACTAAATTTGACAACACATTCTCAAATGTATTGAACTTTCTTGTAAGTATTTGATGTCAGTGGCTTCGTAAATTACTGATGATTAGATCATGAATTCTTAAAGACTTTTAGTTCCAGTTGGTTGATTAAATGTATAAAATCTCTTGACGTTTCATTCTGTAGAATAGTAAAGTAAATTCTATGAACTGTGATGAACACAGATAAATGGTTACGAAAGTACACATACCATGCATTAAATTCGGGGTAGTTCAAAACCCACAGTAAATGGGTTATCTTCTTTTAGCTATAAAAATTTTGATTACATTTGTTCACTTCGTATGATTTATATTCATTGCCTTTGTTTCGTAAGGTTTTGTGCCTTAGCTAGGTTTTGTGCAATTAACAAAAGTAGATTAAATTGTATTGAATACGTACATCTCCCAAACATACTAGTACCGCGTTATACGACATTATAGACACGTACTATATATATTTCATGCTATAAATTTAATTAAAATTTAAAGAAATGGAATTTTATGGTTATTTAGTAAGAACTTTTCCCAGAAAATAATGTAACCAGCTGTTCAGGAAAATATATAAGACAAGATTTGTTTTTAAAATTTCCTGTCACACTAATTTATTATTCACTTATTAGACAAGTTCTGCTATAAATGTTTATTTTCAACACACAACATTAAACATTCCTTTGCGCCGTGTGACTTGCTAGAATTAGCTCAAAACGTTTCTTTCAAACAGATAAGATCCTCGTTTAAATATTTAAAGTGTTTGAACTATAAGCTATCTTTCACAATCTAGAACTGAAGGAATCTAGAACTTAATTGCGTTTGACTTTAATTCAATCGCAGGAGAAAATCTTCCGAACATAACGCGGGATTTCCGCTTGTCTTAACTCTTTCAAAGAGGCTTGCTGAACATCAAACACTTCTATAGAAGGAGAGAAGCAAACTTAAAGCGTTGGGCTTAAATCGTGCTGATAACGATGGTTTACAGATGGCAGGCAAGGATTTTTAATGACAGCGAATAAAGAACGGCCACGTGGAAGCAATCGCAAGATTCTCAAGAAGGTGACATCAGGTGGGAGGGAAAACTTGCTCTACCTAAACACATTTCATTCAAACTGAGTGTTATCGCGTGTAAAGGAAAATGGAAATTTAGTAGGGAAATGCAATGAGAAATTTACATTTTCTCCTCATCATGGCAAGAACTATAGCTTCTACTTCTGATTCCATATATTATATAAAACATTCAATATGAAAGTAAAATATAATTACCAAATCATCATATTTACACATGGTATGAAACCACATATTTAGTACTAATTGCATTTTAACAAAATAATGAACAAATGATTTATTAATCCACGTATTGCGATTTAAATACATGTAATTTTTTAAATGGGTCATCATATTTGAAAAAATATTCACAAATTTCTATAATGTCTTTCAATATATTATTATATTCTTTTTATTTCATACGCAACGATTGATATAATTGCGGACGGTGTTTAAGCAACATTTTATTTTATTTTACATGTTGTTTTTACCAATTAAATTTAATATATTTGAAAAATTTGAAAAAAAATTATATTGTAAAGATGAAAGGGTAATAATTTTAATTTCTCAGACATTTGAAGTACGAATACTCATTTTTGGACTAATAACAGGTACAAGCAAATACTTTTAAAGAAATTAGTATCTATAGTTAAGTTTTCTTGAAAAATAAAAGTTGCTTTTAATATTCGAAAAGAGCGTATGGATAGATCTTAAATTTTCAAACTTCTGGTTTTGCTCTTAGGAGATACATTGCTGCAGTAGGGTCGCGAGATAAAATCTGTATATCATTTGGTATCATGAGATAAAACCCATCCCTAATTATCATGAAATAAAATTCATATCTCATTTTGAGTTGCAAGGTAAAAATCATTCTCCATTTTGAATCAGTAGGAAGACAGTTCTACCAAAAAAGTGCCCTGCTTACTAAAGTGAATTTAAACATCATTCCAAAGCTGCTGTTGTAACATGTGTAAAATTTTAATTACAATAATTCATTTTCTGAAAGAAAGTTCAGTAATCTGTAATTCAATGAAAGCGCTTAATCACTGTTGTTCTCAAAAATCCACGTACAGCAGCATTAACGACAATTTTCTGTGATGAAAATAAATATATAGAAGTAAACAATGAAAGTAGAAGTAACTATGAATAGCAGTAATAATAAAACTCCATGTACATCAATGAGGCATAAATTTTCAGTAAAAAATTGTTTTGTGACAGCTGTGTCAATGATACATCTAATGCTGAATTACTTCTGTTCCCACAACAGCAATAAACATTTTTTTTTTTTGCAATGCTAGGTGGCTCAGCCCCCTGCTCGTCAACCCCCGTATCACTTCCAACTCACTGGCGTACGTATGAGCTCGCCTCGCGAGCTCTTTCGTGCCGCCTGTGTATTTGTAATCTATTTTTTTTTCCGTGGATGTGATGTTTTTGCCATAAACCAATCACAGAGAAATTGGAAATTGGTTCGACTAATGACATCTTTACTAATATTGGGAATGCAAAGTTTAATAAATTACTATTTAATTAACTAAAGCTACAACACAAGTGTTGTTTATCCGTCTGTGTACTAAAATTCTTTACACCTTAATACACAGACGGAATAAAAAAATGCGTTTTAACAACATTTATTAAATAGTTACTCATCAAGATGAAATAGAATTAAGATAAAATTAAAAAGAAAAACTAGGTGTGAATCCATGATAAAATTGAATCATGTACGTAATATCTAGTCTCTTAAATAATGTGGGAGGCCGCACAGTCTAGGTCGAAGAAGAAAAAGCCAGTCTTGCACATCTAAGGGTTTATGTTAGTCTATATGTGTAAAATTTCTTCCTGCTTGGCGTTTGTTAAGTAAATACACTGCTTTGTTCTGATGAAGAGGGATCAAAAATTCTTCGAAACAATTGCTGTCACATAATTTGCATATGTCTGCTTTCTTGAAGGAAGTACTAATTGTGTTATTCTCATAAACAGCAGTTTTATATATTTTGTGCGTTTGTTTTGCCGTATGTGCAGTGACAAAAAAAAAATGCGTTTTAACAACATTTATTAAATATTTACTCATCAAGATGAAATAAAATTATGATAAAATTAAAAAAGAAAAACTAGGTGTGAGTCCATGATAAAATTGAATCATATGCGTAATATCTAGTCTTTTAAATATCCATTTTTTACTGTCATAATAATTTCCTAATAAAGTACGTATTTTGCACCAGATTAAAAGAAAGGCTATTTTTTAAATGCAAACATAAGCATAAACAAGTGTAAATTGTTGTTCGTAGTCTTGTTGCAAAATATTTGATTAAATTTTTCTCCTTTTTGTTAAGGAAAAGAGTGATTATTTAACCCAGCAGGGAAGGGAGAAAGTGTGCCGAGAATTCCCCATTTTTTATTTGCTGTAACAAAATGGCGAACTATACCGCAAAGAAAAAAATTAATGACTGCTAAATAGTTCTCCCTTATAACTCGTTTATTTTACTTTTTTATTCCTACGCTTACATGCAAAATATAAAACAAAATGGCGGTTCAATTTATACTTTTTACAAGCCTTACATAAATTGAACCTGGTAAAGATAAAAGGATAAATATATAAACGAATTAAACAAAATACTAACACGCAAAAAGAAAAGAGGTTTTATTTTAAACCATGATGAATGGATTTTGGAAAGGCAAGGAAAGCCTTAAAAAGAAAAAATAAGATATACGTAAACTTGAAAAAGCAGGTACTTTGAAACCCTAAGTAGAATATACTGTTTGCAGAAGTTGTTTTTCACGTTGTATTCGTTTGATCGATTCTAGAGAAAATTTTTTCAAGGATTTGGGATCTCAAAGACCTCAGGGAGATGAAGAGTACTTACTAAAAGAAACAAAATTCCTAATCTTTTTATTTTTTATAAATAGTTTGTTTACTCTATACATTAAGCGATTTATAAACTGATTGCTGAGCAACCGATTTTGTTTTATATGCAGAATAAAAAAGCAGCCGCGAGTCAAGATGGAGTGGCTTGGGATACATTCTTATCTGTGTATTAGATTAGTCGAAATCAAATTCTATCGTCTATAACATTGCTTAAGAGCGTCTTTGGCCTGCGGCTATTTAACGCAGTAAAAATTGAATATTTTTTTCGAACAGTTTTTAAAACAGTGTCGAAGTAAATTTGTGGTAAAGTGCTTAAACGTTCTGATGTGGTTCAAAACGAAAATAAATCAAGTATGGATCAAATAGGGAATTATTGGTTGCTCAAAGCAATGTTTCATGACAAAGAAATCTGATTCTGTGAGTTAGAACGTTTGTTTTAAGAAATTTAATGGAACATATTTTTACTCCTAGTTTTAAATCATAAATGATCATTAATGTATTCATTAAAACAAAATAAATAGCTTAGGGTCATTCCATAATTTAATCAGGTTGACATTTCCGTTGCAACAATAAGGTTAATGCCAGGTTTTGTTCTGTTTTTTGCATGTTCTCTGAGGAAAGCTGGTGTTTTATGAAATTCCAAGAGTTAAAAATTTCTTTAATGCAATATTTTTTTTAGTTTATAAATACTTATCGCCGGGAACAAATTTGTTCTATATTGTGGATTAAATTTTTATTAAAAAAAAAGAAACAAAAATCGTTTGAAATAAATATGTAAATACTTAGGAACGATTGAATGGCCCAGTTACATGTTTCTGCAAGCAATACATTCGTTAACTATTCGATGCAGCGTGTAGCTTATCATTTCTTACACAATCATGTCTGCGTTTCACGTGGTTTCGATCAGAATGCTACTGTATTCAAGAAGAGCTAAATTTTTGACTTGCATCAAGCAAAGGAAACAACTAAGGAGACTGATGGAATTACTAGAATTGGGTTAAGAGCTATCCAACACATAATTAAAACGTGGAGGTATAATAGTGGTGAAGCGACAAATTGGTGAAGTAAATGTGCCTGCACCCCACACATACTGTGACTATTGGGATGTAGCTATGTAGCCACAGGAGAACCAATTGTTATTCAGACTAATCGGGAAAAAAATGGATAGTTAAGCCATGGAAAAAGGTCATGTGGTATGATTAGTTCAGATTTTGCCAATTTCAGAACGATATCAGGGTAAGAAGGGAACCCACTAAGAAGATTATATGCGTCCACACAGAGGACTCATAGTTATTGCATAGAGTTATGGTTATTGCATTATCGTATTCTGATGGCATGTGCCCGCGCAGCGGTCGTATCTATTGTTAGCTGTATCTACTAGTGCCCTATAAGGATCTGGAATGGAAGTTACACAAAAAATACAGGACTTCTGAAAATAAAGTACAAACTTGAAATTCAATTTAAAGTTGAATGAAGTTTTCGATTGCTCCCTTTAATGACTGACGTAACGATGTTCCGGAATGCTTTGGAAATCCCTTGGGTCTCAGCGACTTGTTGTTCGAAGAAATAAATTTTATCCGAAACTCTCAAGTATCAGATGCCGACATGTAGCATTTTCCAAGGCTCCCTTTCATTTCTCGCGAAAAAAGTAATGACTTTTTACGTTTTCAGAACCTTACTCTATACAGAAAGTTTTATTTGGTGAGATGCAATTGTTTGCCTGAGAACCACATCAGGTTTTTCCTAACATATACAATCCTTATAAACTTTAAAGATTGAAAATCCGGCAGTTTGACCTATAAAATCAATATTCAATCTTATATAATAAAGGAAGAAGTTTGTGTGTTTGTCTATGCAGCCGGTTGCGGGAAATCTAAGCGCAGTATGGTCATGAAATTTGGTACACAGGTAGTTCTCGGCGTTATTTAGTTTTTTTTTTTAACTCGTATTAGTTTTTTAGTTATTTTATGTTTTAGCACGATTTTGAGCTATATTCACGAATTTCACATAAATAGGTTTCTTAGCGACATTGTCGCAGAGTTTCCATCGTGACACTATCGGGTAAATCGTTCTTTCCAACGATGTTTAAACCGCTTCCGTAGGACAATTCTTTCATATTTATTATTATTTGTAAATACATCGAAATTTGTATTCTTTAGGTAATCTGATTTTTATTTCGCAGCATCCGAAAAAGTAAGATTAGCACAATTCTATAAGTTGGTTAAAAGTTTCGTATATATCATGCAGAGTTCAGATCAACGATAAGAGCTTGCAATTTCGTGCTAATAGCTCAACGGCAGGGCGTCGGCTGGCCAGTTCGAAGATCCGTGGTTCGATTCAAGGTCGGGGTAGCAAGGTTCGTTACAATGGCGTCCGCATAATCAACTCTGTAGGTTAGTGTAAAGATGTCCGCTAAGAATGAACTGCGAGAAGGTAAGCGAAGAGAAATTCAAACAGAGCTAGAACATCCGAAGCGAAAATTCGCTAGCGGATGGTATCAGCAATTGAACCCCCCCCCCCCCCCCCCCATAAACATATCAACAAGGCCGATAAAGTTTCTACTCCGTCCACGTAAGCGAGGAAAGATGGTTCTGCAATCTTAAACATTGATATGAGATAAGTGAGAAAAAAATATGAACTGTTAAATTAATGGTAAAAAAATGAATGAGTTTAGATGGAGAAAAAATAGACAAACCCTTTTAATAAAAGAATGATAAAAAATTACAGGGGAATGCGGCAGTAATTAAGAAAAAATAACAAAAAGTAAAGAGTTTCGAAACTCAATTTCATCAATCAAACTATTATAATATTAACAGTGATTGAGACTATGACAAAGAAGAATATAACACAGAAATAAAGATAAACCGATTTCAGAAGCTATATGAGCTATTTCATCAACTAATGAAAAATAATAAATCAATTAGTAATCTCAAAAATGTCAGTGAATGGGACTAGAATTGAGTATGATATAACCAAATTGAAAGAAAACGGTTGCTTTTCTTTCAATTTGATTTTGCCTAACTTTTCGTTTTAAAATTATTCAAATCATTACTGCCGTTCAAGAGAAAGTACAACAATGTTTTATGTTGCAGAGAAAATAATATATTTTTAATAATTTTTTTCCGATTCTAAAATGGTTTCATTCTGGCCAAACAACCAATCGAACATATTTGATACATCTAAAAGCAAATATACGATTTACTGAACATATACGATTTAATCTATACCGTATATTTTCTCTTATGAAGGAAAATAATGATTATATTCGGGAATTTTCATCAATTTGGAATCATTATCTGTTTCATGTTCTGATGGAACACGAAATAATCCACTGCATTGAATAAGTATTTCGCATTTACTCTATGAACTAAGGAATTCCCGTTATCTGAAATAACAAAAAGTGCATCAATAAGGCTTCCTGCAGGAATAAATCTCATGGGCAAAAACATCTTTCAGAAATGCTTTTCGTAAGTCTTGTTTTTACTTCAGCTTTATGCCCAATAGGAATTTTCTCATAGACGACAAATGGAAGTAAGAGTATATTTTTGTACGACTGAGGTAACTGAAATTTCGAAATAAAGTCAGTAATGGAGTGTTCATATTACATATATGTATGACATCCTATTCATGTATAAACATGTTACGAGTGATCATAAGGAAGTATTAAATGGCATGAGATGGAGGCACTTTTTCTTTGCTCAATGCTAAAATGCTCATACACAACGGAATGATGTTCACCTTCCCAACATCAACAGTGAAATTGGTGATTTAGCGCTCACCCAAAAAATAATTTGCTTACAATAATTATATCTTTTTGTTTAAGTACACGACATCGGTTTGTATACGGCAGTATATGGCATTTGTATACGACATCAATTAACTTCATCCTGCATAAAATTTTTCGCATTTATTTTATGATTGTGGCATGCAAAATTAATATGTGGTGTGATAAATATCATATAAGATTGTATAAGATTTATCGCTTGTAATTTTAAAATACAAATGTAAAGTTATATTTTACTGAAGAAAAATTACTGTACATCGATTAATGTTTTTCCAGTGTTCATTATTGATAAATTATTTCAATAAATATCGAGACGTGTTTCCATAAGACTGGATTGAATGAATAGTAGCCCTGGTAGTAGTAGCCCAAAGTAGCCCTGAATCACCTGAATCATGAATAGTAGCTCAAAGTAGCCCTGGTTCACCTGATTAATGCAACTTTAATAGATATAAAAATTTGATGTGAGCATCATATGACTTTTCCTACAGACTCAAATTCATTTTTTACCCATTCTCTTTATGCACTGATATATGTTTTATCGCATTAAAATAACACATAAGATGGATATTTGAAATTATATCTAATTTGTAAAACATTTTATTTCTCATTTGGCGACTTAGAGCATTTTAAACGTTGCCAGCTCGCCAAAATTTCAGAAAAACTTAAATATCTCAATAGCGGTTTATTAATGGGTAAATTTGGTTCGTTTTGTGATCAAATATTAAGAATGAAACAATCATTAAATAATATTTTCAAGCACATTTAATATTCTATATAAGATTTTGTTGCTTTTTGGGTCATTACCTTCTATTTTTTCCAACAAAATCTAATCAGCACCAGTGTAACCTGCAATTAACAAATTTCCCGCAATTTCGTTGTTGTTGTTGAGACCCAGACCGTCCGACCTACCAGAAAGGTGTAAGGTAACTGTTTGGACGGTCGGGAAGTGCCACCCAATTTGGACCGGAACCCAGTGGGGGAGGCATCCACAGGGACCGTACCCTCCTTCCCCTACCACCAACCTCTTGGAAGGACTTTCGGACCCACATGTTTAACGTGATCGTACTCCGCATGAACACGGCGGCAGTTTTGGCAGTGGCTGGAATCGAACCCGGGCCTACCGAGTGCAACTCCAGCGCGCTAACCAATGGGCTACCGCGCCCCCTCCCGCAATTTCGTGTAATAGTTTTAGAGTTAGAGTGGATATTTACATTGCATACACAGATAGATGTCGCGCTAAAAATATTGTATTCCGTTTATTTGTTTCACGAATCTGAAATATCTTTTACTTTTAGAAAATTAAACGAGATTCGTTGCTTCGAGATGATTGATAAATTTAAAGTGACTTATTTAAAGAAACTCACGTAAAGGAAATAGATATTTTTGAGACATTTTTAACATTAAAAAATCAATCTATTGATATTCGTTGTAATGAGAATCAACTGCATTATTTGGAGCAAAAATTCGAGACCTTAGGAAGAATATTTTTGGAAATGTTCCAAGCTGACACACATTTTATAAAGAGTTTTGATAAATATAAAAAATAAAGTCACCACAGGGGGGGAAATATCACTTGCTCCTGATAACAGCGCTATACCTAATGCACCCGATCAATAGTAACTCCAATAAGTACAAAATAAAACAGCAAGTGAAAACTCAATGGCATATTTATATAATACCACTCAATCTGCCACAACGTGAGAGCTTTATACTGTAAAACATTTTCTTGATGTTAATTATGAAAAGTTATCTTAATTATGAAAAGTTCAGAAAAGTTAGTTCTTTTATTTTAGAAAATACACCGATTTCTCAGGAAAGAAAACTCTTAACAAGCTATTTTCCCGTTGCATGTACAGACACCCTCCTCTTAGGGGACTTGTCGTGAGTTGTCAATATGTTCAACTCTGGTTTTAAATTCATGGAAATTGGGTTTGAATTCTGAATAACAGTGCAAAGCTCCGCGTATGCATAAATGACAGTTGTTTTTAGGAATCTACTTAAAACCTTTGTTCCGTCCAAAGTAGCCCTGGTGTGCATAAAAAGAACAGTAGAGTGCTAAAAATATCTAATTGAATCAACATTGAGAATTGTGATCATCGACTGAAGAATGTTCTTTTGTTAAATTTTTTCCGTATCAAGAAGTATTTTTCCTTCCTACCGGGCAGCTGGTTAAATATTGTTTATTGTATACATTAATTAGAGAAAAATATTTTCCCTTCTGTCTGAAGACTAACATTTAAAAATCCTCTTTTTTTAATGAATCGGATTTACTGAATTGAAAACCGTAAAATAAAACTATCTTAATAACTCTTCTAAGATATCTACATTGCGCCTATGAAATTTCTCGCAACTGAAGAACTAAAATATTCTCTAAACTAGAGGAGAGAATTCTTTATGCTAAGGAAACCATTATTTTAGAAATGAGGAGTATATGTCTGTAAGCAGAAAAACATGAGGTGGAACAAACACAATTCTAGAAGCGTAGTTGTGACTACAGCTGGAAACAGAACTAAGTTTGACGTGTAACAAAAAATATCTGTTACTAGTGAGTAACATTTACTATTAATAGCTATGAAGTCTTGATGCAACGGTAAAATGCGTGGTTATACACTCATGACCCCTAAAGATAATCCAACAGAAAAAAGTAAAGCAAAGTGAAACGACTCAGGACAACGTGCCAGAATGAAATCTCATTTCTCAAAGTTTTAATGGCAAGAGGTGACACTTTCACGATAGAAACCCATCGGATTTAATGCTGTTTTCATACTAAATAGATCTGCAGAAATAAAAATTGTAAAACTAATATAAAAGCCTTAAGAATAACAACACCCGAGATGCTGTAAACAGTGTGGAGAAGTAATAATTCGATACTTAATACGTATAAATTACGTAAAATCGAAGACTTCGTTAAATAGGAGTTCGACTGTTTAAAATCTGCATTTCCTCGTACATTATACCCGTATGTGTATTTTCATGCAAACAACATAGAAACAAGAATTAAGAACAAGTTAGAGAACCCAATTATTAATGAAAAATTAATCCTGAACATCAATTTGTTCATATCTACATAATGCTAAAGTAGGCAAACAAATATATTTCCGAAAATATATAGAATAGGGGATATTTTTAGGTAATGACCTGATATGGACATACTACAAAAGATTTGTCTTCAGAGAGAATTTTCTAATAGAAATTCAACTACATTTATAGCGATGCTGAGAAAGACTACAAAATCTAAAAGAGGAAGGACAGTTAATACTGCCTGACCAAAAGCTCGTACTCAGGGGGCTTAACTCGTAATTCTGTCGTGGGAAAGCTTATGGGAATGGTTTCTTGACCCCAATTAAAACACAAAAGTAATAACTTGATTTTACTATTGACTGATAAGCAAACTATAGATGTATTCACAAGTATTAAAAATATCTCATATAAAAGGGTAATAATTAATTCTGTATCAAAGGAGGAATATAAAAATACAAAATTAATCTAAAGAAAAAGGATTAATTTTATATGTTCTACATTAACATACAGTTACTGCACATACTGACTTAGCAAGACTAATAAGCATAGATGGATAGTAAAGTCAGTCTAGTAAGCCCGAATACAAGCATAGATGATTAGTTAAAACATGATCAAATCAAATGATAAGCAGTTCAGTCACTATATTCTTTTTTTAGGGTTCGTACATAGATTATCATATTCATAAGCTGCATTTACATTATAAGAGAAAAAATATGAAAAAAAAATCTTATAGTTAAGCATTTTTTGTTTGAATAAATGTTTTGAAAAACAAATGGGAATTCTTTCTGCAAAGCAATTTAAGATTTTTGCAGAAAATAGCCACATGCTGCATAAAAATATTAAAGATTAACTTACTATCAACTTAAAGTGAATAATCTGTTAATGGTTGTTGCAGAATAACAGCGTAGAAACGGAACTACTGTACAAAAGTTTATAGTATCGATTTGCTAGCAGAGGAGATAAACGCCCAAGATTAATGAGAAAGGGAAATAGCATCAGAGTGTCCACAGAAAGAGAGAAAACAGAACAAGAAGTTTGAACAAATTAATGCAATTTAACCGATAGTAAAGTAAGCCCGTAAATTATTTTTTCAGTCATCAAATTAAAAAAAACGAAAATAGAGAATTTCTGGAGATGAATTTTGGAAGCCCCTAATTCATTTATCACTGATAGGAAACATATACTGGTGGGAACACATGCAATATAAATGAAATATTTATAAAGAGCATTCAGTTGTTCATAAAAGTATGTAGATGATATAAAAACCAGCTAACAGTACAAAATGCTTTAATAAAATAATAAGACTTACCAGATAGTAACATAAGTGAGCTTAAGACCGAACAATTTTTTGTAACTCATCAAACTTTATATAATATATATATATAGAATGAAAGTGCAGCATTTCCAGTGAGGTGGGTTTTGGAAGTTTCTTATTCAGTGTTTGATGCCGAGAGAATAATCAGATCTTGGTGGGCTAAACACTGTAGCGACATAAGATGTAAAAAGCACCAGATGTTACTGCAGTTGTTCAAGTAAGCGTTGCCGAGCATCATATACAAACTAGCCAAGGTAAAAGGCCATTGCCACTAACCCTCTAAAAAACAGCTCCGCTTGACTTCATCAGAAAGGATGTTAAAAGGAATAAAGAGGTAACGCAGCATTAGCAGACCGTTCTGTAATGGGTTAAAATTATACAGCGTATTTTGTAGCGCGGAATTCCTCTGTATCTTCGTTTCTTTTAGATTTTCTGTAAAAAGAAGTTGAAGAAAGCAGCAGATTGAAAAAAAAAATGAGTTCTCAGTGGTATAGTATGGTATAGTTAGAGTTTATTATGTAATGCAGTGATATTGTATTAAGTAACTGGAGTGTACAATGTAAGCTTTCAGACAATTATGCAGACAATTTTTTTTAAGATAAAACCTTTCTATCTAAAAAGATCAATTGTTAAGGTATAAGAGCTGTTTCCAGTAGTTGATAAAGTATAAAAAGATTGTTTCATAAACGTTATACATATTACAGATTGAAGTACGTTGAATCATGAGTATATTTTTAGTGAGAAGAGAAAATATATAAAATGCAAGTTTGTGTCTCACTAAAAACGTCCTTTATTGAAATATGTAATATAAAAATGTAACATTATCATTAATCAAGAATTTGAACACGTGTTTATAATGTTATCCTTATAACTGAATACATGAGAGGAACAGAATTTGGCAAAGTCCAGATGTGGACATGCTGTTATTTTAAGGGTACCTTTATCGAAAACTTCTTCAGGAAAGCCACGCCACATTAATTATACAATCTAGAACCTTAAAAACGGTTTGTTGGAACAGATTGTTAATAGTGTTTCTATGACGACATGGGGTTGTATCCAACATATCTACACCCTACTCTACAACTTTAAAACAGAAATACAGATCTGTTCTTTTTTCTTTTTCAGAAAAATAGAGTTTTTAATAAAAAAAACTTTCCCCAAACATTCTCCCTAAAAGCCAACTCTCATGAGAACAAAATAATTGGAGAATGGCAAATATATCTTCATATAAAAAAAAAAATTCTTGAAATGATAAACACAAAAATAATTGGTATAACCAAGTCATAATAAAGAAAATTACTTTATTAAGCTAAAGAAGTTCATGCTCATATGTCTTCTATATAGGAAGTAGTTAAGCAAATATTGCATTAATCAAGTAATTTATTAAAGCAATCTATTATAATTCCATATTCTTGTGAAATAAAATGGAAATGCAGAGTAGAAGATAAACCGTTGATCACGGTCACTAATAAGAGCCTTCAGCAAACACTTCCTTTCTAATACCGCCAGTAAAGTTCCAAATCCGATTAATGCAAAAAATCGAAGAGATAACACGAACTGCAATAGATAAAGATCTGGGGATTAATTCCGTATCTTAAAAAGACGAAGGAATGCGGGTATCATGTAGGAGAAATTCAAAAGCTCGGGCGCAGCCATCCTCAAAAATAAATCAGATTAGATTTCTAAAATAACTAGTAAAAGAGAAAGCGTATCACAAATAGGAAAGGAGGATCAAAATTTATTTCTAGGAGATTTGCGATTCTTGTCAGTTTAATACAGAAAGAAAGTTCACGGGGTTGTCCCTTAAAATAGCGAAAACATATAAATTTTAAATCTTTGACTATGTCCCATAGCCGTAACGTACATTTTTATGACACTTGAAAGCTGATTAAATAATTGAGTCAATGAAAAGATAGTTTAATACTCAGAAAATATTCTTTTTCATGAACACTGAAATCTGTAATAAGCCTCCTATGTCGCATATTTCACACTTGTCAACTCAGGAGAAGGCGACTGCGTCAAGCCAATAGAAAGAATGGCGAAAAGCTAGGCGCAGTTTTCTGCGCAGAGAATAATCCGCTAATCTAGGGGAGAAAATCTTCAGGGAAAGGATTTTGCGCACATCAAAACTACTTATCACCAGCAGAGTTTAGATGAGTCCGAATTAAAAGAGGGATGTTGGTGTTAAATGGAGGCAGGGTAAGCGGGATTTTCATGACAAAACCTTCAATTAAGTGACTGTCTATTGTATGTATAAACGCGCAGAAAGGCTGAATATATTAATTAGGCGAACTGAAATTTATTCCATTTCGAGGGTGATACTTGAGGCAAAATATTTAAACGGATCAAGGCGTAATTAAAACATTATGCGCTTTAATTTTCACACTTAATACCAATAACTCTTCTACTTAGAAATTAATTAGAAATTATTAAATATTCAAGATGGCTTTTAAACAGTCAAATAAAAAAAAAACTCTATTGAAATATAAAAATACAAGATGTGTATCGATATCTTCGTATCAATTAGTCTTGTTTACAAAAATGCATTTAAAAATTTATGAATTGGTAAAAAAAATCTATACTTTAAAAACTTGTATTTAAGGTGCTTAGCATCGAAGAACAATGACATATGTAATGTAAATTATATGACCAAAGAAATTGAGTTATCAGAAAACAATGTAGTCTTAAATTATCTTAAATGTAAATTAATTTGGTTAATTTTATTTATGCTATTCAATGATCAGCAGAAAGAGAAAAGGGTGCAATTAATTTTTATTGGCCTGAATCTAACCATGTGATCTGAAGACCATTATACCATTAAACTATCATTACTCTTTTAACTATTTGTTATTTTTAATCGCTATTTTATATCTTTTAATTGCTATTTTATTATTTGCTATTTTTAATCGATATATGAATAAGTAAAAATTTAATCTAGCATTTTTTATTTCTTAACATCCAATTATTTATGCAGCATGATTAATTTCAGAATATATAGTGAGTAACTTTAATCAGCGTTAAAATAGGGCCGGGATATCTTAGTGGTTATGGAGAGGATCGCAAGAAGAAGACCTGAGTTTGATCTTCACTGCCGCCGAAAATATCCTCTTGGGTATGATCCCTGTGGTTGATCCCTTCTTACTCTTACTGTGGTAGGTAAAAAAAGTGTTAAAGTATGCAAAGAAACGTTCTGAAAAAGATCGTTCCTGTTAGCAAAATTTAGATATTTATTGCAAATATATAGCAATTGATATGGATTCCTCTCTATAGCATTTATCTGCATTTTATAACATACCCACCTCTAACTGTTGGAAAAATAAGAAGATAATTTGAAAATATAGCAAGCATATTGAACTCTGATTGGATTTTAAACGTATACCTGAGTTTGGGGATCAATAAATATTTACGTTAATGAAGTTTCCATTCAGGCAATTTCAGAATAAAAATTAGATAATTTAGTAAATACCAAGCAACTGCCCCCCCCCCCCCGTCTTTACCACTATAGAGAACATTAACAAAGAACGATATATATCATCATTACTGATACAAATAGTCGTTTTGATGAATGGAAGGCCATAACCCTGACAAAACATGTGAGCGAGACAAGCTGTTATTCATCTAGTTTTGATGTAATGAGGGAAAAGTTCTAAACGGAACCGTTGCACAAGGGTTGGTTAGTTCCTAAATTATTACCTGTAGCGGAAAACGTAGCATTATAAACACAACATCTTAACATTTTAACTTTCCCTACCACAGTATATGTAAAGGGCAAGTATTGTGATGGGGGTGAAGATTCAGACTCTCAGATTTTGATGAATTTAAATATCTCTCCAGGCGAATCTAAGGTTTCAGCTAGGCCAATTTAGAAGGGCAAGGCGACCTGCCCTTTTTTTCAGAGAAAAATGCGCTCTACTTGCTTTTTACACTACCATGTTCCTTTTTACAGTACCTCCGGTGAAAAAGTTAATCAGTTAATCCTCCGGTCTGAATCTGGAGGAATAACAAACAAAGTGGTTGTAAAATGGAAGATATTTTCTTGATGGACAAATATTTAACTGCAATTCCAAAGCTGTCAGGCAACATAATTAAGTATAAATTAATATACAATGCTGCATACAGCTGTTTTGAGGATACGTTGTTGCCCCCCCCCCCCTTCCTTTTCAGTGCTAGACAGATCAATTAACCTTGCCAAAAAGACGAAATCAGCCCATTTCGTTTTTTTCACTTAGGTTTATTGGTCTGTCTAGCACCGAAGAAGGGGATCAAACATATTCTCGAAACAGTCGTATTTGCATTGTATATTAATTTATACTTTATTACGTTACGTTTTCCCCAAGTCTCCAGTATTTTTAGATTTTAATAGTTCGTAAGTCTGGTACTATTTTCTTATTAAAACATATGCCCTTCTTTTTAGCCCATTTCATATACTTTAAAAAGTGACCTTTTTTCAGAAGAACCCTCCCCCCCCCCCTTTTTTTTTGGTCTCGCGTGAATACTAGAATCAATACTTTTTTCAATCATATTTGTATGCATGCGTGTCTGAGTGGCAGGATATATCTTGAACAACTTCGATTTAAATAAAATTTAATATGATTATTTGAATTGGTACACATAAGAAGTCTATTAACTTTTAGGGAGATTGGAAGACTTTCAATGAATCAAACATTTTAATAAATTGAAAAAGAAAAACAATAATATTATGTATATCTCTGATAGATATTAGAGAATCAATTAATAGGTCACTACAATAACCTCTTTATTATCAAATCTATCCATTAAAAAAAGTATAATTTATACTACAGCCATCGAAACTTATTAATCTAGCTTAACTAAAATCTAAATTAACTTGTTTTTGCAACAATACTGATAAATACGATAATTTGAAACTGGCAATGGTGATTGTATAAGGGATGGGTAATAAAAATTACTAATAATTCTGAAAAATACGAAAAGTAAATATTACAATACTTTTAGAATTTCAGAAACAAGCCAAAGTTTGGGTTCTGTATACAATTATGTCAACAACGTCTTAATGAGCAACACAAGCACTGGGTTGTGTGATTAAATCTATGGATCTGAAAATATCTCAACTACGTCAAAGTAAATAATTTACAAGCATATTTTGAGGGTCTAAAATTCATCTTTAATAAGATTGCATTTCATGACTTCAAATGATTCCCTTTACTACTAGAGTTTTTTAATATTTTATGATACAATTACACTCCCGAGGATATTTCCCTTCTTAATTGAAGCATTTTGAAAATGATCCTATAACTGAAACCTATTAGCTACAAAATTCGCATCATGTCTTGGGTGCAGACATAAAAATGAATGAGTTAAACGTGAAATTGTCAAGTAACGTGTTAAATAGCGGTTGAAGTTTCAATGAAGTTATAGGAATTTTAAATAATTTATGAGTAAACCATTCTTTCGACACAAAGCGACTTTAACTTTTAATGTGTATGACCTATAAACATAAAACACATTTTTAAAGAAATATTATCACATTTTAAAAATAGTTAAAGGTTTCAGCTATTCTGAATTGTGCAATTTGAGAGACAATTTTGATTTATTGTTGTTATTTTATAGCAATTTTCTTATGTTTCATGCACTATCGTCCAAATGATCTACACAAGAAAAATATGTACCCAGCTGCCGTGTAGAAACCAGAGAAGTGAATAAAGAAGTTTCTTGTTGAATTAAGAATTTAACATGAAAACCTTTTCAGTCTGACGCTTTCAGCAGGGCCGCCAATGGGAGAGAGGTCAGACACCACCCAAGAAGGGAAGCCTACCACCCCCGCCCAGAATTTTTTTGGAGGGACATGAAAAATTGACAAGGAGGGGAAAATGAACAAGAAAGATCAATCATGCTTAAAGCATTGATTATGAAACACTTTCCAACTTCAATGCAATTTTATTTAAACATGTCTAAAATGCAATACATTCCTCGGTAATATTTTAAAACTTATTACAATACTACATTAATTTATTATATTTGAAAACTTAAACCTTCATCGAAAAAAATGAACTTCATTCAAACGGCGGCATTGAAATATAAATTGCCTGGTTTAAACATCTCTAAAATGTGATACATTTCTCGGTAATAATTTTAGAATTATCATAATACTACAATAATTTTTTATATTTGAAAACTTCATCGAAAACAACTGAAATTCAATCAAATGACGTCATAGAAAAAATAACACGTCCGGCTCTCTCTATAAAAGCAGCATTTCATTCATAAATAATTTCCCAATCATGTCATTCATCACAATACTATAATAATTCATTTTATTTAAAAATTAAGACCATGGAGCTACAAGTAATTAAACTCTATACGTAAAACTGCATCGAAAAAAATCGTCTTTATCTTTGTAAAATCAATGAATTTTTCATTCATATCAGCTATGCAGACTCCATGAACTAAATGATTTTTTGTTAAAGAAATGCAGCAATTCTAATACAACTCATTCTACATATTTTGCTGTTTACATTTTACATAGGTGAAAAATAGGCTTCGTTGTAGAAATAATCAAATTTGGATGAGTATTTAAACTCAAATATATTGTAATTGCGTTGCTTCAGTATGTAGATACACAGCATTTAAGCAAAAATAAATTGGTTTTAGGACGGATACAACACTCAATATGAATTAAAAAGAACTTTAAAAATCACAATTTTGAGATAAGATGAATGCCATATATCATTTTGAAGTGGGTCACGTGATATTTTCATATCATGGTCACGTGATCGCTTCATATAAGAGGTGTTATTATTATTTTAATTTTTATTTAAAGAACTACTGAATATATTTCACTGAATTTTTTTTTATATATTTTATGGAACAATTTGAATATTACCTAAAATTTTCGAAGCAATTTGTGAATTTTAAATCAGCTTAAAAAATGCTTGAAAAAATTAGGTCCCATAGGGCTCAATGTATTTCATTTTTTCTACCCGGGTTCAATCCAAAACTAATTGGGTGGTATTATTCATTTATATTCCCATAGGTTCTACAGACCGTCTGAACAACATTCTAAAATTTCATTTTGATTAAGCCATTTTTACGGCAGTTATCGTGCTAACGGACAGACAGACAGACAGAATGAACAAAGTCATAAACACTTTACAACAAAGTACAATATGGAGGGGGCCTATGATAAATATTTGTGGGGTACTCTGTTTGCAGCTTTACTGTTCTTATTCACATGAGAGCTACAGTTGACAGGAAGCTACCGTTTAAAGCTGACTTCGAAGGACTTAGTGCTTTTATACATAAACATGGCTATCTACCTCTAGGCGATTCAGACTAGACTGTTGTGTATCGGAAAGCCAGAGAGAGTAAACCGTTTGGCGACAGGTGGGAATTACAGCTCGAAAGTCCGCTATGAGAAGAATGCTTTTGCGAATCTAGTAAAACTTTGTATTTAACTAAAAAGGAAACAAAAAATGATTTTTTTTTTCAGTAAAGAAATTTCAAGGAAATTTTTACAGTGTATGTAGTAACGTACTGTCTCTAATGTCATGAATGAACGATCACAATTCAAATATTTTACATTTGCAAACGAACGATATGCAAATGTAAGAAAAATATATTTTGAGTTCCAAAATCATA
This sequence comes from Amaurobius ferox, assembly GCA_951213105.1. Taxonomy (NCBI): domain Eukaryota; kingdom Metazoa; phylum Arthropoda; class Arachnida; order Araneae; family Amaurobiidae; genus Amaurobius; species Amaurobius ferox. The sequence goes on along the minus strand of OX578141.1, from coordinate 70,888,790 downwards.
TATTTAAAAACAAGGATTCTTTCATCGGAATTTTGTTACCATCGGCTATATTCTCTTGGTGTGGGTTCACGGCTGAATATTGTCGGTAGCCATCTGAATACTCAAATTCAGAAAAAATAGCAAAATAGCAGGGGTTTCCGAACTCTTTATAAAAGAGGTAAAAAATAAATGAATAAATAAGCCTTCGGGTATATTAGACATCATTTCATCATTTTAGAATTTGGTTTAATTATTTTCCATTTAATTTCTTGATGCATCAGTTTTCTTTCCAGTAATGGTAGTAACTGGGAGTACAAAATTTCACAAAAAATGAAATATTTTTTCAAAAATGAATAAATTGTAAATTCGGCGAAAAATTTGGCGATAGTCGTTGGTGTCATTTCCTGAAGCGCAAGTGATTAAATTTGACATTGCTGGTGTTCAAATTGTACGTAAACCATGTTAAATCGAAACAAATATATATATAAAAGAAAATATCTGAAAAGTTGCTAAATTAAACAGTAAAAGGGAAAAAGAATAGCAAAGAGCTCGAAACTGCGCCAACAGGCACTGTACAGCAGGCACTGCACTGATATGGAATTTCTCCATTATCAGTGCAGTAACTCTAGAGTTTCTAGAGGTAAAAGAATTCTTCGATTTTGACGATTATATTCATTGCCTAAAATCTGAGAAATTTGGCTAATTTACTAGTTAGCAATATGAAATTCCCAGCGCTGTCCCTATGATAGTAATACGCATTTCACGAAGGCGCTAATGTAACGAAATTTTAACTTAATTCATTGCACGATACAGTTCATGCCTTTGAATTAAAGATGTTGGTAGAGATTTGCAGTTATTAAACGAATGCAATATGAAATATCCCTATTATTTTGATTCTCACCAGAATACGCAGATCATAAAATATCCCTAATATTTTATCAGATGATTAATTTCCGCGAAAACATAAAAGAAAGACAATGAAAATAGCAGGGTATAAGTAAAAATTAAGAAAGCACTCAATCAGACTTCAAAAGGCAATGCACAGGATGCATTCCTAAAAAAATCTGAGTTTTTCCCGGATATAGAGCGGTTGAAGACTAAGAATCTTATTTGGGTGGTTTAGCCAGATTCGACTGCCATTCTGACGTATCGGCGGGCCAATCTTGTTCCGCACTGTTGCAAAAGCTGTCATGGCACTCTAACATTGCTGAGCGTGGGAAATTGGAGATAATTTGAAATACTTTCACAGTGATTCAGAACAAGAGAAATAAAATTAGGATTCATTGTTATTCAATATGATTGGATCCACAATTTAAAAATGTGTAACTCATTCCCTCTGCTAAACCAACTCGACAATAACAAACATTACCAGTAATCAGTTAGGCTTTAAGAGCAAACGGAACAATCTTTCTAATTCACTTTCTTCAACGATGCAAGAAAAAGGAGAATTCCGTGATCATTCAAGGCAATAATAAGCATCATTTGCATAGGGAAGAACTTTGATAGAATTTATACAAGAAAATGAGAAATTGATTGATTATTTTTTCATAAAATATGGAAAATTTTACCGATAGTACAAATGGTAAAAAAACCTAGAATAATTTATACGGAAGTAAACTATTTTCATACTGTGACGAATTGTTTTAAAAAAATAGTTTTTGATTAGAAACTGCAAATTCAGATATTTCATTATTATGTAAATTTCTTAATAAGAACGTAGAAGAACAAAGTATAGGCAAAATATTATGCTAGCAAAATATATAAAATGCAATATATAAAACAGTGAGAGTTAAAGTAATGGGCGACTTACTATCATATTCATATATAATAGTAATGCATACCTTGAAAACAGAAAATTTCATTTGCCACAATTAAAAATTGATAACATATTACAATATTTTTTTCCTAAATTTCCCATTTCTAGAAATATTTCTGAAAATTTCATTATTTACTTTTCAATATTTAAATACACTTTTCCATTTGCACATCAAATATGCAAACCTCATTTATTGCGTTACATAATTCGCAAGAGCTGCTGGGACTTCGGAAGAGAGGAGGGCCACGGTTGAAGGTATTGCTTACACCAGCGTTTCTTAACTCGTCAATCCCGGTTGACCAATCAATTGCCATAGTTTCTCACGTCGATTTTTACTTGATTTTGAAAACCATGCACAGATGGATAGGGGAGACCGAGGTAATTTGATATATCTTTTGATTTTTAATTTTTGCAGTAATTTCTAACAAAATTCAAAAATATTAACATTTCTTTCTTTCTTCTTCTATTATGTTAATTTAATTTTTTTGGTTTCGAGTTAGAAACCGGTAAAAGAGTGTTTAGTTAGCTAAATGGAGGCGTATTAATTTGTCTCACCCTAGAGCAAGTTGATACTGATTAGGAAAATGTTAATGTAATAATAATAATGAAAAATCGTTAGTAAACAGTATTTTATGGAGCCCAAAACAGTGGTTTATGGAGTCCACTTTGTCCAAAATAAATGTCAGCTTTCCATATTTATTTATGCAATATTATTTTTACAATATTATTATTCAAGATTTCATGCAATATTATTATTCATAATGACAATTGATCGTCAATCCCGGTTGACCAATCAATTGATATAGTTCCTCATGTCGATTTTTACTTGATTTTGAAAACCATGTACAGATGGATAGGGGAGACCGAAGTAATTTGATACATCTTTTGTTTTTTGATACATCTTTTGTATTTATGCAATATTATTATTCAAGATTTAAATATTGTTCCGTCTCAATGTGGATATTATCAGTATTACGAAATTAATTACAGAATAAATGCAGGATTTTTTTCCGACATACAAAGCTAGAAATCTACCAGAAATTCTTTAAAAGCCCGAACAATTACAGCTACACCTCAACCCAACTTAGAAGCAATTGGACGAATGACCGCAGAAAAATTATTTTAGCGGTTAAGATAATCACTTTCCTCAGAAAACTCATTTGAAATCGGACAACGCATCAGCTTTTACCCTTATATTAGTTACTTTTATTAGGTTCATTTTCTCAGGGGAAACAGATTTAAAGACACACGAGATTCTGAACTCGTGCTTCTAAGCTCCGACAAGAACAGTGTTCAGACTACTTTGACACTCTACGTGTACTGTCATTAACTAGATATATATAGGGTTCACGTCAGGATGGAGTTGAAGTACCATTTGTTGCCATTATTTCGCTAACGGATCCGTAAATTCTGGCCCATTGCCCCAAATCCTAAAGCTTTTGGGCAGTTTAGTGTACTTAACTGCTATTGATATCGACTATTTATTTAATATAGGACCCACATTCTCATTATGGTACTCTATTTTAAACTATCGCGATCCTAATGACACTAATTTGACTTTATTGATTAATCCTAATAAATATAATAGATCTGAAAAAAAAAATATATTGTAATTAACTAAATATGGCCACAAGAAGAAAATGTAAGCTGTTTATGACCTATTTTAACTATTTCAGCTAACACCAACTCAACCCACACTGATTTAATAGTTTTTTTTGTTCAGTTTGTGATGCAGTTGATGGCATATTAAGAATGTTTGTCCATTCAGTTTCCTCTGTTTTTTTTCACTAATGTCGGTATCTCTGATAGTTTTCACGATCTCATGATAGAAAATATCAACAAAAATATTAGAAAAATTTGCTTGAGTATTGGAAGCTTACGTTTTTGTGTTTTCATTCGTTTTTTTAATCCATTTATCTATTTTAATCTATTGCATAGTAATTTAGTTTCAAATAAATGTTGAATATATCGTAACAAAAACGAATGTTGCATCATATTTTTAGTTCATTGTCCTTTATATGAAAATTTCAAGTGCCATCGTTCCATTATTATGGGACAGTACACATCACTCAATTCCATTTCAAAAATGTAACAAAATATTATTTTTAATTATGAAAAATTTTCATTATTAAATACCTGCATTATAAAGCAAATAATAATATCACATATTTCACCCATAAACATTCCTAAATAAATAATATCTGTACATTATTGCACACCCTTCTCAATATATGAATCAATACTAAACACTTTATCACCTTAAATACTTATATTAATTATAAGCATTCAGTGTTATGCCCATAGATGTAAAAATTACATTATATCTTTCATATATTATTTGATTACATCTTTTTTGAATCGAATGCTATTATCGAAATTTATTAGAATGTTCATCGAATTCTGGCATTCATCCTTCTTTTGCAGGCAATTCATTCAATGGCTGGCCAATAATTTGTATTAATTTATATTGGTCATCTCCATAAATTGCCTGGGCTATTTGCTTAGAGATTGAACCCAATAAAGGCTCAAAGCAATTAATTATTTTCCAATTGTTCTTTAAGATAGATTAGGTGTTTATAACTTAACCCTATCGCCTTTGTTTCCGATATGTCTGTTCCTTTGATATTTTCCATTTTTATTTGTTGCTACTTTGCACACTGTAAAGCTCGCACTTGGAATTACAGTAAACATTGATTCTTTTTCTTAATTTGCTTACATATTTAATAAAGATTAACACACACACACACTCACTCATATATGTATATATATAAGGATACTGTATTTATTAGATACTAATTTTATTTCGATCGTGTTTTACTCCACCTTATTCCAATCACAATTGTGTCGCCGTAGTTAGACATGTGATCTAATACTCTTTAATCTAAATTATAAAACTCAAATTTGACTATTTTTATCAAAGGGCACACATTTACAGTTATTTATTAACAATATAATAGTGCATCTAAGCCCTTAGTCAAGAAATCTGCGTTGCAGAGAACAGCAATCTGAAATCATCACAATGATTTTAAATGCACTTAAAAGGATTTTATGTTACATGTTTTGCAACTGTCATCCTTTTAAACCGACTTAAATTTTACTTTTAGACACGTTGTTGGAACCCATTTCATCTCTGATGAGAAATAATGTACCTGGTGCTCATAATGAGAATGTGAAATCTTTAAAGGAGAATCTCAGATTCATTTGTTTAAAAGAACCTTCAGGCGAGTTTGCTTTTCCTATCCTCAACAATAGATTTGAACTTATTACTGAGTATGAAGCCAGTTTAATGTATCATTGATTGAATAAATTGGCAAACCAACTCAACCAAATTTGCAAACTTTTTAAAACTCTAAATGATATATTTGAAAACAGTTTTTGATTAATTTTCAAATCCAACGACTGTTGATGAACTTTGCATCTACTGACACAATAAATTAACAAACCAAGTAAACTCAATTTCCAATTTTTAAATCAAAGTGGTGTACTTGAAAATAGTTTTGATTTTAAAATCCAGCTCTTGATGGATTCTTGCATCTATTGACTCATTCATTTAAAAAAATCAATCGAATTTGTAATTTTTTTAAAAATCAAAATGGTGTATTACAAAGTCGTTGAACCCGTCTAGAAAATGGATACATTACAGAGTCATCGCTGTTTTAAAAAGAAACTCAATTTAATGAAAACGTGTTAAGCAAGAAAATGCACAAATATACGAAATAAGCTGGAAAATGTGGAAAAGAAACATGTCACGTATAAACAAAGTTAACAGTGCCATTAAATGTAACTGCAATTACAAACATTACAAAAAGCCCATTCGCCAAGACAAATCATCAACACCAACGTGCTACGTTTACAGTTTTTCTGTCAGTAGCAGACACAAAAAGCCGGCAGGAGAAAGAAATTTTCGCGGGTTAAAACTAACTTCAAAAACATTCCCGCCAATAGCTAAAAACAAAGTTTTTGGCACCGGCCTCAAAGGCATTCTCTAAGGAATATTTCAGACTCGAGAACTCTCTGGCGAGTAGATAAAAATGTAAAAATTCTTTTTTTTTTTAATATATTTTTTTTCCCAAAAAGTTTTATTTTTTACGCCCTATGGGATACATTTCAGATATTTTCTTACCATCTAGAAAGATATAAGAAGACGGTAAGTGATGGTTTTGTATTTTTTCCATTGTGTGCAGGCGTGCGTTGAATTTAATTTTTCCCCTTTTCCTTGCAATTTTTTTAACTTTTTTTTTCTTAAAGAAATTCAGCCGCATCGTTGTCTCTTATCATAGGGACACTGAACAATCTATTTTGAGGTGCGCCGGCTAAGCAAGAATCAGTTTGGGAAATGGATCTAATTTTAGAAGTCCTTTTGTAAGTATAGCGAGTCTTTTTTTCCCCCCTCCGGCAAGCTACATGCCATACGGCAAAATCGAATTTAAAGAAGATGGTAGGAAAGAGAAAGTTTGGAGAGCAGAGAAAGGGGGATTGACGATATCATAACAAGCGTTCGTAACGTGAGTTTCACAGTCCGGGTTCAATCTCCAGCTGACTCACGCGATAGAGTGCTAAGAGAGTGAGAGCGTTAATAATACTGTGTCAGTCGGTCATAAAAATAAGTGAAATATTGTTAAAACGTCAAGCCAGTTCAAGTGATTATCGCCGGAAATTTGTTTAGAACTGCGTTCCAGCATGTCTATTATGCGGAATTTCATTGTTTGAATTTTATTTTAGATTGACCGAAAAACTATTTAGAAACATCGTAACTATTTTATAACTACATCTTTGTCTTGAAGATACTTTTATTGGGTATTTGATATAAATTATGTAACTATTAATTTGTCTATAGATTCTAAGTATATAACCAAACTTTATACATTCATTTGAATATAATCAAACACTGTCTAATCATTTGAATATATAGTCAAGCTCTGTATATTCATTTGAATATATAGTCAAATTTTGTATATTCATTTGAATATATAGTCAAACTCTGTATATTCATTGGAATATATAGTCAAACTCTGTATATTCGTTTGAATATATAGTCAAACTCTGTATATTCATTTGAATATATAGTCAAACTCTGTATATTCATTTGAATATATAGTCAAGCTCTGTATCTTCATCTGAATATATAGTCAAATTCTGTATATTTATTTGAATATATAGTCAAATTCTATATATTCATATATATATATATATATATATATATAGTAAAATTTTGCCATATCGATTTAAATATATAGCTCGATTCTATATATTCTTTTGAATAAGTTGTCAAATTATTTAAATCTCAACAGGTTGATTCCTGTGAAACTTCATATCTCACTTAGGTAAACAGCTATAGAGGATGAAATATTTTAAGAAATGCCTAATGTGGTTATGTTTCTAAATGAGGAATATTTTTTATACAGGACTTTCTTCGAGAAAATACACATAATTATAGTACATACTAGAAAAATATTGCAACATTAACACCTACAGTCTATCAATACTGTCTGGAACTCGTGATTTGCAGCTCTGACATTCTTCGTAATACAACTTCCTATGAAATATTTCACGAAGCAGATATTGCAAGGTTATTATGCGGTCTATCGAAGGCAATATTACGCAATATTTAGGCTAAACAATCCTATGACTTTACTGTACCATTGCCATTGACGGATGATTGATGAGGATGCAGTTGAGCTCTACTGTCATTTTGTGTTCAATACAACCAAATTGGCAGGAGTTGCAGAATTAGATTGAGAAACACTACAAATATTCATGGTTACTGAAAAATTTATCTGTTTTTCTGAGAATTAAAACAAAAAAGTTGTTGAAACAGAACTTTGGAGTATCAATGGTTAGAAAAAATTTGCACTTGTTACTAAACATATTTTGGCCATGAAGTCTGTTTTATGTCTGGATACCCCAAAGACGGTAGTTATAGAGGGCAATGTAAAATATATGTGATAATTATTTCAGAAAACATGCAACCTCAGCGCAATATATTCGGTACATTTCCTGAAGTTATCTGCTAAATTCTTTTTGAAAGTTGGGAACATTATCTTATTAAGCTACGCATTTAAGTTTAAATTCATTAGGAGTTTCTATTGTACACTGTTGTGCTATAGTAACATCTTTTGATCCAAGTCTTAAAAGAAAACATAATTATAAAATTGTCTATCGTCCTATAACTATCTTTTCCTCCTTAGTGTTTAATATAATATGTACTGAACTGACTCAATGAGGAGGAATATATCACAATTATCGATCTAGAATCTTAGTTTAGCTTCATTCGATAAGTTTTAGCTTCCAAGTCGACAAAAATCTAATATTTTGAAAATTCGAATTAGTGGTGACGATGCAAAGGAATAATTAAAGAAAAATTCAAAACCACTTTTCAAAATGATCGAGCACTTCCCCTCGAGCCCGAATCTCGGTTTTGGACAGATTCGATTCGTCTCAGCTTCCAGATTAGCGAAAAAAATCGAAAATTTGAATCAGGGGGTGACTATATAGGGATTTTCTTTTTTAAAAAATTACCACTGTGTCTCCCCAAAACAATAAATACCTAATTTGATATACTTTCACTGGGTGTCGACCACTAGCCATTAAGAATGCACGAAGCGCGGTTGATATGGTTAGTTATGTTATAAAATTGTCGAGTAAAATGCCAATTTTCATCCTGACTGTGTCCTTTCAATGGCGCACGCATATTATATGGCTGGTATTTGATACGCATTTCAGCTGTAAAATAGGCAATTCTGCCTTAAAAATATTGTACTAATCATTGGAGAAAGTAGTGTAGGATATTTTGATTTTTTTTTTTTTTTTTTTTTTTTGTGATCCTGAGAAAAGGACGAAAAAGTAACCCTCTTTTCGCCATGTACTGCCATAGCTTTAACTGGGAGTCAAGATGGCCGTTGTTGTGCCAGTCTTAATGCGAATGATGCAATTGAATATATTTATGATGCATAATGCACTTGTATTAGCAAGAAAAAATTAATTGAAGCGTGGCTCAACTCGACTTTATCATACCAGAATCCATTTTTATTAACTTTCCCCCCACCCCCTCCAAATCTTACAAGAAATATTTTGAAAAATAGGCATCATATGTCCAAATGATTACAATTATAGTAAGTTACCCCCCCCCCTTTAAAGGGCTTGTAAAAATCTCTCAATTGATACGATACTTGACAATGTACCCCCCGGGGGGGGGCGGGTATTTTGAAGTTTACGGTCTAATTTTAAAACGTTCTGTCTACTTCTATATAACAAAGCCGGATACAAAGTTTCGTGAAAATCCATTAATATTTGTGGTCGCTCTAGTGTACACAAGAAATCGACCACAGACATACAGAAGGATATCACTCCAAAAATAGTCAAAACGTGTTCAGGAGGTTCGAAACGTATATTGCCTATACATCTCGAAATCGAAAATTTTCGTGAAAACAATACTTTTCTCGATACTACGTATGGGAAAGTAAAAATAATCTGATGGAACAAGAAAGGCTTCGAAATTAAGACAATTCTTAAATCAAAATACCTTTTAAACAATTTCATCTACAAAACTCATTAAACGAACGAACGGTCATCCAAAATATTTATTCTCCCTTAACTCTGAAAATTCCGTCTGTAATAAGAAAGCAGAAAACGAATTGAAGTTGCTCCAAGTTTCGAACTCTCCGCTTTACCCTGAGATAAAATCATTTGAATTAAACTTGGAATTGGAGACGTTTATCTATGGTCAGCGAGCCACCTACTTCAAAGGCATAAGATACGCTTTTGAAGATCTTTTGAAATCGAAGACATCCATCTCTCTACAAACTTCGTTGATAGTTTAGTTCAAATATCGCTGCAGACATAACTTTTAATATTTCACATCGAGAATATTACTTTCGCTTCCACGAAAACATGAGGTATTTACGATCAACTCAAAAATAAGACGATTTCGAAAACAGATTTCAATTTTTTCCCCCCTATAAAACGGAGATTACTATAAAAACTACAAATCTTGTTTTCCTGGATAAGGTTTCGACGAGTAATAAGTAAACAGCTGATAAGAGTTATATTTTATCATTTTATAACCGTTTCTTTCTAATAGTTTGATATAGTTTATATATATATTTAGAAGTATTATATATAAACTGAGTCGACAAAATACATAAAATGTGAACTTTCCTAATTATAAAGATAGTGATTTTGATTAAATAAGAGTCTAAAGTTTGAAGTTTTGCTAAAAGCGAAACTCGAACTTGCAATCCCTTATAGAAAACTTGAGCAACTTGTATAAGTACAAATAAAATGATAGTTATACACGTTGTTGTTGAGACCCAGACCGTCCGACCTACCAGAAAGGTGTAAGAAAACTGTTTGGACGGCCGGGAAATGCCACCCAATTTAGACTGGAACCCAGTGGGGGAGGCGTCCAAAGGGACCGTACCTTCCTTCCCCTTCCACCAACCTCTCGGAAGAACTTACGGACCCACATGTTTAACGTGATCGTACTCCGCATGAATACGGCGGCAGTTGTGGCAGCGTGCAAATCCAGCGCGCAAACCAACGGGCTACCGCGCCCGATTTGTGCCAACAGCACGCGGTGTTCCCAGGTGGTCGCCCACCCAAGTACTAACCACGCCCGATGCTGCTTGACTTCGGTGAATAGTTATACACGTTGCTCAAGTTTTCCTTATCCTTTAGCACAAAGTGTATTTTACTTATTGATTGCAATCCCTTGATCTCGACAGAAGTGTTCTACATACTGACCAATTATTTTGCTTATGTCGGGCAAAGTGCTTTATCAATTGAGCTATCCATGTTGCAACAGAAGCTCGTGATAGAATAACATTGCTATCTATTGTCATCAAAAATGTTTTACAAATGAAAAGAGAAAACAGCTGGTTGCTTCGTCGGATTGTTTAGCGGTCTATTCGATCCAACCGAATTGCACATTGGACCAAAGTGGGCCCAAAGACCCCTGGCATTTGGGGACGCCCGCGAAACATTTAAATAAAGAAAAAATATATAAATCATTAGTCATTGCAAAATGCAACCTGCAATATTTAAAACAGGAACTCAAAGAGTTATAGATTACGCATGTGCAATAATCAGTTTCTTTAAATGGATAGGCTGAATGGGTCATATAGTTTAGCCTGCATGGTTACCAGACTTCAAGCCCCTAAAATTTTTCCATCATCTTTGCTACAAAATGTAGTTGATCCGAAAGATTGCATACACAGAGCTCTAATTGATCGTCAGATGTTGATTTGTGTATATCAAGATATTGTAGTGCGTACATTGAACTTTCTTAAATATGGTACAAAAACTGTTTCTATTGCGATTTCAAATAATGCAAATTTCGTATCGTTGCGTTCAAAATTTTTTGTTCTATAAGTGTCTCGAATCGATCACATCATTTTGACTTACCCTATATAATACGTCCACTGAAAGTGAAAATAATTTTGACGAGATAAGAAAATGAAAAAAGCATAGAAAAATGTTACAAAAAAGAACAGAAATTATTTATTTTAAATTATTGGATTTATAAATTTGAATTTCATCTTAGTTTTTTCACCAATTTTATTTTCTATGAAACACGGAAAAATAAATTAAAAATAATTATTGGCTTTATTATCTAAACATATTAAATTTTACAGTTTTATATTGTTTTAAATTTTTAATTTGTAATAAACCCCTGAAAACTAAATTATATATATTTTTAAATTTTTTTTCGAGACAAAGAGGATTGCTAAATTCTTAATCTTAGTATCCCGCAGTGTAATACAGATAGCTTATTATATCCTTGTAATGAACCATAGCCTAAGATAAATTCAATATTATTTTTGTTATAAAACTAAAATGATTTCGTTAAAAAGCGATATATGCAGAGACTACTTCGATGATAAGAGCTTGCAATTCTGTCCTAGTAGTTCGATTGGAAGAATATCGGCGGTTAAGTCCCGGGCTGGGACAGAAATGTTCTTTATAATGGCGACTGAAAAAATTAACCCTGCAGGTTAGTGCAATGCTGTCAGAGGTTTAAACGTGACTCTAGTACGACCAGCACGGATTCCGCAGATTCTGGAACATGAAGAGCCAATTTTAAAATCGGAAGCCAACGATCACGTAGGAAGCTAACCTGGAGGATAAAAATAGCACAAGAAGGATAATTTGAGGTAAAAATATCAGAAGGTGGTCAGTTAGATTGTCATGTTACATAGGAATCTGACATTATAGGGAGGAGAATACAGAGACGATAAGACCTTGCAATTCCGACCCAGTTGCTTAATTGAGAGAGAGAGAGAGTACGGAGATCAGCGTCTAGAGTCCCGGTTGGGATAGAAAAGTTCTTTACACCTACAACACAAAATTAATAGTGACGACCGGCTTCAAAGGCAAGAAACAGCCGTTTTTGCCAGGACATAATAGAAGCGCAACTTTAATTTGCAACCGGGCGACACTATTAGTTTTATATTACATGTTACTTTTAATGAAGTTACTTTAGTTTTATTACACTAGCTGCAGTTTGAGCTGTATGTATTATTTGAGTTGTATGGATTGAGTTGTATGGATGAAGATAATTCCAAATTAAATGAAAAAGTCGATAAGAAATGTGGGTAAATTTGGGGTTTCCATAAATGAATTGCAAAGTACCCATTGTTTAAATCTCACACAATTCAAGAAGTTACATGACTGATTCATACCAGCGGTGCGCGGCTTTACAAAAATGTATAATTCTATAATCGAATCAATCCCATTCAACCTATCGGTGGGTTTTGAACCCGTAAGGAGCATGGATGTTCCAAAGAATTGTTGCGCTTTCTTATTCATGAAATGCAGAAAGAACTAGGTTGCATGATGTCGGAAGCACATTCACAAAAACCGACAGACGCATAAATTAGACACGCATAGTTTTCTTTGTCTACGCGCGGGCATCGTCAATGAGTTTATAAAAATAAATTTTATGCTCAATTCAACAGATGAAGAATAGAGTGCAATTTAAAAACGAAATGTCAAAACAATAAATAAGCTTTCAACACAAATGGCAAACCAGGAATAACTAGTATACTGAATGGCTTAGCTAACTTGCCTCCAACGTTTCAAGAGTATTATGTTAAAACATATGATTAAAATACGTCTGTCAATGGATAATTTTCACGAGTTTTTATATTTTAATCACTTTTCAAGTGTTTCCTTAACAATATTCAAAGGTAATGTTTCCTAAGAGTGTTATAACGAGGTAGTGCATAAATTTTGCCCCCAGTTGCCACTATACAGCTATCTTTCAGGTTCCAAATGAGGCAGGCACTCAAGATGTTCGATTCAGCTATTCTGAAGAGGCGTTGGGGTGGAGAAATAACTACGTGACAGAAAGTGTTTTATCGCTAACAAGCTTGTTCGCCAACCTTTCATTAATGCCATAAAATTAAACAAATCGACTTATTCAAAAGCTGGAGTTGTTTTTAAAACAGACTTGTAAACAACACTTAATTGTAAGGAAAACTTTGGCAACGTATTTAAGCATAAATAAGGCAATAATGTAGCATACGGCTGTTTTGGGAATACGCTGGATTCTCTTTGTCAGTGCAAAAGAATCAACAAACCGAAGTCAAAGAGACGAAATGGGGCCGGCGAACTTTTTTACTTCGGGTTTGTTGGTTTTCTTGTACTGACAAAGGGGATTCAGCGTATCCTCGAAACAGCAGTCTGCTGCATTATTATCTTATTTTATTTAAATATGTTGCTCAAGTTTTCCTTATACTTTACACAAAGTGTTTTTTTACTTATTGTAACACTTAACTATATAATTACTTATTGTAACACTTAACTATATATATACTTGCTGTAGCACTTAACTATATAAATACTTATTGTAACATTTAACTGTATTTATTATAACACTTAAGTATAAGAGTCTAATGCTCCTCTCCAAAAGCTTACCGATGTCCTAGAAGGTTGAATATTTGCACATTTATAGTATCAACTACAGTACAGAACCTAACAGAGCCGGATTTTCGATTTAACCCTTCCGCCGGGGAACAGAGAAAATTGGGAGTTTCGAAAAGTCATTTCAGATCATTTAGAAGCCACCACGTTTACTAAGAAGGCTAAATTTTTGCACATATAGTATCGGTTACGGTACAGAACCTAATTGAGCAGGCGGAGAAAAGTTGAGTTTTCTGAAAAATCTTTTTAGACTATTCAAAAACTCTCTGATGACCAAGAAGGCTGAATCTTTGCATACGTATAGTATCGACTATCGGAGAAAACATACTGTAGCCACATTTTCGCTAAACTTAATGTGCCGCAAACTTAGCGATCCATGCACCCCCCTTCCCCACGCGGGGGACGAATATTACAATTTTTAAGTCCCAGACACTTAAGCAGTCCTCCGGTGGCTTAGAAGGCTGAATCTTTGAACCTTACAGTATCGACCGCGTGATCGAATCTAACAGAGACGGATATTCGATTTTTTCCCAGAGTGGACAAAATGGAGGGAGGAGTATGGTTAAAGTCTTTCAAAACCCTCTCAAAGCCCGCAATGGGTACATAAATGCCTGAAACTCAACCATAGGACATAATCGGACCAGTTTTCAATTGAGACAACTATTTTCGACCCTGAGAACAAAACATTGTTAAACAAAATAAAACTTATTTGTATGCAATATACAGATAAGAGATAAAAGTTTTTATAACTTAAGAGGCGACTCGAAGTTAACTTTATTAGAAACTCTCATTCTGGCTTTACTGATAATAACAACAAAAGCAAACATTATACCAGCTACTCTCTTGTCTTTTTACATTTTTTCCCCTTTTGTGACATTTGTTTAAAAATTAAAACAAAAGAATAACAGGTAAAATGTAAACAAAAGGTCAAAGGTAAACCTTATAATAAAAGGGCAAAAAAAAAAAAAAAAAAAGAAAAATTAAAGCAAAAGAGTAAAAGGAAAAAATTTAAAAGAAAAGGCAGCTAGTATTAAGTACTATTAATAAAGCTAGATTTATCGTTTTCTCCTTTAGAATTTTGAATCAGAATCATGAATGTTACTGTTATATATTTAAAAGTACTAGAAATAAACTGAAATATAGGTTAATTGTCGTTCGAGCAACTAAGATGTATCACATAGAAATCTTTAAAGTTATAAAAATCTCCAATCTGCCATCTGTATAAAGTATATAATTAAATACATGTATGTGCATTACTTTGCAATTAAGTATTTTTACAAATGTGATATTCTTTTTTGCACACCCTACGTTTTGAAAGAAGTATGTGGGCCTGCTTACAACAGTAGTATATTTAATTAACTGATGAGAAAAAGTATAAATCTCTTAAAGATTTCACATAGCAAGTTGGTGTAATTGAAAGTATTAATTGATTCTGCTTGTTAGGATTGATAGGGAAACAACAATGTATACAATCAACAGGTGATTTCCCCCCCCCCCCCCCCCATACACAAAAGCACTAAGACAAGAAGTTATCCAAAGCAGTCAAGACCATGCCTAAAAAAGAGAGAAACAACACTAGACCTAAGTTGGATATATATATATATATATATATATATATAAAAATATATATATATATAGTATAGTTAATAGCGCCGCCGGGTTGTGGGTTCGAGTCCCACCTTCAGACATGGATGTTGTGTCGTTGGGCGCGATGTGATCCTACCACCACTGGTGCTCTGGGGCAACGTCATTTGACGGCTAAAAGGCTCGCGGTTCTGGCCGGTGTATAGGTGAATGATGAAAGAGTCAATTGCCTGGCCATTGGAAATATATATATATATATATACATACATATATATATATATATATATATATATATATATATATATATATATATATATACTATATACTTGTCTTTACTGCAAAATCCCTTTATAGTTTAACCGGTTAATAACGAAATGGAAATGCAAAAATTTATAGGTAGAATAAAGAACATAAAATTCGCCTCAACCAATAGAGAAATGTGTTTTGCGTATTTGCAATGCAAATTTACTGTTTTAATGAAATGTTACACAATTCCTTGCTATTTTGTAATGATGGGGTTCTATTGTATATACTTCCAAACACATAGGGAACTTGAAATACCCTGTAATAAAAAGCTTAAAATTGACACGCTCATAGTAGTCAGTTACTATCAGGAACAATTAAGAATATAAAAAGGAACTAAAATATATTTTTTGGGGAAAAAAATGAAGGGAACATAATCAACATTTTTTGTAGTAAATATTCTTTCAGTTTTTTTTAAGTAAGCACTAACTTTCCGAATTTCACACAAAAACATGTTGAGACAAAATATCATAATAGAAGGTGGTGTGATAAATATTTACATGTTTTCACGAGATGCTATTCAAAATAAAGGCAGCTAATAAAACATGTTTGACATCAATTATTCATAATTTAGGTACCGTCAGCATATTTATGAAAAAAAAAATCATGTTATAGTGAACGACTTAAATTTTTGTTATTTTTTACAGAAACTTTTATAAAAATTTTTAAATATTCAGGCCGCAATGTTTCTTTACCACTTTCCTAAAAAAAAATAAATTTTTAAATAATAATTGTAAACTGATATCATTTTCTTACCTAGGGATGATACACTTCATTTTTTATTAGGAAGCACTAACAGTATATTCAATTCTTATAATAAGCACCAGCAGTATTAAACTATTTCATGTGCTATTATTACCAACACAGCATTAAATTATTTCAGGGAGTAAATAAAAAAATGTTTATAAACAAATATCAGAAGGTATATACATAGCTATACATACGTAGCTTTTGTTCATTAATTAAAGTTAATACTTTTTTCCCACCATAATCATTTAAATGAATGACTTTGAATTAAAAATTCGATTTTTAAATAAAGTTATAATTATCCAAGTACCTAACGTATGCTCTAATGCTTAGTGTACTGATTCTATCTTGCAAAACCATTCTATATCTTACTTATTCATAGCAAATTCTTTACAGCAGGTTTTATGAAAACATGATAATATGACTTTAAATAACACGTTCAATATTTCCTTAAAAAAATGGAGGCATATAAAATGAAGTGACAATAATTGTTTCGAGGGAGTTTGGAATTCCTCTTTATCAGGTTAAAACAGTGCCTTTTTTTAATAACAGTTAAGTAAGAATTGTCTAGGTAAAAACCGCTAAGTAAGACAGTTTTCACTTAGCTTTTGTTAAAAAAAGACACCGTTTTGGCCTGATGAAGAGGACTCAAAACTCCTTCGAAACAATCGTCACTTAATATGCTTGCTTTATTGATGTCTAGAAGTATTGATGTGTTATTCTCAGAAGCAGCAGTTTTATTTTTGAGATTACTTTAAATGCTATTACGAAAATCTGTCAATGAAGAACTTATTTAGGTAATAACACAACAAAATTTATATAGAAAATAATTTTGTTGTATAATTATAAGTATTTGGAAAAGAAAACGAGTTTACTAATCATCAATCAATGGGGGAAGATTTATTTAACTGTTGCATTAAAATCCATGGATGTTGTTTTTTTGCAGGCAAGATATGCTTTTTAAAAGGTATCAATGAATTAAACGTTTATTGGTTTTAATTAAGCAGTATAAGATTTAAAACACAATTTTTGTAAAAGTTGAAATTCAACATGTATGACAAACATTAAATGTTATTATGAAAGTCTGTCAATGAAGAACATGTTTAGGTAATAATACAACAAAATTTGTATAGAAAATAATTTTGTTGTATATTTATAAATATTTGGAAAAGAAAACGAGTTTAATTATCAATCAATGGGAGAATATTTATTTAACTGTTGCATTAAAATCCATGGATGTTGTTTTTTTTGCCGGAGAGGTGATTTTTTTAAAAGGAATCAATGAATTAAACGTTTATTGATTTTAATTAAACAGTAAAAGATTTAAAACACAATTTTTGTAAAATTTGAAACTGAACATGCATGCCAAATATTCGCAAACGCAATTTCCTGACTAAGAGGGTAAGTTTCCAAGTGCGAAAATTCATGTACCCGAAAGCAACAGGTTGCGATCCTTTGTAATAAACATATTTTAATCTTCAAAAAATATTTAATAAAGCAGAACGGAAGAAAAATCTTAAGGGTTAGACAACGTAATATAAAATCCACGAAAAAATTTATATTTGTTGCAGCTAAGTGTAAGAAAATACAGTAATATTACAGCACTCTCACTGGGAACTACTCCATGAAGAGATATTTCTTCTCCAGCCACTTGTTGCAGTTTTCCTATATTGACCTATGGGAATTAGTTCCTAACCTGCTTGTTAGTATTAACCTCTGTGTTTTTTGCTTCCTTAATTAAGAAATAATTAAAAATACTTCTTCGAAAATCAATGTACTTCTTTAATACAACAAACTAGGATATTAGAAATATTTCAAATTATTTTATAGATTCTGAAAAAAAGTATAACCATTCCTGTGTTTAGAATTTATGATTGACAAAAAAATAGCAAGAAAAATCCCAAAAACTAAAGGTTAGAGATTATTTTCAATAGTTGAATATAGGAAAACTGATTCAAATGGCTGTAGGGAAATTTTCTTAATCCAAATTTGACTGTATACTTAGAATATTTATCTACATTTCATCCGCAGGAATAAAGCATTTTTTATGCAAAAAAAATAAATAAAAACTCTTGCTAGTTCAAGGCAAAATAAAATACAAGAAAAACTAGTTGAGAAATTCCAGTCATTCTTACCTGATAATAGATAATTTTTCTGTGTAAGTTCCAGGCATTTTTGACACAAAGCATTTGGAAAATGAGAGTACCTACGGCAAAACACACACTTGCTATCCACTAAACAAAGTGAATGTGTGTTATTTACTCACAACTTGCACTGCCTACCGAAGGGGAACCCGAGCGACGAGAGCGCCACCTTATCATGCAGAAGGAGATTCATAACACTGTCAAACTTTTGAGCCTGGGCTATTCCCGTAACTCTTAACAAGATTTTTTTTTTACTAACGTCAAACAATGTCTGGTAAGTTCAACAAACTGCCGGATGCTTTTTATCGGGAGACCATTAAATTTTTAGTTCACATTAGAAGATTATTTTCCCGTTTGAGTTCAGATCGTTTACTAATAGATGCGGTGAAAACGTGCTTAATAAAATTTTGCAACTTCCGCCTCCTCTCCAGGTAATTTTTTTTTTCCATTTATCAAAAAATATAACTAGAGGATATAATTTAATTATGTTTTATTATGTATCCAGTTTTTCGACTTCAAACATGAAATACAAAACGCCTTGTAAATTTAAAAATAAAAACTTCATTAGAACACAGCACATAAAGGTTGAAAAATGGTTTCAACTGATTTCAAAGGCAATAAAGAGGCTTCTTCATCAGAATAACTAGGCAGAGCACCAGTGTCAATAAAAGCAAGATCCTGTTTTCGAAAAATTATTATATCACGGTACCTAGGGAAGTAATCGTTTTACTTATTCTGACGAAGGTTTTTATTTTCAGATTTATTATGACAGTAGCAGTGGTTGCTCTGGACTGTTGATTACTTTCGCCAACCTATTGCCAAATGAAATTTTTTGTCGCCAAATAGAGTTTTTATGCGTCAAATTTTATTTCGATGTACCATGTGAAAAAATTGTTTTGATTTATAAATTCTCAAATTCCAAAAATCATTGTTTTGGACAAGACAAATAGTACATATTACGATTAGTATAACACGACTTTTGATTTTGACACTGGCAGAATTCATAATTGCCAAACCTTTCTTTTTAATCGCCAAATTGAATTTTCTTTTGCAAAATGCGACAATGGCGATCAGCAACACGAGCTTTGAAGTAGCTAGAATGATCGCTTTTTTACTGTTAAAGGCCTAACAAAGGCAAAATTTCGAGAAGTCTCTGTATTTCAGGCATTGTTAACATGAATTTTATTCCTTGAAAACATACATACAGACATAAATAAAATACTGCCAGTACATGACATACAATTATGTTTGCTTTACCTACACGGGTATTTGCATATAATTGTGGAGCTACATTTTTCAATATACGTATATATGCAGAAATAATATAAAAGGTTTCATACACAAATACAGAGAAAATATTTTTTAGGTGGAAATGCATTCATGGAAAATAATTTATGCATTAATACCTTAAAATTTCAAGTTTATTGATTAGCACTTTTGTATGTATAACAGATGCAAAAGTCCATTACCCGCTGATATCTCTGCATTTAGGTAACTGTGTATACATTTGACCTAGTGGCAGTCCAAGGTTCAACCTGAAAATCTGGATTCGGTATGAAAATATCGAATTTTTTTTCAAAATCTTGTTTTCTTGCAAAATGCAGAAGAAAATTGTTTTTACATAAAATATTGTAAAATACGGTCCTGGGCTAAAATTCGAGTTCATTCACCAGTGGCGAGCTCAGAGATTGCAATTCGGGGAGGGGAGGGGGGGGGTAACCAGGATCTTGGAAAGATGAGCGTATGCTTGAATGAGTGGTTTATATTCCGGAATTTCGTTGTCTCATATTCACTATGGAGACATAATGTAATTGTTCCACCAATGGGGGATTACGAATCTCTCCCTGGCTATGCCACTACACTTATAGATTTAGTAACAACTATTGAACAGTTTTATCTTCTTAATACACTCTTACCCCAAGATTTCAATTATGAGTAACTCGTCAAAATTCAAATCAGTTTATAAACTAAAATATAGACCCTCAATGAGATGAAATTGCGCATGTAAGCAAAAGGTTTGAACAATTTTGTGTGCATGCAGTTTGAATAAGGAGGAGTGTAAATACACATATTACAAAAAAGCTTTAATCTAAAGTGTTTCAGTACTGCTCGAATATCCACAACACACGAGGGCTTTACAATCTTTTGTTTACAATAAACAGTTATAAATAATTTAGGTTTATAAATAGATAAGGGCACTGAGAAAATATCTCGAAAAAGTCACTAGTTGATTTTATTCTTGGCAGTTCACATTTTAGTCTACTAATTATCTGGAGTCAGTTTGAAGGCCATTGAACGAAGAGTCAGTTCTTTGTCCGTTACGAGCTCTTCCTCCAGAGTCAGAGATTTAAATAACAAAACTTACCTCACAGTAGTAAAGAGAAGTTTGGATAATGCATTCAGTAAAATCAAGCCCCCCCCCCACCCTGTCACCATTCATTTTATAATTAAATTTTTTCTTACTTATTGTTGAGAGACTAGTAGTGTAATATATTGATGGAATTAATATAGCATAAGCAAAAAGCCTCTGGAAAGTGTGTATATATATATATTAGAAAAATGTAATAATAAAAACAATCAATTCAAGTAATCATGATCATGACACATTAACATCACCAGAACAGCAAAACCACGGCCACAATGCCGATAATAGAAAAAACAGCACCTACCCAAATTCGAAGATTAACCAGAAATGAATTCTTCTTCAGGTCTGAGTACTTAATTCTAATTAACCCAAACAAATGTCTGTTTCAGATTTGGCAATAGTACGTTACTATAAATGCCAAAACCCAGACTACAGCCACCAAAAGAGGAAAAATTGAAAATAAGAAAAATCATGAAATCTAGTTTTACCATGAGGCAGGAACCCTTCATCTTTCACCACGTGTAAGTGCGAACAGTCGCAACAGTATGAAAAATATCGAGCAGCACCGGAATGAACATGACGAAATACAACCTAGGAGGCAGAACAAACGTTCACAGCGACCTTCCCAGACCCGTCCGTCCAGTAAGTCAGAGCAGGAGACAGGACAATTACCCATATAAGTAGAACAGAATATGAACATGAAGCATAGAGGAAAATTCTTACTAAACAAGTGATTCATAGAAGAAATGAATACATGAGACTGCCACTAAACACCATTATCAGGATGCTCAAATCGTAGAATCAAACGGGCTAAAGTTACAATTTTTTAGCGAAAATAAAATTCAAAACATTAATGTTAATATATCTTATTTCCCGATTTTATTACTTTTCTAATTTTTTAGTGTATTTTATTATTATTCATTTTTATTTAATTATATAATTAATAAATAATTATAATTTTTTTTTTCATATTATTAGCCACCATAATTGGGAAAGTTGTCTTGGATGTTATCGAGTGGAAGTTGATACACTGAGTTGATAATTTTAATTACGAATTTGGGAGGATATGCATTAATAGTCGCTGTACTCAATAATTCCATAAAATGTGCCAATTTATAATTCACAAATTTTATTGATTCTAAGAACCTGGTTCATTATAATATTTCTAAAAACTGATATATGCAAACCAGAGTCAAAGTGTTGAATTTTGATGTATTAAATTCAAAATCTTGTCTTTTATCATATAAGTTTATAGCCAGATTACAATTTTGTAAATCTAAATCGAACAAGTTTGCAACATTAGACTCATTATTACTTGCATTTAATTGTAAATTATTAGGATAAAAGTTAAATACTATAGGAATATTACTATGGGATAGACATAATATGCCATCTAAATATTTAAACATGTGCATATTATGCAATCCTGGATTAATGTCCTATTCATAGAAGAATAAATACAGATTAGCTAATAATGATGAGGCACACCCTTGTGGGATACCAAACTGTTGCTTAAAAAATGTACCACCATGTTGAATATAATTCTCATAAAGAGTGAAATTAAGTAATTTTTTAAAGAGAAAATGTGAATATTGTAGGTTGATATTATATTTTTCAAAAATTCTAAAAATAATTCTATGCAGATTATCTATATCAATATTATTAAACAAATTTTTGAAATCATAAGTATAAATACTATGAATATAATTAAGAGTTTTTAATTTCTTAACTAATTCAAAACTGTTTTTCACAATATGACAATTATTAAAGATCTCATCTGACAAGGATACTTCATTTAATATTTTTAATGATAATTTACCAGCATTAGTAATGTAAGAATTATGCCCACTAGTAATAGTTCGAAAAGTAACAGGGGACTTATGTGTGTGTTGTGTGTGTGAGTGTGTATATATATATATATATATATATATATATATATATATATATATATATATATATATATAATTTAACAAAAAATTATATTATGAAGCAAATTAAATCTGTTATGATTATTTCAATCGATGAACTTCAGAGACCTATTGATTTTTGGTGAGAGCGGATCCAGTTTTCGAACATTTTTTCATCAAGCCATCAAGTTTTCGAAGATTTTTTTTTTCTTTTTCACATTTAGGGCGTTTTAAAACATCATTATATATAAAAATTTTACGAAAATGGTTATTTAATGTATGTCACTATCTTTTAGGCACTAATTTACACCATTCTCGTATTTTATATTATTTTTGATTATGTAAATTTTTTATTATTTTCTATTATATTACGTTATTGTTGGGTACTGTTTGTTTTTAAAATGAATATTACGTTAAAATATTATTTTATTAAATAAAATTAATTGATCATTATTGAACGAGGTAGGTTTATAAATATTTTTGCCTGAAACGAAAGGACACTGCTTATTGATTCGAAGTTATCACTAAACATTCTCGAGATACTGAATTTTTCCCCCCGCATTGAGCGCTATATCTCTCTGATAAACTGGGAAAATCGAATAAAATTTCGTAATTGCATTCCAATGGATAAATGTTAGCGGTCTTTTGCTTTTGGGGAAAGCTCAGGTTGAAGAAAGGACTTTCTCTATTTTTCTATATTGTTTTCGAAAATCGAAAATATATAGTAAAACATAATTATGTTAAAATTTGTTGCAAAAGATGGCGACGCTATATTAACCTTTCACTTTGAAAAGAATAGCACAACTTACAGGATCTTGAAGTGCTACAAGCTTTTGAAAATGAAATTGATTTTCTTTAAATGAAGGGAATCTAGAAATATTTACATATGCTCATCATTACCAGATTGTATGTTTAAGTACCTTTAATCAAAAACATAAGAATGCTATTAGTAGTTATCAAGAGTTATTCTAGAAATATTAGAAATTTTGCTTTCCCACAAGTCCTATTATTATTATTATTATTTTTAAATATTTCGAAGTAAACGTATTTTTCAAATTTATTACTTGTTCAAATGCAGCATAATGAATAATGAATAACAAGCAGGAAATATAAAGCATAATAGATATTTCCAGATTAAAATGAATCGAATTTTCTCTAAATAAAAAAAGTAACAAAAACTGCAGGGTATTTTAATTCTTATAATTTATGTTTGATACTTGTTTCAAAATGATGTTTCACGTGAATTTCTGTTTAAAACATCAATTAATTTATTTAATAACTTACGGTATACGACCAGAAAGTCATAACTTCATATCAAAGTCAACCTAAAGGAATGAAAAGAACAGAAAACTTTGAAAGGAAATGTCTATGACAATTTTTATTCAAACAGAAAACGTGCAATGCAGGAGGAGGAAATAAACTGCCAATAAATTAAATACCGCAGAGAAAAACCGAATTTATGAGACGCTTTATAATCTCCAAAGTGCAAAATAAGCAATACCATCAGAAATTCAAAGACAACGTTATGATGTAAACAGAGTTTTTATAGTCCCATCTTTAAAGGTGCAATATACTAAAAGACAATAAAATAAAACATAATGGTCCACTATCACACAAACAGGAAAGTCTTTTGTTTGCGAAGTTATCGCAAAATATAAAGCATAATGGATAAATGGATATTAAAATCCGAAGGTTATTTTCAAGAATGAAATCCCAGATGGGGTTTTTTCAACATAAGAATTTGTTTATCGTTGCTTTGATAATGAATGGTTATGCCTATTACAGACAAAGTATTACTCCACTCGGTTCTCCTAGCTCAAATTTAATTTGATTTAAATACCGATGATGTGCTTCAATGAAAACTTATGATCTGTTCGATAAGACTTATGAGCCTCTGAGAATTAGGCTATATTATTTTTGAACATTAAACAATTAACTTCCTCACATACTATCTAAAAAGCTGAATTTTATCGTAATAACTTTATTTAGATAAATTTCAATATACGTTAGAAATAAAAAAAAAATCAGTGGAAAAGCGCAAGGTGATTTTTTGCAACCTATTTTAAATTTTTATTTATTTCTTTTTTCCATTTGTTCATTATAATAAAACTCTTATTTCATTCATTGTATTTGTACAGAAACAATCGTTAATATAATCAAGCAATATAGGAAATATCGTCATAGAGGATTTGACAGGGAAATAATTTCGGATTATGGTTACCCTTACAGCCAGTCACTTATTTTATGAGTGCTGGACCTTATAGTAAAAGCTAGTAAAAACCAAATGAATGTCGTACTTTCAGGGGAGCGTTGTAGGAACTTCATCATCTGAACGATCGATTGATTACAACTTACTCTTTTATGAAGAATATTTATTGGCATTAGACTAATTACATTTTTACGCACATGCAAGTTTTTAAATGAGAAGAAAATCTGAATTTCGAACTAACCTGTAAATCACTGGTATCGTTAGATGCTTGTGCTCCGTCATAAAAAGTAAATTGACTATAACACATATGGAACTTAAAACAGATTTTCCCTAATTCTTAACATGATAATTTAGAATATGTTAAACTTTAAATAAAATGAGATATACACTGAGAGTTTAAAAATCATGGTATAAATACCTAATAATAGGTTGGTTCTCAGCAGTGCAGCCACATGTCTAGGCATGGAGTCAACGAGTTGCCGGTATCTTTATGAAAGGATGGACGCCTACATATACTGGAGTGTAAACCATCACTGTTATACATTAGATGGTGCTGAATTCATGATGGATGGTATGCTTGTTTCCATTACGTTCCACAGATGCGCGGGGAACAGTGGGGGTTCAAATCCTGGTGGTAATCTCAATCCACCTCCTAGCACCCAAAGCCTAATGGGACATTGCCTCATCATGTTGGAATAGTGTGGATTCACCATCAGGATGCTCGAAAGTTATGAAGAGTAGAAAGTGATCAGCGATAATGTCCATGTATATCATACCTGTCAGCGATTGCTCCAAATGGACGAGAGGACTCAATGAAGAACAAGTAAACACGCCCCATACTAACACATTTCCATGACTTTTGAACTCTCAGTGTATGTATAATTCTGTTTGATTTTAAAAATGAGTAACCAATTATTTTCACATACGGCTTGTATTAACTGGAGTTGTATGGATATTTTTAAAACATGCATATGACGCACAAAATGTATATCCCCAAAGCGTACAATCTTCATGTGTATTTAGTGTACTATATCGTGGAAAGAAGACAAACAAAATAAGGAATACATACATTTATCTATAATATAATACATAATAAATACGATCGATTTCAAACACAGCATAACATTTACAGTTGATTTTGTTGCTGTACAGGCAAAAGCCATGCTGTCTAATGAAGATTGTCTTGGTAGAGGACTTCTTAAAGGAAACTTGTTCATATATATATGACATGCTTGGAAAATGAAATTAATATTTCGGAGCTTGGAGCTCAAAACCAGTGCCATTTGATGTGAAGCACAAAGCAATATATTTTCAATGTTTTTAGCCTGGAGCATTATTATTTTAAATGCCTCTTTCACCACAATGGTCGTACAAAAATGTCTACAGTCAGGATGATGTTCCTTACAGACTGGAGTTATGCCTTGAATAACTTCGGAAGTTTGTAAACTAGAAAAAGAGAAAAAATGTCAACCTGATATCCAAATGTAACAAAATTTAGATTTTAATTTAATATTTTATCAGCTTCACGTGTATTTAAGATACAGGTGAGATATAATCATTTTTAAATATCTAGGCTATCTCGAAAATGTTTATAAATTAGTAATTTAATCTAGATTAATGATAAGAAAACATAAAAATTTAAAACTTACCTTATAAATAAGCGATCCTTTGTCCATGAGATCTTCAAATGTCCTTATAAACGAACCTTCTTTTCCTTAAGTGATAATTTGTTCCTCTTTCTACTGAGCGCATCTGTCCAGATAAACAACTCAAGACCCATGTATCGCAATTATATTGATTAAAGTATAAAACACAAAATAGTTCCAAATTTCCTTTTCAAGTCTAATTAAATATAACAAGAAAAACATCCTAACTCACCTTTGGAAAATGTCTCATCCATGGGTTCAGACTACATATATGCATACAAAAAATCCCATACAAAATTCAAATTATGAATGTAAAATATTTAAATCTAGATATTTAATACCAGGGAATATGTCAGATTTACATTATGCTAGTATGAATATATAGGATTTTTGTATATATTTATGTAGCGCAATCATTCCATTCCTGTATATGTCGTATTCCCACTTTTATTAAACAACAACAACAAGAAAAAAAACCCACCTTACCTTTCCTTTTATTCATGGAAAAAATGAAATTTTCAAATGAAAATTCACGTAAATTTATCAAACCGCAGTCTCATTCCTTATCTTGAGGAAAGAGCAGTTTTTGATAAATGCGGAGGATGACAGAGATGTCAAAAAGAATATGCTTTGCTGGTAGATTGCTTACCTCATAGGATTAATTCTGGCCTTATCCCAAATGACTTTCTAATATATCTAATAGTTAATATAAAACTTAAATAAGAATTTTATGTAGGTCTCTATGCTGTTTTGGAATTTTATTTGGTGCAAACCTGCATTTGATAGTTACAGAGGTCTAAAACCATTAAAAAAAAATACATTTGGACAAAGACTTATAACTAATCTATAATGTTTTGAGGTATCAATAAAGAAAAGGGGGGAAAATGTGTGATATACAAATATTTTGCATAACATGAATACTATATATTCAACTACATCGCATATATAATTAAAAGTAGGAAATTAGTCAGTGTTTGCATTTGCGAAAAACAAAGTTAAATATTTGTTATTAGTATATTATTTAAAAGATAAAAAGCACCATAAAATTAATACCTTTAACTATTTAAATTACTTAATAGTCGATGGTATTATTTCAGATTTTATTACATGCAAGATTTTAAGGCATTTTTATAAAAATTGAAAATGAAGCAAATGTCCATAAGATATACGTATAATGAGTTTCAAACCGATATGTTGTACTATCCTATATAATTTTCAAAACTAAAGTAAAATGCTGTATATATATATATATATATATATATATATATATATATATATATAATTTTTTTAGATACTATAGCTTACAAAATTATGAAAGATACTATGCAGAAATTATTAAATAAAGAATTTAAAGTTATTAAGTAAATGGAATGAAAATGCAAAATACATTTAATTTATTGCGCAAATGCAGCTCATAAATAAAATGATTTCAATAATAATAGAAGTTTGAAAATCCAATGAACGAAAAGTAAGAAGATGTAACACGATAAACCTAACTTTTT
This sequence comes from Amaurobius ferox, assembly GCA_951213105.1. Classification (NCBI taxonomy): domain Eukaryota; kingdom Metazoa; phylum Arthropoda; class Arachnida; order Araneae; family Amaurobiidae; genus Amaurobius; species Amaurobius ferox. The sequence continues at coordinate 70,860,666 of OX578141.1, read as the reverse complement.
AAAAACACCCACAGAATGAAATATAATACAGCAAATCATCAATCAAATGGATTAAAAATACAAAACACTAGCTATCAAGTTACAGAAAATCAACCAAATTAAAAGGTATGGAAACAAAAAAAGAAAAACTTAAACTAAATTCAACTATCTAACTGGCGTACAAAACAAATGTAAAAATCAATTAATCCTCAAGCATATGGAAAAAATAAAAAAATTAATATCGAATCAACAAGTCAATGAAAAATATAATACAAAGGTATGGAATCGAAATAAGTATAACAAACGAAATCAAGCACAAACGCTTTACACGTGGACGAGGCTCTAAGCCTAAATCATGAATTGTTAACCTCTACAAAAATCTAATCATGTCCAAGTTTTTTGTAGAAGCAAACTCAAAAATGTATGTTTCTGAAGAAATAGATAGATTAAATCTATGAACTATTTCTACTTGGACGACATACATAAAGATGGAATAAAAAAGAAAAAATGAATACCTGGAAAAAGCACAGCATGTGTACAGACGATTCATTACAGGGATCGAGGGAACACTGATATAAGAGACCAGTGTTGCCATTCGTAAAGAAAAAATAAAAAACCATTTACTGTTGCCATTCATAAGAATTGAAAAACTGTGAAGCGAAATGTAAAGAAAAAGTATTAATATACAAAAGGAGCTACTAAAAAGAGGGGCAAATAAAGGTAATGCTGAAGTGGGAAGTGAAAAAAAAAAAAAAAAAAAAAATGGAGATGACTGGCTAATATAAGATACTATGAATAGAATTATATGATACTATGGAAAGAATTATAAAAATCCAGCTATTTTAAATTTTTTAACAATACTATTTACTAAATAAGTGGGATATTTATATAAATTACTAGTAATTTTGAGATTATTGATATGCATAGCATGAAATTTTTTATCAGATAATCTATAAATTCTAAAAAGCTGATTGAGTATAATATTTCTAAACAATTGAATCGAGTTACAGGAATTAAAAGGTAAGATTTTATTAATATTAAAATTATAAAAGTCTTTTTTATCATATAAATTTGTAACAATTCTATTAGAAGGATCAATAAAAAGATTTAAATCCAAAAAATTAACATTTTTATTAATAGTAGCTTCATTAGGTATTAATTCCAAATTATCTGGATAGTAATCTATATCTATGAGATAATTTTCTGTATGTACTAAGCAAATCAGATCATCAACATATCTGTAAAAAGTATAATCTATTGAAGTAAATGACATTTCATAATGATAAAGGTATAAATTAGCTAGCATACTGCTACTACAGCCACCCTGTGGAACTCCTGAGACTTGTAAGTATAATTTATTTCCTTGATAAATATAATTATTGAAAATAACAAAGTGAAGAAGTTTAGGAAAATTTTTAAATTTAATTTGATTTGAAAGAGGTGTAATATAAGCATTATATAGAGCTAAAATTACATCATATAGATCAGATATCTTAATATTATTAAAAAGATCTTTAAAATCAAAAGTTTGAAATCCTATTATTTTTCTAAGAGATGTTAATTTATTCTTTAATTCTTTACTATTATTTAGAATATGGTAGTTATTGCTAGTCTGGCTTAAACTATTATTTATTAGATTTAAAGAATTTAGTAATAATTTACTCGCAGTAGTAGAGTAAGTATTATGGCCACTAGTAACTGTTCTAAATTTAATAGGATTTTTATGAAATTTTGGAATAAGCACTATATAAGGAAATTTAAGATATTTATATTTAATATTTAAATCATTATACATATTGATAATTTTCAATTTAATACTATTGATGGAATGTAAATCAGGTTTAAAAAGACTATTATTTTTTAAATAATCTAACAGAAATTGAATATAAAATTTTTTACAGATAATAGCATAATTATTAGAGGCTTTATCAACATAGGTGATAACAAAGGATCTTTGTAAATCATTAATGGAATGTTTAATATTATCAATATTATATAAAGATCTAGACAATTTAATATCTCTAATAGCATTTTTAATTGATTCTAATATAGTAAATTTCCACATATTAAATGCCTCTAATGGCAGAGCGTATTTACAAGCTAATTTATATATATATTTATCAAGATCAAGATTAATTGATTTTAAGACTTTAAAAGAATTATTACAAGAAGGTATCCTAAATTTAGTGCCAAATGACATAATGGTTCTTAACACATTGTCACTAACAAGGTCTAAATCTCCTGTAACTATGTGCCCCAAGTCAGGATTTAGAAATTTAGCAAATTTATTTAATTTACAAATACATTCAATTTACATACAATACATTCAATTTACATTTTATACATACAATTTACAAATACATTCTCAGTCAATTGTAGATAGTCTTTTTAAACCTGATTTACATTCCATCAATAGTATTAAATTGAAAATTATCAATATGTATAATGATTTAAATATTAAATATAAATATCTTAAATTTCCTTATATAGTGCTTATTCCAAAATTTCATAAAAATCCTATTAAATTTAGAACAGTTACTAGTGGCCATAATACTTACTCTACTACTGCGAGTAAATTATTACTAAATTCTTTAAATCTAATAAATAATAGTTTAAGCCAGACTAGCAATAACTACCATATTCTAAATAATAGTAAAGAATTAAAGAATAAATTAACATCTCTTAGAAAAATAATAGGATTTCAAACTTTTGATTTTAAAGATCTTTTTAATAATATTAAGATATCTGATCTATATGATGTAATTTTAGCTCTATATAATGCTTATATTACACCTCTTTCAAATCAAATTAAATTTAAAAATTTTCCTAAACTTCTTCACTTTGTTATTTTCAATAATTATATTTATCAAGGAAATAAATTATACTTACAAGTCTCAGGAGTTCCACAGGGTGGCTGTAGTAGCAGTATGCTAGCTAATTTATACCTTTATCATTATGAAATGTCATTTACTTCAATAGATTATACTTTTTACAGATATGTTGATGATCTGATTTGCTTAGTACATACAGAAAATTATCTCATAGATATAGATTACTATCCAGATAATTTGGAATTAATACCTAATGAAGCTACTATTAATAAAAATGTTAATTTTTTGGATTTAAATCTTTTTATTGATCCTTCTAATAGAATTGTTACAAATTTATATGATAAAAAAGACTTTTATAATTTTAATATTAATAAAATCTTACCTTTTAATTCCTGTAACTCGATTCAATTGTTTAGAAATATTATACTCAATCAGCTTTTTAGAATTTATAGATTATCTGATAAAAAATTTCATGCTATGCATATCAATAATCTCAAAATTACTAGTAATTTATATAAATATCCCACTTATTTAGTAAATAGTATTGTTAAAAAATTTAAAATAGCTGGATTTTTATAATTCTTTCCATAGTATCATATAATTCTATTCATAGTATCTTATATTAGCCAGTCATCTCCATTTTTTTTTTTTTTTTTTTTTTTTTTCCATTCACTTCCCACTTCAGCATTACCTTTATTTGCCCCTCTTTTTAGTAGCTCCTTTTGTATATTAATACTTTTTCTTTACATTTCGCTTCACAGTTTTTCAATTCTTATGAATGGCAACAGTAAATGGTTTTTTATTTTTTCTTTACGAATGGCAACACTGGTCTCTTCTATCAGTGTTCCCTCGATCCCTGTAATGAATCGTCTGTACACATGCTGTGCTTTTTCCAGGTATTCATTTTTTCTTTTTTATTCCATCTTTATGTATGTCGTCCAAGTAGAAATAGTTCATAGATTTAATCTATCTATTTCTTCAGAAACATACATTTTTGAGTTTGCTTCTACAAAAAACTTGGACATGATTAGATTTTTGTAGAGGTTAACAATTCATGATTTAGGCTTAGAGCCTCGTCCACGTGTAAAGCGTTTGTGCTTGATTTCGTTTGTTATACTTATTTCGATTCCATACCTTTGTATTATATTTTTCATTGACTTGTTGATTCGATATTAATTTTTTTATTTTTTCCATATGCTTGAGGATTAATTGATTTTTACATTTGTTTTGTACGCCAGTTAGATAGTTGAATTTAGTTTAAGTTTTTCTTTTTTTGTTTCCATACCTTTTAATTTGGTTGATTTTCTGTAACTTGATAGCTAGTGTTTTGTATTTTTAATCCATTTGATTGATGATTTGCTGTATTATATTTCATTCTGTGGGTGTTTTTAAAAAGTTAGGTTTATCGTGTTACATCTTCTTACTTTTCGTTCATTGGATTTTCAAACTTCTATTATATATATATATATATATATATATATATATATATATATATATATATATATATATAATATTAAAATTGAAAATCCAATGATAGAATAGAAGTAGAAACTAGTATATATGTGTTAAATATATTTTTTAATTTTTCGAAATAGAATTTTGGAACGGCAGTCAAAAGGCTTCCACTGATAAACAAATTACAATGTTGTCATCTGACAATTGAACATTTTGAAATACTCCACATTTAATTTACATTTGATTTTTCTGTCATAATATTACTGTTAATTGAGTTTAATAGTACTTTTAAACTTAAGGTATGCTATCATTATATTTGCTCACATTAGTACTTAATAGAATACAGAGTCTTTTAGAGATTCAGAGAGAGTTGTTTTATAAACCAATAGATTTCCCAAACGTTACAAATTAATTTCTGATAAAAAGAAAAATATAGATAATGCAGGATAAAAAGAAAAATATAGATAATGCAGGAAAAGTAAAACAAAATTCCGAATATATTTCCGAACAAAAAATACTTTGGAGAAAGAAATGTTATGAGTAGTTGTGCTAATAATTGCCACTAGATGGCACCAGAAGGCAAAAAAGAGGCTCTGCATTTTTCATTGCAGGGTGATTTTCATCGATTACGATTGTCCAATCAACATCCGAATCATTGCGTAATCTTCGTTTATCAATTTCAATTATAGAATACAAAAATTCCATCCATATATTTAAAAATTTCCAAAACAAAAATTGAAACGTTCTAATACAAATATTTTACTGCTGTGCAATCTATTCAGATGGAAAAATAAGTGAAAAGCCTCCAAATATATATATACGAATTCTCTTTTTCTTTCAACCGGGCCACACGTTTTAGCTTTATTACTTCCCATTTCACAGAAGTTCTTTTTGCCTGGAGTACCTCCCTTCTATTACGTTTCTTTTCGTCTGTTTTTATCAAATGCGAGGAGAGACTGGTATGATCATAATACAACTGCATGAAGCTTTTCCCGAGGGGGCCTTCAATCATCGCTAGAAATGATGGGCCAAAAATGGAGTTGGCGACCCTTAAGCTTCAATACGGAGAAAATATTTCTTCATTAGAGGGGGCGAGGTACTTTTAGCAATGATACATACGTAGATATATCTAAGCAATTTAAATAAATGGGGATGCAGATAATATACATACAAGCACATTCATATCTACAGTATACAAGTATAAGACATGCTAAGAAATCATAATTAAGACCAATTTTTTAACATAAAAATAGTATTCACAGAACCCGCCTATTAGGGAGAGTTTCCAAAGTTAGGATCATGATCCCGTTGCATAGAACAACATCTTAAGAGCGGTTTCGCCCTTATTGTTACACTCCTATTAGCATGGAATACCTGATACCAGCAATCGCATCAAGAAAAACTTACTATGTGCTACAACTTTCAGAGCCTATAGGGAGACTGACAAATTTAGTCCTACCATGAACCCGGTTTCAAACGTCTTCAAGAAAGATTGGGTTTGCACTATACGAGGTGGCAATGACTAAATTAATACTCACAGAACCCGCCTAATGGGGGGTGGGGGGTCCCATTGTTACTATCACGCTTACATTCTAGCCAGCCTCTATCTATCAATGTGGGATAAAATATATTTGCAATGGCAGCAATAGTCATTGTAAGCCTCGACGGATGCTGTTATCGGTAATGAGAGCATGAACCTAACTTAGGCACGTGTCTCACCAATAGGCGTGTTCTGAGAGTATGAATTTGGCCGTTGCAGTTTTGTACAATGTAAGTTCAATCTTTTTGTAAAACATCTGAAGTCATTGAGGCATTTGCATGCTAGGGCTGACTATGTCGATCTCCGTAGAGGTTCGTGAAATTATGACACATAGTAAGTTTTTCTGCTGTGATTGCAGATATCGGCGACTACATGCGATGAGTCCATAATAAGCGAGAAAGTAGTCCATGGGTACTGTTATCTGCAATGAGTTTATGATCCAAAATATAATACCGTAGAATTTCGTCGATCTGTCCCCTCAAATAAGACTGGAAATCGTGCAAAATGTAGGAGGGGCGCTCACTGAGGATTTTCTTATAAAATAAACAAGCAGAATTCTGTCGATCCGCCCCTATCAACTGCAACGGAAAAACGCGGGGTATGTAGGGAAAAGGATGCTTACTTGGAATTTTCAGCTAAAAGAAACAAAGTATATTTTTATTAATAAATGTATTTTATTCAACAACGAAATGTTTCATTTTTTCCGAAAATTTCCCAATGTGTAGGGGAGAAGCAGGCTGTTTTACGGAATGTTTCAGAATTTCAAATTAAGCCAAAAGGGAAGGGGAGGGCGTATCGACGGAATTTTACGATATCTAATCCATTTATGACTCATTCATTTTCATAAAATATATCAACTTTACATCAGAAGAGATAACTTAATTGATTTTAAAAACTATCCTCAAATAATTAAATCCGATCAAACAGCGACAAACAAGATAAGAAATATTTCAAATACGGTTAAATTCAAACGAGGTAAGCATAAGCACATCACCAAAGCTCCAACAACGAATTCAAAATACGCATAATTGCACTTTCACGGAAATTTGTGTGCGATTCGCTAAATAGCGCAATAAATTGGATTTCAGTGTAAAGAGTGCTTTTGACAGATACTAACGGTTTTTAAATAGAAATACAGTAGGACTCAGTTATAACCAGCCAATCGGAAAACACGAACATGTTCGCTAAATCCAGACGATTACCAATTCCGATCTGCAGAAATCTATGTAGATAGAACTTCGATATTTTCTCGATATTATTCAGTAATAGTTATTTATATGAGTACACTATATAGATCTCAGAATTTTGATTGAATTGATTTAAAACAGAAATGATACATCTAGAATTATTAATATCATAAATTAGCTAATAAACATGAAGATAGCAAATTGACATACATAAAATTTGCAGTTTGTTCTAATCGTTTAAAGTAAAGTATGTTCAATATGCCCACCGTGGGCCACAATACATGTTTGTATGCAGAAAATAACTTCCTGGTCCACGCTAGCCAGCATTATAGATGAACGTAGAACAGCAGGAAATCGCAAGATATATTGCCATGCAGATTCAACGATTTGTGTAAATTCGTCATATAGCAGTACCATCTCACAATAATCATCATTGGAATAGCCTGTTAAGATATATATATATATATATTTGACATGATGCTTATCAGAGTACACACATCTGATGATAGATGATTGATTGCAAAATGTCTGGTATGTTTTATCTTCAGGAGCGGTGTGGCGCGTTACCAGTCATCATTTGCATACTAGAATCAAAGTAACGCAAAAAGCTTGCTAATTGCACCATTCGTTCCTGAAAATTGTCCTTTATTATGAATTCGATGAGTATCTACATATTTTTAATTGACTTTTCTTCTGCATTTCTTATAGCTTCCACGACAGGAATGCAAACTTCCAAATTTTGTCGCTAGAAACGCTGCCGTTAGTCTCATCTGGGAGCTGATATTAACTTTAATATACCAATACCTCACTTTCACAGTTCTAGCTATCATCTTGCAAAGCTTATTTGTCTGACTCACAACTTTACAGGGCACCCTGTATATTTGGTATAGTAATAAAGTTGTAAAAATATAATCACAAAGTCAAGAGGATAAATATATCCAATTTCCTCTAAGAAGCTCGGTTATTCATCAGTATTAAAGCTAAAAACACAGTGACATCGTAACAGCAAATACATGTACATTAAATGAACTGAAATTGACGGATATTTTACCATTAGTCGAGTCTGCATTTATTCCAATTAACGTTGGTTTATCTGAGAAAAGTATGCGTGTCTAATTAGAGGTGAACGTTGATGTATCAGCACATTTAGCTATAAATTAAATAAATATATTTTACTACTATTTGAGAACAAGGCGTCAAGCTCCTAATATGACTTATTCCATAAAGCTGTGTAAGAAATCTCTTCCCACAAGATTCGTCTGTAGCTCCTAATATCTGCTGTCCCATACAAACCACGTGTATTTCCTTATCAATGTTATTAATTATTATATGACTGTTAACTAAGCATAATTACTATACTAACCTCTAAAACAATTCGATCAATTTACAGCAATCTAGGTGCCCCAATAAAACGTACCTCTCCCATAGAAAACTCACTATATTTTGAGTCTAAATATAGCCCCAGTAAAAGATCACGGAAACATTTTTATTCACTGAAAGTTAATAAATGCAAAATATCATTGTTTGATTTTGTTATGTCAAAGATATCTTCAAAAATAATATTTTTAATATGAATTTTATGCAGTATTATTTACCTTTGTAAAACGACCTCATTAAATGAATTTTGATGTTCTCTTGCTCAAGAAACCGGGAGATAATGGCGGAAGCGTTAAGTGTCCTTCAGGCGTAAGGTGAATATATGAAATTTTTACTCTAGTTTAAGATTTAATGAATCAGCTGAAAGTTAAAAAATAAAACAAAAATATCGGGTATGCAGTGTTATTATTGCAAAAAGGCGTTTTAAAATAACGTAATTTCTTACTATTTTAAAAGCGAATAATGTAAAAAAAAAAAACCCAAATCGTCAAACATGTGATATGCTTGTTGCCATTCAGCAAACGATAATAACGTGCGTAAAATACTCACACTCGAAATTATGTTGCATGATCAATTTCGAATGTATTTCGATTTTTTCGCTCGAATTTCAAACAATTCTTTCAGATTTTTCGTTGGCAAAGCCGAATATAAAGTTTTGCGGAAACCCATTAATAATTGTGGCAACTATTGTGTATACAAGAAATCGACCACGCACAGACAGACATTACTCTAAAAATAATCAAAACGTTTTCAGGAGGTCCTAAAATATATATTGGCATTAAAATTATTTCGAAATCCACAATTTTCGCAAAAAGAATACTTTCTCTACATTATATTCTATACCATGAGAAAGTAAAAATCACTAGATAGGTTAGACTTTAGATAAATTTAGAGCCGAAAAACACTGATAAAGTTTCAAATTTCTCTTATATGATCTACTAAAAATACTTTTCGGCGAAACTGATACAAAGGATTTTGTTGAAGTCATCCATGTAGTAACGTTTAACATATAGCAGCATAAGTGAACTATGTGATGAATAAGATAAAACTTGGATGTTAACAGCTGCCGTTATGAAAGATATTGGCCACTCGACGATGAGAGAATGTAAGATTCGATGTCTCAGAGTTTCATAAAGAGATGTATAATAAAGTGATGGCTTTCAATGGGGTAAAAGTGTGGTTATTTGGGACTAGACGCACAAGCAGTTCAGACTGGCATGCTATTCAATATATAGTGAAAAAGGATGGAAATAAAAAGTAGAGGCAGTGCTTAGTATTTTTCTATACCGAAGAGAAGAAAGAGGAGGGATATTGTTTAAGCAAGGACAAAACGTGACTTTTACTGCCGAAGAAGGATTACTTTTTGTAAGAATTTTTAGGGGCACTGAGCAGAAAGTGAAAAGGAATTCGAATTATTGCAAGTACATTTTTTTCACAATGCAAATTCCACAAAGACTATAGTAGAATTCCGTCGATCCGCCCCCTCAAATGTAACAAAAATTGCAGAATATGTAGGTAGGGGAAGAGCTTAATAGGTCTTTTCTGATAAAAGAAACAAGTAGAATTCTGTCGATCCTTCCCTTCATATGCAACAGGTAATACGAGTAGCTAGTGTTAGCAAATAATTTATGATTACCTTATGAGCATGATTATAATATTAAGTAATGATCGTTTTATTAACAAATTTATTTTATTCGACGAGGACATTTTTCTATTTCTTTTTCCTGATGTTTAGGAGGGAGGAGAGCTGCTTCACGGATGTTCAAATTCAGACAAAAAAAGAGGGGGAGCTTTTCCGGGAAGAGCGGATCGACGAAATTCTATTGCATATAGTCTAAAAATAAAATACAACAGAAAATAAATATATAAAAAATTGTAACAAACATTTTATTAGATTTTATATTTTCGGACTTTTTAAGGTGTGTCCGTACCCAATAAATACGAAAAACCCATTAATTGTAATAGGATTAGCTGTGTGTACGTAGATATATAACACAGTGAAAGTATCTGGTTAACTTTTAAAACATGTAATATATAGACAATTTTGTCTCGGCAAAATAAAACTTGCTAAAATAAGCTGTAATTTAAAAATATTGGAAGAGTTGCTATATGTGGTGCATGTTTATGACAAATACTTAAAAATATGTAATATAAGACATATCTGAAGTTTTCCACACGTAGTCAAACAGTCCGATTTTTCATATAACTTTAGTATACAATGCTAAAATAAATAAACTAAATAAACAAAAATTACTTTAACTATAGATATATTTCTTACACATGTATGTAGGATGAACTAAATTGGATTTGGTCGATTGATTATTTTTTATATACTAAATATAATTTAGTTCTTAAAAGCTAGATTGTGCTCTCAATATATCGCAATTTAAGTATAAGTACGAAACTGATCCATGCAATTCCAAGAAACGCCTCCCCCCCCTCCTCTAGTTTAATCTAAACAGACTTAACTGCCTCTAGCCTACAACGATTCGGAGAAGCAATCATTTTCATTTATCTGATTTTCTCAGAATCAAATTTAATCAATAATACAAAAAACATTGCAAAATTTAATAAAGTTTAATGGGCAGTTTTTAAGCTTGCGTGGAGGCATATCGCAAAAACATATACTAAAATCTCATTAAAAATTTCCATTCATGTTCTGTTTTAAACGTATTAAATAAATCAAAACTAGATCTAGGAATTTCAACAGAGATACATAATTTTACGACACGTATCTTAATTCACATTCTGATAGCTATTACAATATGAATTCAATATTTCACGCAACTATACAGATTTTAAATAATGTAGAATTCAAATTTCAAAAAGATTAAATCGATGGCAATAATTAATATTGCTGTCCTTCTAATCTAGGATTAAGAGGCCAGAGATGGTCAAATTTGCTGAGAGGCGTTTGAGCTAAATCGTTGTAGGCTAGAGACAGTTAAGTCTGTTTAGATTAAACTAAAGGAGGGGTGGGGGACGTTTCTTGGAATTGCATGGATCAGTTTCGTACTTATACTTAAATTGCGATATATTGAGAGCAATCTAGCTTTTTCCCCTAGTAGCACAGATACATCGGTTAAATGGTGATTGAGTGTTAAAATGATCAGTTTCTTTATTATGTTTTCAAATGTAATACAGTAAAATACCGATTTTATGTCCCCCATTTTACTTTTTCCCGTTTCGTGCATCGTTTTCCTTTAGTCCCAATAATTTATTATACCAACAATGGCTTTGTTTTTGTATAATACGCTTTTCCAATTCTATGATTCCCAGCATCACTCGTTTTAATGTTTCGTAACGCGCGTATATATATATATATATATATATATATATATATATATATATATATATATATATATATATATATATATATATATATATATATATATATATATATCAGGTTTTCCTATATTTCTTGGTTTTAAACCACGAAATGCTGCTTAAGCCGGTTATGTATTTTTCTTAGTATATATATATATATATATATATATATATATATATATATTAGAAAAATGTAATAATAAAAAATTCAAGTAATATTAATATCACCATAGAAGCAAAACCACGGCCATATTGCCGATAAGAGAAAAGAACAGCACCGGCCCAAATATATATATATATATACATTATATATATATATATATATATATATATATATATATATATATATATATTATATATATATATAAATATAAAATTGTAAATCCAATGTTAGAATGTAAGTAGTAACTCATAATACACTATCCCAAAATTATCTACAAAATACAAAGAAATAAAAGAAATTCAACCATAAAGAGGAAATTATAAAGCGTAATGCAGGTCATAAAGACAAAGACAATCAACAAATTTCAAAGGTGAGGAATGAAAATAGGAAAACAAAAAAATCAAGCAAAAAAGCTTGCACGTGGAAGAGTTTTAGGCTTAAGATAAGTTCATTTCGAAAAAATTCTTGTCAAGTCCATATATCCCTTCGAAATGAACACAAAAATGCTTGTTTCTGACACACAAGATAGATTTTATCTATAAACTTGTGTTATATGGACGACAAGCATATAGATTGGAAAAATAAAGGAAACATAAATACCTTAAAATACACTTCATTAGTACAACCATGACGAGCAAAATATGACTAGACCAATGTTGCCATATACAGAAATGAAAAGATGTGATTTGCTGTTGCCAAAGAGAGTAATAAAAACCGTACTGCGTAAAAGCAATAAAATGAGATATTCTACAGTTAAAGTTGCAAGATGAAAATATAATAAATTCAAGATATATATATATATATATAATGTGTTTGTGTGTGTGTGTGTGTGAGAGAGAGAGAGAGAGAGAGAGGAGCAATATCACAAAGAAATTTCAACTAATTTTGAGCGTATGCTTTATCGTTTGCAAATGTGAATAGGTTCAAATGTTTAGTGATGGAATGGTCATAAGGTGAGGATAATGAAGACAACAATGGAGTTTCAGAATTTATGAATCTATCATTAAATGTGGTACTAAATAAATTTAAACGTATTGAACACGGTTCGCAAGAAAAACTCTTTCAAATTTCAAAGCTTTTTTGTTATTGAAAATGATGACACAAAAGTAGAAAGCAATCGGAAATTTTATCAGGTTTTTTTTTTTACCAATAGTGTGACACTAATAATGTAGGTACTGTATAATAATTTAATGTGTTTATATCAAGGGTAGTAATCTTGCACGAGTTTATATTTTAGTATGTATTTCTGTGATTTTTTTCTTCCACCCCAGTTTTACGATTTTCGTGCCGTTTGATTTTCCATTTTGACTTCCTGAAAAGAGTAACATCGGATTTCACCGTATCTCTGTAAACTCACACACAGACAGACAATAGCTTTCTATTGCCTAGAAAGATCGGAGACCATGATTTGTTTCATTATTTAACGATCCTTCGTCCAATATACCAATGTGTGGACCGATCACATTCAAAGTCCATTTAGTCTCAATTAAATGTGCAAAATATATATTTACTTGACCAAATAGTTCGTGCTAAGATAGGTACGTTGAATAATTTTTACCCTTTGATGATTCAAATGAATTGGGAAAAGAAAGGAATTTTAAAAACAGAGTTAGCTCTTGACTCCATAGTCCAATAAGGATACTTTTATATTTATTAAATATGTTAAGAACACTTCTTTAAGCCAGCACGCACAGCTGTTACTGTTTATGGGAAGAAGAAGTATACGACTTACTTGAATGACCCCTCTCAACGGTTAGTGCTTAATTCGATTACGACATGATTACGGAGTTGGTCTACGTGATTGGAAGAATTGTTACTTCAGAAAATGCATTTCCTAAGTGAAAGAAATTTGTAAAATGATGCAAAGTTTGAACTCAAAAATATTATCAAATAAACTTATCCTCAGGAGAAACGTACACTGTTCATATTTTCCATTTTCGTATATATATATATATATATACACACACAAGAAAATAAATTATATATGTATACAAGAAAATAAATTATATATATATACAAGAAAATAAATAAATATATATATATATATATATATATGTATCTATATAAAAGAATAAACAAAGAATTTAAATACAACAAATTAAACATGTTAAAACTAGTAAGTATATTATATAATTGTACATTTAAAGTTACATCTACTTGAACTCTATTGTTTGTTACGGATGTTTTACTATATATCTTCATATTTTACTTTAATTCATATATTTATCTTATATATATATATATACATAGAAAATTATAAATATTTTCTATATATATATTTTCTATATAAATATTTTCTATATATATATTTTTTCTATATAAATTTTCTATATATTTTTTCTATATAATTTTTTATATATATTTTCCATATAAATATTTTCTATATAAATATATAGAAAAATATATATAGAAAACTTTTAATATGAAAAGATAAATACTGCCAAGTTTCTAACGTAAATGTGTAAATTGAGTTAAATGGTTTATGTCAATATATTTATTCAGATATTTTTTTATGATTTGCCTCCATTGAAGTTGCTAGAGCGTTATGAATAAAAACTTTTACTCAAAAATCAATGTTTTTATATTTACTTGTTTGACACTATTTTTACAAGATAAATAATGTTCCATTTTAAACTTAGTATCTTATGATTTTAATAAATTGATCTTAATTAATTTCGTTTCATCATCATGGCACTGAAAAGAGACTTATTTCACCAGTCCATGGTAGACAATTTGAAATGCATCTATCGATATTTGTTATTTAAGTTAAAATGACGTTGAACCACTTTCCAGAAAAGATTGTGAAACACAACTTTTTTGGCAACAAAGATATTTTTCAGGAAAGCTCCCACCATTATCACAGTTCTGGTTAAAAATGCCGTTTATCTACGCGTCACTTTTTTTCTCTCGAACTCCCTTCATGGTATTGACATATTGATGATACCGAATGTTAAATTCCGCATCGATCTGAAAGCAAGTTACTATGTAGGCCAGCGCACCATCTACCGCGTCTTCAACTTTTTCTTTTCTATATTTCTTTCCTTTTTTCCTGAGGACACCTATTTCTAGACAGTGTCAACATCTCCTGTAGCAAGTGAGGGAACATGATAAATATTTGATAACGCGTTTCTGTCCACATCTTTCGTTTGCCATAGAGGATCAAAACAAGAATGTGTATCTAAAATGTCAAAAGCAGAAATAATTGATAAAGAATCTATAAAAGGTTCTTGCGGCAACCTGGAAGGCTTTTTATTGAAGTGTCGAAATTTAATCTTGAAAATGAAAATACCGAATTCTAGATTTATAGACCGAAATATAATAATGGAGAAATGATATCATAGCTGTTACGGATTCTTTAAGTAAAGTAGATCTTATCTGGGGTGTATTATTGGATTTATGGACGTTAGAAATTTATAGCGATTTTTTTTTCTAACAATTAAATTATCTGCCGTTGTAGTTTTATTATAAAGTGTAGCTACCAATGCATGTTGAGTTTTTGCTTATAAAATACACAAAACTACTTTTACGTTAGAAAATATAGTAAATTTGCAAAGAAAGGATTTTAGAAGATATTTTTTGACTAACAGTTAATTGTTTGAATTACGATGCCTTTTAACGCATGTTTGATTATCTAGATAAATAAAATATGTGTTTAGGTTTTACGTTATTACAATTTATTACATTATTATTATTTTGGGTGGGGGAATCCTTATCTCACCCAATTCTGTTTATTAGGACACACAACATTCTATGGTGGAACTAACTTTTGCTTTAGCTTGGTTAAAGTTATTTCGTATTAAAAAAAAATCTATTTCTAACGCCATAAAATCAAAAATTCTAAGAAAAAAAATTAATTATAAACGAAAGTGAGTTTTTTCTCCCTGAAGATTTGCATTAGATAAAAAAAAAAGCGTTAAAAACCTTGAAGAGGACAATGGCAGAAATTAGCATTTTATTAAAAAAGGTAGTGATTAGTAGATTTTTTCATTGCTAGGGTACATACTCGAAAAATATTTAAAACCTTTAATTTATCGAAAAAATCATTAGTAAACATGGCAGATGTGTTTAAATTCTATCATTTGAACGCAATTTGAATATAAAATAATTAAAATGCTATGAAAAGTTATTTACTGCATATAAAGATATTACCATATTATTTCTATAATAACCTTTATATTAAGATGCTTCAGTTTCAGAAGAACAAAACTGCATTAATAGCAGCACTCTTACTTTTTTTTTCTTTGGTCTAACGATAGGGAAAAAATCTTTATAAGAATTTAGGAAATGATGTTCAAATTGAGCAATTTATCATGTATCATTATCAATTCGGATTTATTATTTAATCTAAAGATATATTTAGTTGCAATAGCTTATTCAAATTTTTTGACGATTCATATACTGCATAAGGAATATATTTTTAGTTGCTTACAAGGTGATTGCTGGCATCCTTCTGATTTGGGAAGGGGGGGACCCAAGTAGTAGAAGATAAGTTACATTCAACTACTTGTTTCCAACCGATTTTGTCTATTTGAATATATGTGAAAAAAAAAAACACGTTAATTTTAAATGAAGGATTTGATGCCTTCCGAAAAATTAATGGACAAAGTTGACGTCAGAATATTAACTTACGTGCACAGAGTTTCGAATATACTAACTGATACAGTAACTGATACGTCCGCAAGACAAATTCAAATTTAAGAAATCTATTCTAATAAAGAAGTATTAAAACAAGATAAAACGGAACAATGCTATCCAATTGTACGCACACACTAACAATGACAGATAGGAACAGAGATTACTTTAAAATTCTGGCCTCCCGTCGCACGTAATGGGATATCACAGCACTGCAGGAAATTTCCGTATTTTTATTTTTTTTTCAAAATGTGTATCACCGGAGACCATTCTTCTCCTTGCTGGTCTAAAACGACATTAATCACAAAGCACCTGTCCCAGAAACGTAACTCTTTTCCATTGCAATAGAATCCATGTCTTAGACAGGGAAAGAGACAACTATTAAGCCACTGCAGCTTCTTCTGGAGCCCTGAAACGACAGAAGAGCCCACTGGAAACAACGATTTGCTTTCGCCCAACGTCTTTTTTCCACTACTTTTCACAATCTCCCAAACGGCCTTTCAATCATAAACATGCCCGAAAACAAAAAAGTCCAAAAGAAAACATTACATCTTTCTCTTCATCTTCGCTCTCCTATTATATATCACTAGAGTTAAAAGCAAAGCCAAAAATCCACCTTATCGACCATTCCTCTTATTCTCTTGTGAAAAAGAATGAACGAACGTAATTTTTCTTTCTTTGCTTGATTTTTTCCCCTCTTTAGTCTGTACTAGCAACAATGAGTTTTCAGATAAACTTTCCAATGAGAAGAGGGGGGGGGGGTCTTCAAAGAGGGGAACGGGTAACTCCGAATTTTAAGTTTATCGAGTAGTTCTGGCTATTGACTTTCGTCCAAAGTCGATACCAACTATCACGTCTTTTATTTTTATTGATTTGATTCTTTGCTTTCTCCCTCCTCCCCGTTATGCTATCAGTGGTTCATCTAAGGTATGACAATTTTCACAGCATTCAAGAGAAATCTTTCTTTCAGAAGCGAAAAAATATCTCGCTCCCGCATAATGCGTTATGTAAAATGCTCGGATGTTTTCTTCCCTCTATTTTGTTTCTTCGAATTTCATTGTAATGTAATGAAGAAACTGTAGTTTCGACGTAGAAATGAAAACAATAAAGCAAAGCTTGTAAAATTATCGACACCGATTTTATGACAGATTACATTTGTTTCCACAATGTTAAGGATTTATTTAAATAAAATATTTTCAAATTTTCGTGAAATGGGGGGATTTTAATTTGTGAAATTATTGCCAGATGCGCTCTAGAATTCTCTGACCTTTCATTTCCCCATAAAAAAGTTTCACAATTGCAAATATTAAAACTTGGTGCATAGAATAAAAAAATTACTACTTTCTTTCTTTTGTTTTAACTTTTTTTCGCGAAAAATTTCCGAAACATTTCCAGATTCCTCTTCAGATAAGATTTGGAATTCTTTCTGAATCACATCAAATTTTTACCCTTCCCTTTCAATGCATTGCTTAAGAAATTATCCTCATTGTTCTTGAAAGCAGATATTTTTTTATAGTGGTACATTTACATTTTACATTGATTAAACATATCTGTATAGTTACACATTGCCAGCTGTGCTTTAGGCTTCGATATGGTTAACTTTCATGTTATTTGCATATATGCCCTCCAAAAACTAAACACGAAGTAGAGAAAGGAGGAGTTACATTTCGTACTTAACTTTTGGATGCCTGTATATATATGTGTGTATTCAGAAAATTTCCGTGCCCCCCCTCCTATATACGTTACCCATCTAACACAATATACATTTTTAGATACATAACTCATCTGAATGAGTTTTTCAGACACTTCATAACGTCTGAATTGGCAGTCATATAACTGCAGTTTCTCCATGATCTTTATGCAATTCCAGACTTTACCTCCGTTTTTTTAAATGCATTTTATTACTTGAAGCATTATTTACTTACTACGCTTTTACATGCAGAATGATAAAATGTAACTTATCGAAGTGAAAACGTTTTGGCGATTACTGTAATTAGCAAATGTAATTCAAACTTCTCGGATAAACGACGACATACGTAAAAAAGCTACTTTTGATCTTCGCACATTCTTGAAACGAGAGTGTTTGTTCTAAAGCCGTATCGAGGATGCCTAACATCTAAAAATCTCACATTTTTCTTATCTTCATTTATCTTTAGTTTGAGGCGGATACTTCTTGGCTACAAAAAACCCCACATCTTTCTTTCTTAATGTTTATTTTAAACTGTTTTGCAAACAGAATCAACAATTTAGTTTGAGCGTTAGTAAGAATTCAATTCCAGGAAGGTATTCGAAAGGTAAATTATGAATCATATAACTAAGCAAAAAAAAAATTTTTTTTAAATGGCATTTTTTTAATCCACGGATGTTTCATCAACAAATAAAGTTTCCTATCTCTAACTATTATTTCTCAATTACTTGAAACGCCCTATTACAAAATATCTGAAGCAAAACTTTTTCAAAGAACTCCTGAAAGTAGCCTATTTTTGATAGAACATCTCTGAATGGGTAAAAGAAATTGGGTTGTTTATTTAGAGATCAAATGATATACGTCCTAAAGTTCTCCCACCATTAGATGCACAATATAAATGTAGAAAAATATGAAACATTATATGATTAAAAGTATTAGATTTGATGTTTAATGGATACGGTGTATTGAATGGGTGCGGTTCAGTGTATGACAAATATTTCTATAATTCTGGAGAAGTAATATAACGGTTATCCAGGTTCTTTAGTCTCAGAAC
This sequence comes from Amaurobius ferox, assembly GCA_951213105.1. Lineage (NCBI taxonomy): Eukaryota > Metazoa > Arthropoda > Arachnida > Araneae > Amaurobiidae > Amaurobius > Amaurobius ferox. The sequence continues at coordinate 70,841,434 of OX578141.1, read as the reverse complement.
TTACATATTTGGCATGGTGGTCGTGTTGGGTTATTTTATTGTTTTAATCTTTTATCATTAATTACTTGGTATTAGTTATTAATTTATTTTTCTAATTTATATATTCTGTAATTTATATAGTCCCATTTGTAAACAAATTTATAAAAAATATGAAATTTGGACAAAGTTAAAATAAGATCACGCTAAAATGGCCAGTGATGGTATACATGTACCATTTTTATTCTGCGGTAGTAATCGGTTTAACACAACAGAAAATATATGAATTTGAAAAATCTTCGTGAAATTAATTTTATACCCCAAAACCGTAACTGATATAATTTAATTGAAATTACAATATATCTCATTTATAAATGAATCTATATATCCATTTCTTTATTATTTAAATCAGATAAGTTGAATGTGAAACCGTTTATACTATAAGCACATTTAATTTAATCCTGTTTAATTCATAATATAATTTTCTTCAAATAAAGTTTCGAAAAAAGTCGTTTGCACAATGTTATATCCATGGAAGGTTTAATTTCGCGTTTTTTTTTTGGTTTTTTTTTTTGGTTTTTAATTTTAAATTTAATATCTCGATAATCCTGGGACATAAAAATTCGAGACATGGGCCGAGTTAACGCAGTGAAGAAGAGAATATTTATACCAAATTTGAAAAATAAAATCTGTCAAAAACTGTAGATTTGAATACGGTAAATTATACGGTATATATATATATATATATACACTAGGGGGATTCTGCCCCCTGCTCGCTGGGCTTGCACAACCCCTTCGGGAGGCTTCGCTCCTACTCGCTGCGCTCGCAGGGCTCATATCTATCTTTCCTAAAAATTCTACTTTCAAAAATCTCTTTTTTATCCGTGCTTATTTTCCGCATGAGGGAAAAGCAGGGATTTTTCTTAGCCCAGGGAATCTCAAAACGGAATTTCTTCATCAAGCGCTCGCTTCGCGAGCTATGTCAAACTAAAGTTTAAACGATAAACGGTTTATTTCATAGTGTTACTCTATTGTTTCTCTATACATGTAAAAAATTTCATATTTTTGTATGCTATAGTTTTTACGGTACGAGACAGAGAAATCGTTAGACGTGCCGATACGAAAAAAAAAGTTCACTTCAGAAGTGCATATAAAGTAAAATATATTTCAAAAACTGCATCGTAATTACAAAAAGGGGCTCGGTCCTGCAAAAATTCACCCATGTAGGTACCTGCTTGCAAAAATTCGTGGTCTTGCTATTGCTAGTCTATCCGGGACGCGAACTCGCAGCTCAAATATTTTGTCTTCGATTTTGACATTAAATATTTCTTAAACTACAATATATATTTAAAAAAAAAAGGGTTATTTCAGCGTATTCCCCAAAGCTTTTTCTACACGAGAAATTTGTCAAACAGCGGCTACTTTTTTTTTATAGAGATATATCTATTATATATCTGTGTGTGTGTAAAACATAATTCACTAGACTTAAGAGTACTAAACTTTACACAAGAGTTTTGTTTAAAAAATAACTACAAATTCTTTTTACTTCCTTAATAGAACTAGACATATGAAAATCGCGGGACTACAATTGCTTCATTGTTTCAAAGGTATCATAATATAAGCACTTGGAGCAATTATAGTCATCCATTTTTCACATGTTTGCTTCTACATTAAGAAAGTACAAATAATCTGTATACTCACAAGCACTTATTGTGAAAAACAATATTTTTCTCATTTCTCATGAAATAAATTTCTGGGGCACTAGAAAAATATGTGTACAAGCACCTATACGAGAACAACTCTGTCTTTTTTTACCGAACAATAGAGGGGAACAACGCCAAATGAGACTGGAATGCAATGTTGTTTGGCGACAGTGACTTTTCCCTCCCCAACCTCATCTAAATACATAACATGATAAACTGGCGTTGTAGGTGCAAACGCTATATATCATACCTCGCTAAACGAAAAATTCCCGCCAGTTTTTATAAAAGAATGTGAAGGATTTATATTGACAAAAATGATCGAGCACAGGCAACGAAAGTTGCGCAGAAACAGGAAATAATCCACATTTTCAAAAATGTTTTATACAAGGGTTAATATAGTTGAATTGCTTATCAATGAGTGGCACTATAACTTCATAAAACATTTAGCGCTTAATATCATGAGTTAATAGTTAAAGTTGATGAAACTATTTTGGTATTTTACAACGAATTTAAAAGAGTATAGTTCAATAAATCTTAGACGAAAGAATTCTTTGAATAATTTCTTTCCCGAAAAACTGAGAAATTCTAGGCATTCCAGAGTATCCCAAAAGCGTAAAGGATCATATTTGAATTTTAAAGTCTAAACCAAAAATAAAATTTTACATGAACGTATTTTTGAAAAGGAGAGAGGAAAAATAATAAATACTCCAGTCACGGCGCGGAAGCATCTGACTTAATCTGCATTTCAAAAGAAAAAGGAATGTGCCTTAAAGTTACACATCTGGAAGCGTTTATGTTAGTAATATACCAGATTTTTTCCCCTTTATCTTCCCATTCAGCGTTTCTTTTTCAAGAGCATATTCGCCAAGAGAAATTGTAGCAGAACCTTTATTGCGATTTATACACTCTTTTCTATCGATTTGCTGATATCGCTTCCTGGAGCTTTAGGATACCCAGAATCACACTTCAGGAAACTTTTCCATAGCTTTTGGCAAGTTATATATAGAAGCCGAAACTCCGTTCCATTGATGTCATGTGGAATTGTTCATGAGAAAACACTTGCACCCTTTCTGCGGTGTAGCCAAAACGAAGGTTAACACTTTTCTAACAGCTAGTCAAGTGGTTTTTAAATCGTTGTTTTTACTTTCATATGAAGGTTAAATTTACAACGTGAATTTTTTTTATTTCATTTATTTGAATAAACTAGGTGAAATAAGCCCACATTATTAGCCAAATTGTAGGGAGGTTTGTACAATAACATGGATATTTAATTTCAGCAATTTCGAAAATAATAAAATTTAATAACTATTTTATATATAAATAAAAGCATCGCTGTGGAATCAGAGCTGGAGACAAAGAATCGGAATCAATAGCAGTTTTAGTAGAGTCAGTGTTAGAGTTGTGAAAAATATACCGACTCCGACTCCAAAAAATAAATATTTAAAAATAATTTTATTTTTAAGTATTTAATTTTTTTATTTCATATAAATAGATTTCAGTTAATAAGTTAAATACCATAAAATGCTTACCAATAAAAAAAACTTTTGATATGAAAAGGTAATGTTTTAATAAAATATGGATTAACACAGAAACATATTTTGTTGAAACAAAAGTTATGTTTGTCTGAAATTAAATATGACAGAAATTGACCTTTCTGAATCCATAATATTGCATGGGATTCCAATCGTACAATCTCCTTATTTATAGCACACGCTTGCCACAAACGCACAAAATTTGGCGATCTTTACATTGCCAGTGAGGAAAATTTTTGAGAGAATTTTGATATTTATTGGCAGTGATCGTAATCAACATTTCCCGAGTATACTAAGGGCTTTCGGTCAATGAATATTAAAAATCGAAGCTACCACAAAAACTACTAATTAATAAATTCGCTATTTATGAAGAAATTCAGATTTGGACTGCATGAAAAAAAGAGGAGTCGGAGGTAGAATCGGAAAGTAGAAGACAAAAGAGTTGGAGACGAAGTCGATCAGTAGAAGGAAAGAGGAGTTGCAGTAGAAGAGTTCCAGTAGAGGAGTTGCAGTTTCCACAGCTCTGAGTACGCAACACAGTTTTCATTATAATCTCCTCCATGAAAGGAAACCCTCGTGGTAGTACAACCACATCTGTTCTTTGGTTGAAAATAACTACCTTAATAGTAATGTCTAATTTATCAGACTGGAAAGTTAGCTTCGTAAATTTTCACTATTATTAAAAATATGCCCCACACGAGAGAAAGGAACAGGTAAGAATAAAATGCCTCCCATGCTGCTAAAGGTGACTTGCTTTTATGGAAAATTTTTTAATGAGAACAGCATTAACTGAAATTTGTTTTCCATATATTATGTTTAAAGTATACGTCATATATATAATCTTGAATCAAATCGGATAAATCGTGAAGGGTTAAATAAATAACTTATTCTAAAGATTGCAATGCTGAAAATGCAGTAGCTAAATATTTAAAATCAGAGATAGCAAGGCGCAAAGAAATCACGAATATTTTATGATCATGTTCAAAATCAGATGAGCGTTTGATGTGTTATTCCAGAAGATTGAATGAGATTACCCTAACGTGTCTCCTAGCATATTTGGGGGGGATTTAAACGGCGTTAGATCTTTTATGAGGCTGAGATATTATATTCATATCAATTATACTCATTGGTTCAACTTCTAATTTGATTAAAAATGAAAACGCACCATGTTTCATATCAAAGATAGAGAATCTGGTTGTCGTTATACTTGCATTTTGTAATTGCATATCTTGTGGAACGAAATTTAGTTATTCTGAAAAATTATAAAGGGGTGGGTGGAAAGATTTATAGGCAAAAGGAGAAATACAATTGTGGAGAATTAAAATAAAACTTGGTTGCATATCAGAACATTAATATTTAACTGAGCGCATAAATGAATATCGATATTTTGAGCGAAGATGTTGAATTACAGAAACTTGTAGTATAAATCGACTTGTATGAAGACTTGTACTATAAATCGACTTGTATGAAGACTTGTACTATAAATCGACTTGTATGTAGACTTGTAGTATAAATCGACTTGTATGAAGGCTTGTAGTATAAATCGACTTGTATGAAGGCTTGTAGTATAAATCGACTTGCATGAAGGCTTGTAGTATAAATCGACTTGCATGAAGGCTTGTAGTATAAATCGACTTGCATGAAGGCTTGTAGTATAAATCGACTTGTATGAAGGCTTGCAGTATAAATCGACTTGTATGAAGACTTGTAGTATATATCGACTTGTATG